>QLNU02015003.1:117194381-117210951 GCA_006491805.2 Dysdera silvatica | reverse complement strand
ATTGGCATATGCTACACTCCAGGTCTAGAAGTTGGGAGGCATTGCCATCAAGGGATTGTCCATCAAGTCAAAGAGAATGCCTCGCAGTCTTTTTTCAGCGTACAGAACCAGAAATCTATGATATTTTCATTACTCTTGTTTTTTAAATTATCGGGCGGGCCCAAGCACATGTTATGTACATTTATACATTACAGTATATGTAAAATTGCAATTTATTTCAAATTATTAGGGGGGAGGAGCTCGGGCCCCACGATCCCATATAGCTATACGCCTATGGATATTTTAGTCACTTCGTTTTCCGGAAACCTAATTCGTTTTCTGTCCACTACATTACATTCTGCCACCTCATTAATCAAAAAAAAAAACCAGTTTTTCGTATGTTTACAACATTTTACAAATTTGCGCGCCACTCTCAGCGTTTCTCATGAGCTCAGTTTTAAAATTCATTGTTGTGACTAAGGCTTTTGATCCTATCATTATTGATCTTGCAATCACAAAATTTTCTAAACCCCTTACTAATGCAAATCTCCCTTTCTCTCTCTTCAATCGAGCCAAGTGCAATTTTCCCGGATCGGTGATCCTCCTGTTTTTTTATCCTAAAATTAGCCTAAATACAGAAGCTTAAAAAAAATGAATTGTCTTCTCTTCTTTCAAAACAATTGAAGCTTTTAAGTATACAAGGTGGTTAGTAAAGTCCTTATACACGCAGATAACTGTCGAACGGAGAGAGCTATATGTACGAACGTGATGTATAGGTATAGTAAAGTGACTATGCACTTCAAGATGAGACTGCGTACAGCGTCCCTAGCGGAAAAATTCAGAACTTAGAGTTGCTATCTCGAAAACTATTCAAGATAAGGGCAAAAAGTCAATTGCAAAGTTGTTAAGCACCAGCTAGTTAGTACGAAACGATTTTTTTTTCACCACCTTAATAGGGCAAAATTCGCGATTTAAGAGGTTTTAAAGGTATCGAGTATTATCAATCTAGTATAATCATGTATGGTCTCCGTGGGCAATGTGTAGAAATACTTCGCCAAGTCAAGAACGCTCGCACGAGCACGTTTTTACTTCACTTCTGTCTCCAACGTGGTGGTTACCACATGTAATTAATTCTGTCAAAAACGTTGCGCTGTGATGAGATATCGAAAAGGCCATCCAAGTTTCGAAGCACTTGAGATGTGCACCCGGGGAGGTCCAGACTTGATAAAAATCTGATGTAGCTCTAGTAAAGCAATCTTCAACAACATAGATGGCCAGCATCACGAAATTCACGGGAGTTCCTGAACATGTCCTTTTCTTTCTCTATTTAATTTTTAAATTGTAATACCCTGTCACAGCCCTTTAACTTTAATAGCTAAAATAATCTACTATGCATTTAATGTCGCTATTTAGTTAAATAAAGTCGTAAGTGGACGGATCCTGAATCCTAGGAATGGTGCGAATTTGTGTTGAGTAGAAAAATGGATTGGATCTTGAGAAGAACTTGTAACTTTTGTTATTAAAAAGAAATAATGATGCAATTTAACATTTCAGTGTAACTTTATAATTTTTATATTAAAAAAAAAAGATAAACTTATTCAAGTTAGTGCACGTAATGCACCGTTCCATTTTAGTGTATTAATAAAAATTCACAGAACTAGGAACTGTCAGTTTAGTAAGTTGTATAAAAGATATTCCATATTAAAAGTGTCAAAATTAAATAATCATTTAAAAAAGTTACCCCTTTGTCTGGTCTATTATTTTGACGTTTGAATGTTTCTAATTTTATATGTTGTTATTTCATTAATATCATTTTATTTAAAACTGTAAAAGGTCAATAACGTTTTACATGAAGACTATGGTTTTTGTAAGTTGGGGGTTACTTATTTAGTTGGCTCATGTCCTAGGCCTGTTAGTTTTTGCCTATGATTTTCCTGTTAACTAATGTTAATAAAACAATTACTGAAGACTACAACGCGATGTCCACCATTAACGACTTTCGGCCTATTAAAAAATGTTAACTTTGACATTTATATCTTCATTTAATTCACTCCAATTTTTATATATAAATTACAAAATTTAATATTTTACCATAAAAACACTGCTTAACAGGAGTAAGTTACTCCTGATAAAAGATGGCTCCTGAAGCATCCGAAAGCTTGAGGGATCTTTTTAATTGCTATTTTACCAGTGTTTAACCTTTATGTGCAAAGGAGTTCTAGTCATTTTTCACAATATTCTCTTCATCTGTGATACCCCCTGGTTCATTAGAAGGTAGCTGACACATATCAACATCAGATAAGTCTGAATCCAAAAGAATATCTAAATATTCCATGACTTGTTCTATTTTCAGAAATATTTTCACCATGGTGAAAAATTTATCTGTAGCTTAAAACTATATGCCTTGCTTTTCTATCTCACGAAAACAAATGGTCCAAATTGTTGCGATTGCGAATCAGGCGAAGTAGCATATTTCATTTTAAATCATAGAAGAAAGAAAAACATTCCATGACCACCCTTCTACCCACTTGCTTTATTTTCCTAATTACTTACATAAACTCACATGACGCCTTTAATAATTCCACCGTAAACAAAATGCAAAGATAGAGAAGGAGGGGCAAAACATATGCTTGTATCATGGATACAACTTTCACCGAAATCCAGCTCCCTTAAAACGCCAGTATTCCAAAAATGGAACATGTGTATTTGAACATGTATATCACTTCCATAATTAAATATAAACAATTTTCAGTAATATAGTACTACATATTAAAATCCTTTTTGTACGCATACGAAATATTTTGTAATACTCTATCAAATTGGGTTTTTGGCAAATTAAACAGTAACAAAAATGCAAAAAAAAAAAAGTTCTAAATATTATTTTAAAAAAATCTAATACCTTCAGAAGCTAAAGTTTACGATAAAAAATATCCAAAGAAAGCATTTATATGCATGTAAAAAAAAATGGAACATTTCAAATAACATTTACTTGCACAATGTTTTGTCAAAACTCTTGTTCCATTTTTGGAACATTGGCAGATAAACATTTAATGCACTATGCCCACTGCAAAAGCCTTAAGACGAAGTGTTATAGTCTGGTGGTACATTAGTTCGCCAGGTCTATAGGCTAAGAAAAACCATGTAGTAAACGAAGTGGTCAGTTGAGATAAGTTACTGCATTCACAAGTCAGAGAGGTATGCAGCTCTTGCAAAAGTTCTGCCTCACCCACTTGCCCTAGGGTTTTCTCCCACCAACTAGAACATGCACATTTCAGTGCATTTTGTTAGCACAACAGCATTTGTTAGACGATTTATACTAACTAAGCTTGTCCTAACCATTTCTATACTATAGAGACTTTCAATTTTTAAAAAGCATAAAAACATTTTTAAGGCACTCGGCGACACAAATTGTTAACTTTGACAGTGCTTTTTAATCGAAAAGTATCTCATGAATAATCCAAATCAGAGTTAATGATAAATTTGCTTCCCAGAAATGGAGAAGGGTGTGTGTGTGTGTCTGGCTCTTTTTTAAATTAAAAACATCTTTCGATTTCTTTTTCCTACCTTGTGGTAATTTTTTAATAATTTACAATTTTGGAATATATTACTTGTAGTTAGCCATGCAATGCTTTGTTCCCACATTGTGGTAATTTTAATAATACTAAACTGCATGGCAACTCCACCAAACAAGCAACAAATAAGTCATTATAACTAGTATTTCTAATGACAAAAAATGTGCATACAGCACCCTATTTCTGGACACTCAAGCCATCACTGGGTTTAATTATAGTAGCAAACAGAATATATCATAAAAATAAACAGTAC
Source organism: Dysdera silvatica (assembly GCA_006491805.2). Taxonomy (NCBI): domain Eukaryota; kingdom Metazoa; phylum Arthropoda; class Arachnida; order Araneae; family Dysderidae; genus Dysdera; species Dysdera silvatica. The sequence continues at coordinate 117,207,147 of QLNU02015003.1, read as the reverse complement.
ACGTCCTTCATATATGCAATACAACAGATTTTTATTTATTCATCATACAATTAAAATATTACAATAACAATAAAATTGTTTCACATATATATATATATTTAAAAAATTGTGAAAACATCCACCTATCCAGACATACCTCATCAAGTCGTTATAACTAATAGGATTATACCAAATTACCAACAAGAAAGAATTCCGCAGCCCAAATTTAGAACACAAACTCTACTCATCTTTAAGTACTTTAACAGATCAATATATCTTTAACATCCCAACATCCTTACAAAAATCTGCAAAAGCGTATTTTGCTTCTTATTCGGTGTTTTTGCTTGCATCTTCCTCAAGTAAGATTACCTCTGCCAACCGCTCGTGGTTTGAAACGAATAACAAACCATTTGTCATCAAACTGGGACCGCTGTCGCCAAGACAAAGCTACTGATTGGAGCTTCATTCATCTGAAAATACCAATCATAGAAAATGTGAAGTCAGAAAGAACCAATCGACGCTAATCAAGAAACTCTACTCCATACGATGGTTGGAAAACAGAGACCAAATTTAGGTCTCCACAGCGAAGGTTTTGAACGAAAATTCGATAAAAGATACATGAAAATTGAGGTATGTCCAGATAGGGGTGAAATTAGGCCTCAACTGGGCGCTTTTGCAAACAATGCGTAGGTCAGATTGTAGTTCTTGAAGTGGGAGAACTGCAACTCCTTCCTCTGAAAATGATGGAACTCAAGCGAGTTATTGAGATAATGCGAGTTGGCAGCCACAGATAACTGGAACAAAATAAAAAAAAAAAGCAAGATTTTAAAAGGGTTCTACTATTATTAGTAGTATTGTATATTTATATATTTATTATAATATTTATACATTTACTGTAATATTTATTATTAAAGATTATATTACTATTACCTATCTACTGCAAGATGAGAGTCTTAATGCCTTAACACACACAGCATAACTAGAGAAAGTGATCATTTGACACATGGATATAAATTAAAAGAATTTGCCAAACTAAACACCGTTTACTTTCCTTAAAATTTCCATATACATGTACTTATTTTTATAATCCCACAGGAAAAAAAAAAAAAATCACATACCAGTATCCTCTGGAGAATTTCGATGTACAGGGCATCAAACTTCCCTGACTTTTCCAGGTTTCCAGACCAAATGTTAATCGATTTCCTGTCGCTAATTACAGTAAACAACACACAATGCACTAAAATTTGTGCAATCAAAATAAGTTTCAAGGCCATGAAATCGATTAACGCAAACCCCAAAGCCATTTATAACTCAATTACAGTGAATTTACAAATTCAAAAGCTGTATTAAAAAGTGTATTTCTTTACACTAAAAACTTGCACTAATTAAATATTTACAGCAACATTTCCATTTGGCCCTTCTTGAGTTCATTATAAAAGAGTTTAACTATATAATCGCAAAGCTGATGCTTCATCTTCTATTTCATTTAAAATGTGTATGACTATATATAAGGCAAAGTTGATTGGTATGATCAAAACCCCTTACAGATTCAATAAATACCGAGTCAAAAAATAGAATTGACACATCAAATGGCATTTCTTAAAGAAGAAGGAAGTAACTCCATAGCTGGCAACGGCTGACTAGATTCTAACCGGCAGTCGGTAACTGTGTATGTGCTCATAGACTTCACCTTTCTTAGCAAATTTATTTTGACATTACAGGGTTACAAAATATTCTGTTGGCAATGTTTTCACTTCCGCTCTTTGAGCAATAACAGAATGATCGTTTTCTCTGTGTGTGTGTGGGGAATTTTAATTTGCAGTAAATCAGAATAAAATAATATAATATTTAATTGCTTAAAAGTAGGATGTCGTTGGGGTGAAAAAATTTTTGGCATGACAAAACAGGTTTATTGTTTTATTAATATATTTTTTGTGATCATTAAAAAATGATCAAACATATGAATATTATAAAAGTAATCCACTGATTAAAAATATATCACCATATCTGCTTTCCCCTTCTATTTATGCAACATAATGAAGGTGTGCAAACATCAGGCAAATGCCAAGTGAGAGTGGGGGGCAGGTTTTATGCCCACTATATTTGTATTAAGACAAAATTAATACAAATATATAATTCATTAATGATTAAACTAATTTAGCTGCAGACTAAACTGCAACAATAAATTAATTCGAGATAGTGATGCATCTTAATTTAATGATAGTAAATTATTTTTTACTGAAAGAACAAATAAATATGAACTCCTATTGCGTGTGACATTCTTTGACTAAGAGAAGGCCTTTGACTATCAAAACATCAGATCAGCATCCACGAAATTTTTTTTATGTGAAATTTTTATTTAGTGGAAGGTCGTGGGTTCAGGTCCCACCGAACGCAGAAATATTTATTTTCTTTCGAACGTTTCACCATCTAATCACGCCATAACATCGGCGCTGGTATCACTACGCCAATAAACGTTGATTGATATTGTTTGATCCATGAAATAGTTCCACTATTTACTACAGTGGCCACCGCTTTTACGAATCAAAATGACCAAAACAAACATCACTGTTTACTATAGAACAACATTTAAAACAATTCCAAATTTAAGAATCAATTACATATGAGAATCAAAAGGAGTGAAACAAATGTGATTCTTGTAAGCGACAACCACTGTACCACAGAAATGCAAAAATTGAATGTAGTGACAAAAATATACAATAAATCACCAAACACCTCCGCCTCCACACACCTTCCCTTAGCAGTGAGTTTTCAAATCGGTCCATGAGCATGTGCAGTTACCGACTGCTGGTTACGATTTGATCAGCCGTTGTCAGCTAAGGAGTCACTCCCAAAAAAGGATAGTTTTGGTGGTTCCAAACCATAATACAGTCGAGTTTCTATTTAACGAAGTGCCATCGTTCCTCTGAAAAACTTCGTTATAAGGAAAATTCGTTAAATAGAAATTAACATAAATGTTGAAACTTAATTTCGATAAAATGAAAAAGGTTAAATTTGGACAGTAAAAACTAAGTTCAGTAGACTCTTCTTTTTCAACGAATTTAAATATTTTTCGTATACAAGTACGTACAAATTAATAACAAAAGTAAAGACTGAGGATTACTTTATATCTGTATGATCCTCATACAACATATTTGAAACAGAGAAATAATCACTAATTTTGCTTTGTACAGGTTTCTTATAAAAAACGTTTTATTTATAGAAATTCTCACACTTTTGTAAATATCGGAACACGTCATCTATAACATTTTCTTCAACAATGCAACACGTATGTGCGAGAAGCAAATTTCGTGGCTTAGCCACACCTGCAGAGTGATACATCCCCGCCGATTCAAAGTTCCCAGTTTAGAACAATAGAATTATTTATCACAACTGACCCTATGTCCACAGTACAGAAGGCTACCTCACCTCCGTCTTTTTGCTTAAAATCCTCAACTACCCCTTCTACCTAACCATCCCGCTGAAAAATTGTAAAAGGTAAATTAAAAAAAAAATCAAATTCTTTATAAAAAGAACTTCGTTATATAGAAATTGTTTTTCGTAATATGGAGACAAATTTACATGTTAGTGCCATTCAAAGTCAAGGTTCCGCCGAAAATTTCATTAAATAGAAAACTTTGTTAAATGGAAGTTCGTTATATGGAGACTCTACTGTATATTCCTATTTGAAATTTAATACGAAATAGTTTTATAGTGTTACGTTGGAAAACTCACTAAAATGAATGTTTCAATAAGGGAAAAAGTACTGGTCTTTTTTTGGGACCCACATTTTTAAGCACAATGGGTCCTTGGGACCCAGTTATACTCTTGATAGACCATTGTAACCTAAAAATTTTTGCACTGCAAATATGAATAAATTTATAACACAATTCACAAAATTTTCATTTACACTCTCATAGCATTGTATATGAATTCTGAGCATATAATAGTTTTTACGTTCTTTATTACTATAACAAAACTGACAATGGAAGTCCCAACAGATTTTCTGGTACATTTAAAGAAAATTGCTTACTCTTGTTTAGTGGCAACATTTAATAAGCATTAAGCTATTGAGTTAATATAATCATTACATTTATTAATTAATTAAAAAATGGTACAGTCAAAAACTTTTTACAAATTATAGAAATAGGGAAATATTAAATTGATGTCACTTATAATACCATGATTAAATTAATATTACTTATGATAGTACAAAATGTGGACACATGTATAGGGTAGCCTTAAGACGGGATAAAAATATCTGATGTGATACTTAAAAAAAATAATCAGTTTTAGAAAACTACCATAGAATTACATATCACAAAAATCTCGCCCCAGAGGCTTTTCTGTGTTGACCATTATTTGGCAATTGTGTTATCCCTGTGAAGGGTAATAATATCTTACATCTTAATATGCGGAGAAAAATGCGTTTGTTCTTGTCCTCATTTGTCTATTTGGTCAAGATTCTGTGGGCTAAACGAGGGGACCTTGTTTCAAATCCAGGATGAGAATGGCGCCTCTTTTTTTTTTCTCCAACTATAAATAAAAAGCTCCAGTTTGAGCTACATAAACGTGGGTGGCAAAAATTATTGTATAATAAATTCCCCCACGAAAAACTCACAAAAATCTCGCCCCGGAGGCTTTTCTGTGTTGACCATATTTGGCAATTGTGTTATCCCTGTGAAGGGTAATAATATCTTACATCCTAATATACGGAGAAAATGTGTTCATTCTTCTCCTTGTTTGTCTAGTTAGTCAAGACACCGCAGGCTAAACGCGGGGACCCTGGTTCGAATCCAGGATGAGGACGGCGTCTCTTTTTCTCCAAATATAAAAAAGCTCTAGTTTGAGCTATATGAACGTGGGTGGCAAAAATTATTGTATAATTGAAATATAATCTGACGAAAATAACACATCCTAAGAAAAGCCCACATTACTTAGCTTCTAAGTAAGTAGTAATAAAATAAAAATTAATTATATAGTCGATGATTAAATACAAAGAAAAGAATGATTTATTAGCACCAGGCGGCAGCCAAGCCCACATGAACTTGATTGCGGGTCAAGTGCACATTAAGCTACAGACGACTATCATTCTCTCTCTCCCCGCCTCCTTGTAGGCGTATATAAGGCTCTCACTAACGACTTTTTGAAAGACATACCATTATGTGATTTCCTATTAACCAAACCTCCCAGGTCACCCTGTATATTAAGGCACGAAGCAATTAGGAGGTGGGGGGGAGATCTATCACACTGTGAAACAATATTTACCTTAAATTAATTGAAAAAAGGCAAATTAACACAGTTTAACTAAGTTAGATTTGTTACGGGCAGTTTCAATAGCCCTGGGCTATTTTCGTCAAAATGGTCGACGATATACACACAATGTGTAATAACAAATACGTGTTACAAATGGCGGTTACAGGTATAAAGAAATGAACGGTAGAAAAATAAAAATACATATGTTAGGGGAAACGTCTCTGGTAATGAAACATTAAGTTTAGAGAAACGTCTCTAGTAGTATAACATGAGTTTAAAAGGAAACAGACTAGTAGAAAAATTATACTATATGGGAGGAAATGCATAATGTGAGACAGAAGAAACATTTTATGAAGAAATATTGTTCGATGTGGGGAGAAAATTCGTCCAAAAGGGAGAAATGAAATTGGACGGTAACTAGTCATTAACGGCATTATCTGAGTTGGCGATTATATGTAAGGCCTCAAAAAAAGTTGAGGTCCAGTGGAAAGGAAACTTTTTGGATAAATTGTGCTTTATGAAATAAAAATTTACAGCCGGATTACCAGGAGTGTTTAACAAAAGCAGATCTGCGAAGTTCTTGTTTACGCACATAATCGTTATGTTCTTTTAAACGAATTCGAAGGGCTCCGCACGTTTGGCCAATGTAGACACAATCACATTGGCAAGCAATGGAATAAACTCCCCAAAAATCAAAGTCAGAAGTAACTTCTTTGAATTTGGAGAATCCCAGTTCATTAATGGGAGTGAAGTCGACACAAAAATTGAATTTTTGAAGGCTGGAAGCAATCTTGGTAGATATTTTTGGCACAAAGGATATACCAACAGTTTAGGTAATGTGAGTTTCTTCAGGGCATGATCAATGATAGAAGGTTTGAATCCACGATCAGCTGAAATTCCATGAGTGCAGTCGAGTTCAATTTTGAGTGCTTCATCTGGGGATGAAAACCTCAGAGCCCAAAAAACCAACCAATAAAACATGCTAATTTTCTGACCATGTGAATGTGCAGAAGCAGCATGATGCGGGAGACACACTGCAAATGGTTTTCAGTAAACACTTGTGAGGAAACCCAATTGTGTTCGATGAACAAGAACGTCAAGAAAAGAAAGGGTACTATTGCTCTCCTTCTTCGAAGGTGAACTAAATATGTGAATCCACAGAATTCAAAATATCAACAAATTCAGAAAGATCTGTGTTTGTATCTGAATGGTGAAAGTGTCGTCCACATATCTGGTCTACAGTTTGAACGAGATGTGTTGAAGGACCTTATCTTCTACGTAGTGTATGTATATGTCACATAGGATGGGTTATAAAGAATTAGCCATGGCAAGACAATCAGTTTGTTTGAATAAAAGTCCTGGGAAGGAAATACATGTTTGAGTTATGCACAGCTCTGTAAGCCAGACAAGTTCATCAATTTCGACGTTAGAAAAGTGAAATTCTTGTAATCTCTGAGTAAGACAATCCAGAGAAACACAAATGGGAACATTAGTGAACTGTTAACATCAAAAGAAACCGTCTTGGAACCAACTGGAGAGAGCGATCTAATCTACTAGTATGTTTCTTTTTAAACTCATGTTTTACTACTAGAAACGTTTCTCTAAACTTTACGTTCCATTACAAGAGACACATCCCCTAACACATGTGTTTTTATTTTTCTACCATTCATTTCATTATTCCTGTAACCTGAAACACCGTTTGTAACATGTATTTGTCATTATACGTTTTGTATATATCATCGACCATTCTGACAAAAATAGCAAAGGACTATTGAAACAGTTTGTAGACGATTTAACTTTATTAAACTGTGTTAATTTGTTGTCCTTTTCAATTAATTTAATAATGCGGAGTTGTCGTCAAATCATTTCAAATATTTACCTTGTTGGCAAAAATAGTCATCATGAATTTTCCCGGATGAAACATCTTCAACAAACGAGATGCCAAATCAAAGTAGGACTCCTAAAAAAAAAGTAAAAACGAGTTTTAATTCCAAATGCAGTTACAATTACAGTATTAACCACATAGTTATAAAACCTAATGGAAGTTGAATGGTTTGTCTAACTTTATGCCCTAGGCCTCACTCAACAGGGTAATGTACTTCGGATCCCCTTTGAAGGAGCTTTAAAAAAAAAGCGATAGACAAGTTGTTCTCCAATGGATACCTGCCCATTACGACATACCAAAAAATGAAGCAGCTGATTCCCTAACAAAAAAAAGCACAGATATCCTTCAGTCCATCCCCTGTAACACAACCTACGAAATTGCTGCCACTAGGATTCACCATGAGATCAAAACCATCCACAAACTTAGCTTCAAAGAAAGGTTAAAGAGGAAACAATGGAGAGATTCTACTGCCAAACTTCCAGATAAACTAAGAGAAATAGCTATCACAGCATTCAGACTTGTGACAAGGCATGATTGCCTGGCTTCCCATTTACACCAAATCAGAATCTTGGACAGCCCCCTGTGTCATCTCTGTGCAAGCATGGAAGTGATGGCTAACCACCTCCTGTCCTGTACCACATTATCGGGGAAAACTTCGCACGACAAGTACTGGGAAGCCAGAGACTTACTTGTAGAACAAACACATGATGTTTCCATCATCTTAGTGCCTCTAATTTACTCCAGGACAATTTTGCTTTTTCTTTATTTCTTTTATTTCTTTATAGACGGTGCACTGTCTTCTGTTCTGTCTGATACATCTAACACCATATGTAAATTTTATTTACGGTCAAGGACTTCTGTCCGTACGGCCTACTGCATTGGGAAAAAAAAATGCCCTAGGTCAGAGGTGCTAATTAAAATTCGTTGAGATCCACTAAATCATAAGAGTTACCATCTCAGAAGGCCGGATGTTATTTTTTAGAATTCAATATCGAAAATACAAATATCATCAATTTATTATAACCTTCAATAATACCATCTTTATTTATAATTTGCAGAGTCTAAGCTGTGTAAGTTTTTTTTTTCCCCCCATTTTTCGAAAGGTTATTGTATTTTGCGAAAAAAAATCATCACTTTCGCTAAAAAGCGAAAGCCCTGAAAATTAAAAATTTTCACAGTTTTATGTCGGCGGCCGCCATACGACGATCTTGAAGACTTTCTGTAACATCATGAATAGATTAATCAAAATTGGTTCGATTTTGAAAATTCCTACAAACTATGGTGTGTCAAGGAGAAGTGTACATTTATATTGCCTATTGTGTAATTTTGTACAAAATAAAAAATGCTATTTGTAGTTCTAAATTTTAATTATGGTATTTTGTTTAACGTTCTCCTATAGTTCAAAGTTTTCAAAACTATTGCAAGTATTTACAGTAGAAAAAGAGAACTAAAAGAAATTTAAAAGTGTCTTTTTTTTAGCTCAAATGCTAAAGGAAAAAAAAAATCCACTTCAACACTGATAATTCGTAATACTGCAATTTATTTCTTAAAAGTAACTTGACATATTTAATTTCATTGAATAAAATAAGAGAAATATATGGGTCATACTAAGTGAAGTGGTGAGCAAAATGCAACCCAGAGGCTGCCATTTATCCACCATTGCCCTAAGAATCAATCCAGTTTTACATTAACCCTTGTCAAGCATATCGGTGTCTTTACGTCCAATTCAACCAAGAGCAGTCTTCTATTTGTATTCTTTTCACCCTATAGGGTTTCCATTCATTTTGGAGGGAAAAATTCTCTGACTAATCACAAACTTAAGTTTTAACAAAAGGAATATTTTTATACCTGTGGCACATTAGTCTCAAAGCTAACATATGAGCACTCAGGTTCAGGAGTAATATGGATAGTGATGTAATATCCCTAAAACAAAGACAAAAAAAAAATTTTTCATTTAATAACATACATAATTTTCATATTTGAATAATAGAACATAAAGAAAATTAGTTACACAAATCTAACTTAAATACATCTGAATTAAGATTCAGGTGTATTTAAGTTAGATTCATGCATCATGACGTTATGAAGTGTTCAAAATAAGCTTGCATGCTTTCTGGTGCACAGACAACTAAGACAATACTGCACTAGGGCGTTTTCCATGAATCTTAATAACTGTTATCTAGGATATCACACCCCAGACTAGGGATAAATAGAGGAAAAAAACAGTAAACGATTGGTACCAGTATTATTCAAACCAGTTCCCCACGTTAAGTCAGGAAAATTGGCTAAATGAATGAGATCAACTACTACTGTCCATCAATAGTCAACTGAGCATCGCTGAAAGAAGAAAAAAAATATGTGAACTTACCCCCTTCAACAATCCATTCATTGAATATCCACAAGGCTCAAAAAGATAATCATCAATCATCACACCCGGAAGCAATTTATCGATGCCAGATTTCAGAGTCGCTTCCTTAGCAGATGAACAAACGGCTTTTGTGAAGATTTCCATCACATTCTGATCCAGTTCTTGCATGATAATGTAGAGATTCGTTAAGGGAAAACGTTATAATGGACAATGCAACTACAATGTACAGCAATCATAAAATACAGCCAAAGACAGTTGGAACTGTGAACTATAGCTTATGTAACAAGATTTGCGCAAAGCAATTTTGGACTCTGTCAAACTTATGCTGTAGGCCCCTAACAAATTCAAGTTAACATAATATAATACAAATTTAAAGTTACACAAGTAACTATAATAACAAATATGTGCTATATATTTACATAGTTTTTTATATTACAATAAAATGTGTACTCTGCATGAAAATATCAAAATGCACAAATAATGATTTGTTTTTTAAATAAAAGGATATTTCCAATGTTTGGTCTGGAACTTGAACACCAATAAAGCCTTCTTCCAGAGGATTGAGCGTATATAAATACCTACCAAAGGAAACATTAATATACAGGGTGATCCAAATTAAACAGGAGGTGTTTAGACCTCTCTGTTGGGAAAACTACTCTGCCAATTTCACCCAAATTTCGTACACATGCTCTCCTGGGTATGCGGTTTTGATTTCTGAAAGAAAACATTGAGTTCATATTTCGGCCGCTAGGGAAGGAAATGGCGCTGCGGAGCAGGCAATTTAGTAATATTAACAACGAAAAAGTATTTTAACGTGCAATAACCTTTATTGCAATCACATGAAATTAACTACAAATTACAGTATACCGTAGGACAGTAGGTATGACTAAAAAAAGATTTGTGCAATAACTTTATTGCTATCACATGTGGAACCACACTATCATCACAGATACGGCTCGGTATGTCCGCCGTCTCTTTGCTCTAGAAATTGCATTCGATGCACAACACATTCCACGGCAGAACGTAACTCATTCGCTTGGAGGTGGGATACATGTTGCGAAATTCTGTCTTTTAAGACTGCTAAGTTCGGAACATTGCCTTTATAAACGCAGCTCTTTAAATATCCCCACAGCCAAAAGTCACAAGGGTTAAGATCGGGTGACCGAGGCGGCCAAGATGTTGAAAATGACCTGCTAATCACTCTGTCATCCGAAAAGTTTTGCCGTAATAATGTTTGAACAGGCAACGCGATGTGTGGAGGGTGCACCATCTTGCATGAAAATTGTAGTGTCAAGACAATTTCTCTGTTGAAGCGAAGGAATGACAAAGTTCCAGAGCATAAATGCATACCTAGAGCCAGTAACAGAACATGTCATTGGCCCCGAGGCCGTATTTTCTTCAAAGAAGTAAGGACCAATGACGAAAGATGAGGTGAAGCCACACCACACTGTCACTTTTGGAGCATGCAACGGAATTTGTTGATGAACGTGGGGATTTGTGTCAGACCAAATACGGCAGTTACGTGTGTTTACAGCGCCATTCAAGTGGAAATGGGCCTCATCACTCCACAGTATCTGCCAAGGCCATTCATCATCCACTGTCATCCGAGCAATGAACATCAAAGCAAATGTTTTCCGCACGTCATTATCACCAGAAAGCAATTGCTGAGTGTGGGCTATCTTATATGGATAAAACTTCAGGACATTTCTCATAACTCTCCACACTGTCGTATATGGCATGTCCAATTCCCGTGACAGCGCACGTGCACTACTGCTACCATGTGCACTTGCTGCTCCCTGCTCCACTACTGCAGTTGCAACTCTTCAAATTGCTGCACTCGAGTTGGTTTGTGGCCTCTCAGCCTCGTTTAATGGCGAATGTTCTGTTCTCTTCAAAATACAAGACCATTTTTCGAAGATTTGTAATTGTGAGAGTGCGTCTGCGTAAACCTTTTACCTGTCGAAATGCTTTAAGTGCCGCAGAAGCATTGTTATTTCGTTGATAAAAGAGCTTAACGAGTAACGCGCGATCTGGTAAAGTAAGTTTCATGATGCAGTCCTCGTATGGTGAAAAAATCCTTCACGACTCCTTATATAGGCAGAGGATGTTGCGCATGTTAAGTAATATGTAAATTGCCTGCTCCGCAGAACCGAAATTGCAAAACCGACCGAAATTTTAACTCAATTTTTTCTTTCAGAAATCGAAACCGCATACTCAGGGGAGCATGTGTATGAAATTTGGGTGAAATTGGCTGAGTAGTTTTCTCTACAGAGAGGTCTAAACACCTCCTGTTTAATTTGGATCACCCGGTATTACAAATTTGCAGTGAATTATGGTCATGTGAGAGCAGAACATAAACTATACATTAACCAATGCAAATTTCTATCAAAAACATGAAACCTGGTTTCAGATGAGTACAAAAAAAACTCCATAAAGGATGAAAGCTCCATCTACAACATGGGTTCGATTTTGTTTTGAAATATTTCAAGTTCAAAGCTATGTTTCATCTGGAAGGAAACTGATGGCTTAACTTGACCTCCAAATCTCAATACCGTTACAAACAAGCTTACCACAAGTCTAACCCAAGCTAGTGGCCCTACGATAGTAGCCATAGCCACCAACATGGGTTCGCCCTGAGCTGTGGCTTAAGAACTGCAATGAACTAAACATACAGACAGTATAATTGTTCTTTGCATGTCTTGCAGCACATGGATAGTAAAGGACCTACAGATTTCCAAGGAATCCAAACCTCTGCAACGAAAAGGACCAAACCCCTAACTGAGATAGAAACATGGCAGACGTTCCACGATATAATTGGGAGCCTCACATGTATTAATGCAGGGTGTCTACTAAAAATAAGAAACCCATTTTCTTGACTATTTTTGTACATTCCTTGACCTTGAAAAAAGTTTCTTGATTTCTTTTTTTACGATTAATAAAATGGCTATATAAAGAATAGCTGAAAATCCCCAGCTATTGCCGAAGTAGGACAAAAAATGTGAAAATCACTAACAATTGCAAAGTTATGACAAAAATAGCTGAAAATAACTAAATTTGTAAAAAGTCGTTAAAACTGTCATACAAAAATTACAATTCAATGCATGCGTAAAATTGAAAAAGACAGGTATAACCATGACCTGCAACATTTATAATGATCTTTTCTCGACTTCTGTGACCTTTGTCCTATTTCTTGACCATTCCTTGATTTCTGTGATTTTCATGACCTGGTAGATACCGTGGTTAACGACGTGATAGATTTACTGCTAAGCCATGATATG
>QLNU02015003.1:117179710-117190764 GCA_006491805.2 Dysdera silvatica | reverse complement strand
AGTGAACACGTGGAATATCGTCAACAAACGAGATTGATTCGCGTATGTAACTGGAGTTGAGTTATGAAGTGAAATGTTCACTTCCAAAAGTAGGAAGTCAAGTACTACATGGTTTTTGTAATGCGGCCACTCTTCCCAGAAATTACCAAATTGTGGAAAAGTTGGCTGTCTGTTGGTAGAGGTGGCAATTATGGTGGGACTATAGACTAATAGAAGAAGTTAGGTGGAGTACATTTCGCCAAGCTGAGCTGAAGGAAGGAGTTGAGCTGTGGTCATTCACAATGGAATCACGAAACCTGTTAATGAAGAAAGCTTCGGCGAAGTCCAGTTCAAGTGGTGAATGAGGTGAGAAATTTCATCAGATAAGGATAAGATCCTTATCTGATAATATTCTTATAAGATCCTTATCTGATGAAATTTCTTTGCTTAAGACCATCGCTCGCATCCGTGGGTACTGTCCCAGCATTATCGATGCTGCCGTTTTCAAATTCTCAAAACGTTCTTACAGTACATCTCTTAGTCGAATATCTTCAAATAATTACATTGGCTTCGTAACACTCCCTTACGTGTACAAACTTAGCTCCGCCATTGCCAAAGTCCTTCGGCAAGCCAAATTCAAAGTTACCTTCTCGCCTATTAACAAGATTTTGCCCTCTAGACTCAAAGATAACATTTCCACACTCCAACGCTGGGGCGTGTATCAAATTTTTTGCCAGTTCGGACTTTCCTACATCGGACGGACAAAACGTGCCCTCATGCATCGGTTGAAAGAACATCGCCGATACGTTGAGAAAGGTGAGGTGCACAAATCATCCATTGCTGTTCACAGCCACGAACACAACCATCGCTTTAACTTTTTTGACGCTCGTATCATTCGCCAACCTCATTCACCACTTGAACTGGACTTCGCCGAAGCTTTCTTCATTAACATGTTTCGTGATTCCATTGTGAATGACCACAGCTCAACTCCTTCCTTCAGCTCAGCTTGGCGAAATGTACTCCACCTAACTCCTTCTGATATTAGTCCATAGTCCTGTCATAATTGCCACCTCTGCTGATATACAGCCAATTTTTCCACAATTTGGTAATTCTGGGAGGAGTGGCCGCACCACAAAAACCACGTAGTACTTGACTTCCTATTTTTGGAAGTCAACATTTCACTTAATAACTCAACTCTAGTTACATCCGCGAATCAACCTCGTTTGTTGACGATATTCCACGTGTTCACTCCCGAAGAAGGGCGAACTTTTATCGCCCGAAACGCGTAGCTTGAACTCAATCTTGACATAAATACGCTTCTAAAACGTTGTTTTTTGTGTCTTATTTATATTGCGTATTGTTTCGTCGAATATTTCCACGTGATTTTTATATATTCATACTTCCGAATTAATTTTATTCTTTATACCTTGTTTATCAAACTACAGTTAAAGGAAGAGCAGTTTAGGATTAGGAAGAAAATTCAGAAACACAGAGGTGAAATGCAAAAATCTGATGTGTCAACGTTATTCATAAATTCAATTGAATATGATTTTTTCTTTCTTAAATATACATAAAGGCTAGTTGGCAGCCTGTAATGGCACAAATGAGTATACCCACTGACAATATAGCCGGAATGTGCAGTACTAGTACTATGTTGCACATTAGGACGGATATGATCAGCCGTGTCTCGCTAGAGTAGATGAAGCAGGGGGCCTGGGCACCCATGTGTTAGCTGTAGACATAAAAAATAAAACCATAATTCTGAAAACATTCAAAATCACAGAAGCAAAAGTGTTAAGGGGAAATATGTTTACTAGTTATTGCCAAAAATCTTTCAATGTTACATTAAAAATATTTTTTGTGTCTCACGACACGAACAGGGCAGTTGGGATTATTCTGGGTTTAAGATAGGGGTCGAAATTAACTTTTTAAATCAGGTGCACAAGTGCACCAAAGTCTTGTGGCTTAGGTGCACTAAATACTAGTTAAGTGTACAAATAAGTAACAGAATAGAAAGTAAACCTCAACATTAAAAACGATTAAAATGTATATGTAGCAACTATATTTAAGCATGCAAGCTAAAAAAAATGCAACTTTTCAAAATAATTGAACCTTCGATTGCAATAAACAGAAAAATACAAATCAAATGCAGATACATTGAAAAAATTATATAAAATTATTCCACAAGTCACTGTTCTTAAATAATAAACGTTAAGTAGCTATTCGCTTTCGTAATGTGTAACAACCTCCATCTCGAAATATGTTGACATGCGGCCCCTTGTCATGCACTTGACAAACACTGCAAAACATAGCTTTCTTTTTGCAGAGGTGCCAGTTTCTTCCTATTTTCCACGACTGTTGAAAACTATATATGTTTTTTAGGTAAACAGTCCTCTACAATGATGTTAGCACCCAAAGTAACTTTATTCTCAAAACAGATCACTACTGGCAATTGTAAACTGTTCATATCACTCTTTTGAAAATTCACTTCAATGTTTGTAGTGTCCTTTGATTGTATAAATCTACATGCTACATCATTAACATTCGATATTTCATCTGCCACCGATAGAGTTACACATAGCTTCTCATTATTTGTAGTACAACAGAAATATTTGCTGATGATTTCAGTATGGGGTGATATTTTCGGTTGGGCATCATTTATTCTATAACAGGTTGTAGGGGATCTATTCTAAAACTTCCGTGACCAAACAGCACTGCCTTTTAAATGTGTTTAACGGAACTGATCCAGATCCACCCGGCAGCAGACACGTTTATAACAGATAGGCGGTAAATAGCAGGGGGTTCTATTTTTAGATACAGAGAAAGGGGTGATTGAGGTTGACGTTCATTACTGGCTCTGCAGTGCCATATTTCCCAATAGGCTATAGACTAGCTCGAAAAAATTTTGTGTATTGAGTCTGATATAACAGAATCAATACCATACGATGATGTAATCAGATGTTTTGCCGAGAAGAAAGCTAGACGTCATGCTTTCCATTTAAATACCAGTGTTCGATAGGCTTTTATTTTTTGCTAAAATTAAAATTTATTTCAATAAAATTGAATTTGATTTATTATATATCAAAAAGGAATAATACTTCAATATAAGTTAATATTTATGTTTCAATTTATGAGTTTGTTTTTCAACATATTTACTATCAATGCAAAAAAGTTTTTAACGTGTATTGAATGTAAAAATTTTTATGCTCCTACCACTGATTAGGGACCTGGTGAGTATCTAGAAGAAGGGGGGGGAAAGAATTCTTAACGCTGATGTTTTTTTTGTTTTTTTAATAATAAAGTTAACATAGCTTTGAGTGGTTAGGTGCACTGCATGCACCTAAATTAAAAAGTTACATGCACAGATAAAATTTCACGTACACAGTGCACCTGCTAATTTCGAACCCTAGTTTAAGATGAACATTCTCTAACAACTGAGGAATTTCTGGGGTGGGACCCACAGTCATCCGAGACATCCAAACCTGATAACCTAGAAAATCAATTTGTGTGAGTTTTGCAGCACAAAGAGGGCAAGAATTATACTGCATCAGGATCGGCAGTTTTCTGACAGATCAAAACATCTTAAGACCTAGAGATTCTAGAAGTTCTAGACTAGAATGAGTAATTAACAAGTGTTCTTTTTTTTCACACAGTTTGGAGTTGAACGTTTTACCAGTGCAGGACCTTTAGAAAATTAAACCCTCAGATTAGTGTTCACTCTAGGCTTATTTTGCAGCACGGAGTGCCCTGACCATTCTTTTATAAAAATGCTTGGTGCCCTGCCTGCCCACGTAAAAAAACTTGCACTTTGTAATTAACCTTTGCACCCTACTGGAAATTTGCCTTTCTCCTGAAAAACACCACCAAAAATATATCTTTGGTTCTATATGTCTCGCCTGCTTATAACGAACCTCTGCATATAAAGAACAGTTTCTTTTATGGTCCTGTCCAATTTCCTATCCTTATAATGTCATTGGATATAACCAACCCCCAGATATAGAGAACCAAAAGTTTGGTTCCTTGGGGTTCACTGTGGCCAGGTTCGACTACACTTTAAATGTAGTAGTTAGTCAAGTCTCGTTTTCTGTCAAGAAAAAATATGATGGTTTGCTCACATTTTTTAAATTAATAATCTAATTTGTTTGTGTTAATTAGTATTAATTAAAGCGTGTAAAGATTTTTTGATAAAGTGCCCTGCCCTTTTTTTGATCCCAGAATGTACACTGCCCCTGCATATAGGACAGCAGAAAACCAGCAAAAATTTTACAGTACCATTAGGAATATGTGATTTTAGGAGACTAGGATGTGATTTAAGCGAAGGGAAGGTGTGTCGTTTCTAAGTCACTGCATGGCTTATATACAAAATATTTTCATATTTTACAATATGACAACTAAGGACATGCTGTATTAACCAAGGCATTCATCTCTATATAACATTTAATATGATTCATTATTATATATAACCATGCTGGTACTGATGGAAATTTGGCTTCCACGTTTTCGCAGTAGTATGATACACTGAATAAAGCAGCTCGATTTGAAATATTGGTACAGCTTAGTCGCACCCATCCATAGTGACTGTGTTACCATTGCATCAAAGCAGGACAAGTGTTCATTACTGGCAAGCTCCACTGGCCAAAACATTAAATATTAATGTTATATCAGGAAAGTCTGGGCTTTGGTGGCATGCAAATGTCTTTTTTTTCTGCAGTCTGAGTCTAGCAGGTCTTAGTTCCGGCTCACTTGGGCAGAGTGATTGGGACATTGACTTGGCCACTGGACTGTGAAGGATTGGTGTTTGCGGTTGCTATGCTGGATCCAGGCTCTGCCTTTCCTTGTGCACCAGTCTTTGTCTCGGGGGTGTAATGCGAACATCCTTTGTTCTGCTCCGGGCTGCTAGGCCACAATCTCTATCCGATCACCTTGGGAAAGCGTTCACAGCCCGTAGATGGGACACCAGCTCTGCAGCCTGATGCGGGATGAATGGCAGTTCGTCCACTCTAGTTGCAGGGCCAGTTCATACCTACACCCTGCCTCTTCGCAACACTAGCACCTGTTCAACAGTGGGCTTCTGTAGAAGCTTCGGCCGGCCTGGGATGTTTTCTTCCGTGCCATCCATCTATTTCAACCACTCTTCGGGATGGAGTGATCATGATGGTTCCCGATTGACATTAAATGATGATGATGACACCAATGCGAGTGGTGCATCTCTGTATGCCAGCACGGATCGACAATCTCCCCTTCGCCCATTGGCAGTCAAGATCTCTTGACTTTAAAACCTGTCTGGGATTACAAGTTGCTTTTTTTTTTTGGCAGCCATCCTTCCCATTAGAACCTATGCATAAGTAAGTAAGTATCAGAAAGAACCATTTAGTCATTGTGGCTAGCATTGTGTGTCAAAACACAAATCACCAAGAAATGTATTTATTCAGCACAGCACTACCTGAACCCCCATCAGTACTTTTATGAAAAATATTCTTGAATTTTTAGGGGCAAATATAGAAAGTGGGGGTGAAAATATTAATTTGCTTAGTGTATCTCTTTAGTGAAATGATATTTATGACTACAAATATAATTGCTTTTTTTGAAAGTCATGTAAAATACTTTCTCTTACCAATACATGTTAATAAACAGAATATCAATACTAAATATAAATATTTAGCACTTATAATAATTATATTAAAATAACAATTCCAGTTACCATACATAATTATGGCAAAGGACAAAAATTAAATTGTGTACAACTAATACAGCAAACTAGAGTTGCAATAAGTCAAAGTCACAAATTTGTGCCTTATGACCAAAAAGCCTAATTTTTTTTTTTGGGGGGGGATCCAAATTTGTTGTTAGAGATTTGAACCCTGTATCATGGATTGGTAAAAAATAACAAGAATTTGATGCAAGAATTCTAACCCAGATTTCCCTGATGATAGATGACAATGTTGCTTCTGTGCAACTAAAATAAAACACGATATTAGAGTACATAGAAACAGTATTTCTGTGTATACATACATACAAGTACAATGTTCTAAATACATGTACAATGACCTCTGAAACCCACAAACACAATTTAGAAACATTTCTCCTTAAAAATGTATTAAAAAACATTAAAATTAGAGTTTAAATTCAAAAATCTACTTTAAGAATTTTATAATTCAATTTGAAAAATTGCCACAACTTTCTATTTAAAACTTACTCAAAATGAATTCTCGAAAACAATAGCAAAACTCAACACACTAAATAACTTAATACGCTTTTATCTCACACTATATTTACAAATTTTCGCATCAACCAAAATTCAAACACTACAACTTAATAAATGATTTAAAATTTAATGACATTTTTTCTTTGAGAATTTCAATTCTACCGCATCAGAAAATGTAAATACAAAAAAAAAAGGAGGATGCCCAAATCCCTATGAGCAGTGGCCCATGAGCATACATGGATGAAATCTGTGCCAAAATGTCGCTCAGGTGAGGAGGAAGCAAAGTTGTCAATGGGCAATTTTTCGAATTGCATGGTTCTAAAGATGAGCAGAACAAAAATAGGTCCTAAGCTTGTTTCAGCCATTTTGCATGTTCTAACTTGGGCTTTTTCAGTGTGAAACCTGTAGAGAGGTACCGTAGACCGTGTTTCAAAGATATATGTACTACTAGAGCCATTATAGCTCAATTAGAATGAAGTTCTAAATGAAAAAATGTGTTTTTGGTATGTTTCTCCCCGATTTGTGGCACGTTTTAAGCAGTGGTCTATGTTGAGACGTGTCTGGGTTGATGGATGTCTCGGGTCATGGATGTCTGCTGTAATGTGAGTGAATAAGTAGCTAACACCGAGTTGAACTTGATCCGAATTCTGGTTTTGGGTTGTATCCCAAAGGTATAGTTGGGATAGCCCTAAGCAACTAGGACTATCGGAATCCAACTCAAACCGGGGGTTTAGCCAAGGTACCGTAGGGTGAAAAACCCACCTGGTGTCAGCTTGGGGATGGGATGGGATGGTGGGAGGAGGGATGTGGGGATGTAGGGGTGGAGATGGTGGTATGATACCCAACCTAGTTGGGGCCACAGTGCACCAGTAAACCCTGAATTCTTTTGGTCTGGGTAGCTTCCCCGCCAAGTGAGGGGGGGGAGGGTCTAACTGGTACCCATCTAAGATGGAGGCCAAGCTGGACTGACCCAAACACGTCTCGACATAGACCACTACCCAAAATGCGCCATAAATCGGGGGAAAACGTACTAAAAAAGCATTTCTTATTTGGAACTTTGTTCTAACTGAGCTATAACGCCTCTAATAGTACATATATCTTTGATACACTGTCTACAGTACCTCTCTAGAAGATTCACAATGAAAAATTCCAAATCAAAACATGTGAAATGTCTGAAACAAACTTAGCACCTATTTTGTTTTAAATCTTAGAACTTCTCAATTCCAGAACGAAGTGTCCATTGACAACTTTACTTCCCCTCACCTAAGCGACAGTTTGGCACAGGTTTCATCCGTGTACGCTCATGGGCCATTTTGGGCACCCACCCTCCTTTACATTTCACTTATAATTCTGAATTCTATCTGAAATAACTGAAATATTAGTGTACGAAAAGAATAGATGTATATACAATCGAACCTCATTAAACTGAACTTTAACTGAAATTTAGGTTAATCAAAATGGTCTGCTGAGCATTTTACTTTTTAAAGTAAACACCCATTCAATAGTTTTGGCCAAAATGCCATATTTGTCTCTAGAGTACTCTAAACTTAAGAAACCAACACAAATGTCATTCAAGAACATAATAATAAAAGCAAGCTGCACAAGAGAGAAGTTGGGTAGTGCTCGTTCTTTTTCATCCACTATGCTAGCTAAAACCGCACATGACCTTATCGTGTGAAAGTAAAAATTTTGGGGTCAGAGATTGCGTTTTGACTAATATATCACATCTGCATAGTTCTAACATGGCTTTGTTGTGTAATGACTAGTATGTTGTATATATTCTTTGCCACACCTGACACAAATTTTCTGAAGCCTTAAGCATCTTTTCTGTAAATTCGTTGCTTCCAACCAAACAAAATACCCCCTCCGTGGTTAAATGTTGGAGGATTTAGTAATGCTCCTAAAATAGTTAAATCCGGGCATCTGATCTCTGTAGAGGGAAGGGAAAGAGTGGGCAAATCTTCCCACATGGAGTTAACTGGTGACATAGTAACAGCAGGTTTTGGATAAACATTATTTCTTTGAAGTTTTACACATAAAATTAAATTTTCAGATTACCCGGAAAAGAAAATTTCATTTTGTTCATCAGGATTCAAAATTTTCAGTTCACAACACACTGAATATTCTATCACTGAAAAAGATTGATGTTTTAAAATTTTACCTGTATAACACAAAAATTTTTGAAAAATATTTTTTCCTACATATGACCAATTCGAGTATTACAAGAAAGTTCCTACCAACTATGCATTCCATATATATCATCATCATATTCAACCATTATCTATCCACTGCTGGATGAAGGTCTCTCCAAATGCTTTCCACACAAGTCTATCCTGAGCAATTCGCTTCCACGTCACCCCAACCTGTTTTCTTATTTCATCCACCCATCTAGTTTGAGGACGTTTTCTAGGTCTTCGGTGGTCTCTTGGAATCCAGTTCAGAATTTCTGTTGTCCATCGTTGATCAGTTCTTCTTGCAATATGCCCAGCCCATCGCCATTTCAGCCCTTTTACTTTAACAATGATGTCCTCTACTCTAGTTTGCTCTCTCACCCAAGTGTTTTTCTCGGGATCTCTCCCAAGTTATCTTAGCATGCACTCCTCCTCTCCATGCCTTTGTATTGTCTAACTTCTCGTATGGGTTCAACTGTTAGACTCCATGTCTCTGATCCATAAGAGAGGACTGGCAATACACACTGGTTGAAGACCTTTCTTTTTAGACACAAAGGCAATTTCCCCTTCAGGATAAAACTGTTTCTTCCAAATGCACTCCAGCCAAGTTTAATACGTCTGTTGAGTTCTTTCATAATGTTGCCATCCATTGAAATCAGCTGGCCAAGGTAAATATATGAATCAGCAATTTCTAGCTCAATGTTGTCAACTTGTATTTTTGTTTCCTCTACGAAATTATTGAACATGATCTTAGTTTTTTGTAGGTTCATCTTGAGTCCAACTTCTTTACTTCTAGTTGAGAGCTCCTGTACCATGTCTTGGAGTTCTAATGGGTTCGTTGAAAAAATAACAATGTCATCAGCAAACCGCAAATGATTTAAATATTCACCATTTATTTTTATTCCCTTGTTATTCCAATTTATCTGCTGAAAAATCATCTGTAAAGCTGAAGTAAAAAGTTTTGGAGAAATGGTATCTCCCTGCCTCACACCTTTACCAATTTTGATAGTTTTGGTATCTTTATGTAACCGAAATTTTGCACTTGCATTTTTATACACACGTTTCACCATGTCAATGTACACATCCTCAATGTCTGTTGATCTTAAAGAGTTGATGACTGCTGATGTTTTAATAGAGTCAAAGGCCTTCTCATAGTCAATAAATGCCACACACAATGGAAGTTCATATTCATGTGTTCTTTCAATTAATTCTCTTAATACTTGAATATGGTCCACTGTACTGAATCCACTTCGAAATCCAGCTTGTTCTCTTGGTTGAGCTGCATCTAATTTTTTCTGCAGGCGATGTGTTAGCACTTTTGTGAAGATTTTATAAATAGCAGGTAACAAGCTAATTGGTCGGTAATTTTTCAAATCCTCTTTATCACCTTTTTTATGCAAAAGAATTACTGTTGCAGAATCCCATTGGTTTGGTATGTTACCGCTGTTAAGACATTTGGTAAAGAATTTTGCAAGTATGTCTTCTACATATTCTCCAGCTTCTTTTAGGATATCTAATGTAATACCATCATCACCAGGGGCTCTTCCTTTCTTCATACTTTTTATTGCAAATGAAACTTCTTCTTTTAAGATTTTAGGAGCTGTTCCTTCGACTATTTCAATGTCTTCGTTTAATCCACTGTTACTTTCGTATAGATTTTTGTAGAATTCTTCAACTCTTCTAAGTATTTCTTCCCTATTTCTTGTTACGGTGCCATCCTCTCCTTTTAATGCAATGATGTGTTTCTTCCCAACAGATAAACTTCCTTTAACAACCCTAAGGCTCTTGTTATTTTCAATGGCTTTCCTTACTAGCTCACAGTTGAATTTTCTTATGTCTTCTTTCATGCTTTTGCGCAGAGTTTTACAAAGTTCTATGTACTCAATCCTGGAACTGGTATTTTGATTGTCCACCTTCATATCTCTTCGCCTTTTCATGAGCTGTTTCGTCTTCTCAGATAATTTGCTATTGTGCTTTTTACAGGTTACACCACCAATTTCCCCAGCAGTTTCAACTATTGTCTTAACAATGTTTTCATTTGCTTCTGAGATATCACTTTCATCAATAAGTCCTTCCAGTGCAGAAAAGCGATTTTTTAATTCCAACTTGAATGCCTCGGTATTTTCTTTTAATTTCTTTAAATCCACCCTCTTACTTACTTGTTTCCTAATGAGCTTCTGTCGTTCTAATTTAGTATTTAAGTGCACTTTACATCTCACCATTCGATGATCACTTCCAGTATTAAATCTGTTCAGTACACTGCAATCTTCAATAATTGATTTCTTGTTTGCCAGGATATAGTCAATTTCACTAGTTCCCCCATTTGGGTGTTTCCATGTCCATTTTCTTTGCGGTTTCTTCTTAAAAAATGAATTCATGATGCTAAGATTTTCAGCTTCTGCAAATTCGATGAGTTGATCGCCACGTTCATTCCTTTCCCCATATCCGTATTTACCAACCGATGTCTCTCCTTGTTCCTGTTGTCCAATTCTTGCATTGAAATCCCCCATGATGAGCTTGATATGTTGTTTCCCTTTGGTGTGTAACTCTTTGATTTCTTCATAAAATTCTTCAACCTCTTCGTCGGTATGGCTTGATGTTGGTGCATATACCTGTACTATTTGAAGTTGGTATCGCTGGGTTAGTTGAACAACGAGCCTCGCTGCTCGATCTGATGTACTTTCAACTTCCAGAAGACA
>QLNU02015003.1:117152141-117179610 GCA_006491805.2 Dysdera silvatica | reverse complement strand
AAATCTGGGTTAAACTAAATTACTGTTTTATAAATATAATAATTTTTATGTGTGGATTTCATGAGTCCAGACTTGTTTTCATGAGGAAGAGCTTAAAAAATTCTGCAATGGTGAGGTTGTCCCTGTTGACTATATTACATGGATTTTGGGTCATTTAGGGATTTTTAACTATGCCCAAGGACTTGTTTTAAAGCATCATGAAAGCATACACACATTGAAAAGTGTTTTGCATGTGAGGTTGGTTGTAAACATTTCCTCAAAGAAGTAGTTCAAACAGTCATAAAAGGTTACCTACCATTGAATTTTTGATTGTGAAGTTAGTCTGAAAATGTCTTCGGAAAGGAAATATTTAGGTAATTACGAAAGAACTGACACTGGTGGAAAGCGTTATGAGTGTGACGTCTGTCATAAAACCTATTCTCGAAGATGTGATCTCAATTGTCATCAAAGAACACACACTGGTGAAAGGCCTTTTGGGTGTGATGTATGTCAAAAAAGATTTTTTAAAAGCAATGCTTTAAACCGTCATAAAACAATACACACTGGTGAAAAGCCTTTTGAATGTACTTTCTGTGGTAAGGCTTTTACACGAAGCAGTAGTTTGAGGAATCATCAAAGACTACATATGGGAGAAAAACCTTTTGAATGTGAAGTTTGTCTAAAAGTCTTTTCAGAAAGGAATACTTTAAAGGTCCATGCGAAGTCACATACTGGAGAAAAACCTTTCGAATGTGATGTTTGTCTGAAAGCCTTTTCTGACAAGAACCATTTAAACAGCCACGAAAGGGCACACACTGGTGAAAAGCCTTTTAAGTGTAATTTGTGTCCAAAAGCCTTTTCCCAAAGGAATAGTTTACGTTCTCACAAAAGGACACATACTGGTGAAATGCCCTTTGTGTGTGATGTATGTCAAAGAGCCTTTTCTGAGAGGAGTGCTTTAACTCATCACAGAAGAGTTCATACTGGGGAAAAGCCCTTTGTGTGTGATCTGTGTCAAAGAGCCTTTTCTGCAAGGAATGCTTTAACTTACCACAGAAGAACTCACACTGGGGAAAAGCCTTTTGTATGTGATGTGTGTCAAAGAGCCTTTTCTGGAAGGAGTGCTTTAACTAGCCATAGAAGAGCTCACACTGAAGAAAAGCCCTTTGTGTGTGATGTGTGTCAAAGAGCCTTTTCTGGGAGGAGTGGTTTAACTTACCACATAAGAACTCACACTATTGAAAAGCCCTTCGTGTGTGATGTGTGTCAAAGAGCCTTTTCTGCAAAGCATACTTTAATTTACCATAGAAGAACTCACATAGATAAAAAGCCTTTCGAGTGTGACATATGTTAAAAACCTTTTCGGCTAGAAGAATTTTTGACAGACATAACATGTCGCATATTGGAGAAAAGCTTTTTTGAATTTTGAGCATTTACAAATGTTTTCCATCTTTAAAAATCATAGGTGAATCCAAAGTTTAGAAAGGTTTTCTTTTTTTTTTATTTCTCCTTAGCATAGTGGAAGGGAGAATCTGTGAAAACTTTTTTCTTAATGGAGCACCCTAAGCAGTTATAAAGTGCTGCATACTCATTTCAGAGTGCTTCAATTGTGCAACATTCACTTACAGGAAATTACTAAACAGCTATAAGATAACATGCTGTGGGTGGATTTTGTGAGTGCTTGTTTAATACATTTTATTATAAAACTTAAAAGTTGCATTATTTAAAAAATTTTATTTAAGAATTTTTCATTTTTCTATCAGCCGTAGTTTTCTTGTGTATTTTTATCTTCAAAACATTGTGGCTTAATGTATAATTATGAAAAATATTTTGTGTGTAGGGGTCTGAAACCTTCCCTTGTGAAAGTAATCAAACAGCTATAAAATACTGTATACTAGTATAGACTTATTTAATAGTTCAGATTCTGTCTATATACTAGTACAGACTTATAATAGTTCCAACATTCACCTATGGATGCCGACAAGGCACTTGTGCTGTAGGCAATGTTTTAGAGAGCTTGTCATAAATCTTACTCCCAAATTTCATCAACTCATTTATACTTCTAAACAGTTCCTTCAGTGTATGTTGACCATTTTATGACCAACATTTCTCACAAATAGAGATCGTATAAACAATAATTAATTTTTCATTTTCTCTCATATGATTATGGGATTTTTTATAAAACATGAGATTTGTGCATAAGGATAATTTTGCTCAATTATCATATATTTCATAAAGAAAATTATCCCAGGGTTATTTTCTTTATGCATGAGAACTCTTATGTATTATATCTAATGCATTATGTAAAACTTTTTTCTTAGCTCTTTACCATACGCATATCATACTAAAATCGTAAAATGTTCTCTAATAAGCATTGTCTTGGTCTTCCTGATATAATAAATTTTTGTAAATTGTTGTCAAAACTTGTAGATGAAGAGGCAAATTGGAACAGCTATAATTTTCAAATATGCTATTGTTAACACGACAAAATACCATATAAAAATTACGGAAAACTCTGAAACGTTTTAAACTTGTTCGGTAAACTGTAAACATACGAAAGTATGTGGCATGTTTACCCATATCACTTGGCGTCCCCTATGAACAACCTTATTAATTACTGCAACAGAAAGTGGGGACACCCTTAAAATTCATGTGATTGGGCCTGTAGCAATCTAGTTGGCTGTGATTCAACGAATACAAATTTCGTTATTTCAAACTTGCAATGCAAACATGTCTTGTGTGATTAAAAATGCGTTAAGTTTCAAAATAAAGTATTTAAATGATTGAAATGTAATATTTCAGCTACTTCAGAATAACCCTCTTTTTTATTATCGCCAAATTTTTCGGTCTGGCGAGAGACCACTAATGAGGGGTTTCACTGTATATTTTCGAAACATGGAAGAGCCTTTTCTGAAAAGCGTGCTTTAACTAATCATGGAAGGACTCACACTGGGGAAAAGCCCCATGTGTGTGATGTGTGTCAAAGAGCATTTTCTGCAAGAAGTGTTTTTACTCACCACAAACGAACTCACACTGGAGGAAAGCTCTTTATGTATGATGTGTGTGTCAAAGAGCCTTTTCTTCAAGGCAGATTTCAACTTGCCACATACGAAAGCACACTGGAGAAAAGCTCTTCATATGTGATATGTGTCAAAGAGCCTTTTCTACAGGGTGTGGTTTAATTTACCATAGGAGAACTCATACAGGTAAAAAGCCCTACATGTGTGATGAGTGTCAAAGAGCCTTTTCTAAGAGGGGTACTTTCACTGACCATGTAAGAACTCACATTGGAGAAAAGCCCTTTGTGTGTCAAAGAGCCTTTTCTGCAAGGCATACTTTAATTTACCACAGAACTCACACAGGTAAAGAGCTTTTTGAGTATGACATATGTTAAAAAAAACCTTGTTTGTAAGAAGAATTTTTAACAAATATAACATGTTGCATATTAGATAAAAGATGGATTTTCACATTAATTTATAATTAAAGATAATGCTGATTAAGTGTTTTTAGTGTTATATTAAAAGAATAATGGATTTGTAAAATGTAATCTCAGATGTATTCTGTATATCATATCACAAAACAAATTATATTGCAGACTATGTTCCTGATAAAAAAAATGTCAAACTCACAAATAACGATAGCATAGAGCTTTTGCACATACGAAAAACGAGAGGGAGAAATACGTGTTGTGAAGTTTGTACAACATTCACGCCTGGGAGTCTGGTGAATACAATTGTGTCTAGCATTTCTACCCCTATTCAGATCCAGTGGCAGACTGGGCCGATGACAATGGCCCAAGCTTTTTTGCATTTCAGCTGCCCAATGCAAGAACAATGATAATTACTTGATTTAATTAATTACATAACATACCATAATGCTCAATATGAAATCACAACAATCAATAGTTTTTTCTATATTTTTATTCAGAACGAAATATACTTATTTGTAGTATATTCGTGAGAACTCGTTGAAATATGGACTTTTATAACTGAAGGTACTTTTTAAACTGAAGGTATATTATTATGAAATATGTAATTCAATAACTTGATCTTCTAAATTTTTTATGAATTTATGTCCTTACTTTACTGTTAATATGCGGTTTTCAAATTTTCTAAAGTTGTAAATTTTAACATGCACTAAACCGTGTGGTATTTGTTCAAGTCACTAAGGATTTTTGAAATGCTCCTGTTTGGGCTATATGGCCCTTTTATTTATATGGTGCACATTTTTTAGGTTTTATATAAGGATGAAAATTATTTTGCATTCTTTATTCCAGTTTATCAGTCAATAAAAAGTTATTACTTTGGACCATAACACTCGAATGATATTCTAAATTAATCTCATAATTACATTAATTTAAATGGAGCCCCCCAATAAACTTGTTTTGAAATTAAAAAAAAGTTAAAATTCACTTTAAAAGACCTAAATATTTTTATAACTTTTAAAAATATTACGGCCTGTTGGATGAATATACCAATTAATTTTTACTAAACTGACCTATTCCAGCTCGTATTTGAAATGGAATTTTAGGCCCGCGAGTGAAACGGAGCATGGCCCGTGCAAGTCTCTATACTGTATGCAATAAAGAATAGTAGTAATAACGTACAGTAAAATAAGTAATAATAAGTAAGTAATGGAGAAAGAATCTAATGAATAATATTTATTATATTATACTAATAACTTCCGAACAATACCAGTTTAGGAGTTTTATGCGCCCCTTAAGAATATGACCTTCGTGTTATTCAATTAATAAATCACGTGTTTTTTAAGGTTTATTATCTTCAATATTCAGGTTTAGCAGTAATAAAAATTTCTGGGATAAACAAGATTAGCTTTCAAAATTTAAGCTTTATTCTAATGTTTCCGATTTATGACTGTCAAGTCGCGTCGTTATATCCGATACGAATTTCCCTACTTAGAATCTACGTAGACTACAAAATCGCCGTCGTTATAGCAGGTTTCGTCGTTATATACGATGTCGTTATAACCGATATATTTAGTATGGAGTAGAATAGCAAACCAAACTTCTTGTAAAAATTCCATCGTTATATGCGATTGGTCGTTATAAACGATTTTCACTCTAAATAGTATTTCTTACCATTATGCTGAAAGATACCAGTATATTCTTTTTCTACATCGTTTTTATTAGCTCTAAATGCTATATGCCAATCGAAATTTTGCATTTACTATACGAAGCACAAAATATAAAATATCCAAAGGCAGAAAGCGTCATTCACGGCTCTAGAATAAGGTCTTGACAGATGGTCACTACTGACTCACTGGTCAGGCGGTACACCCACACATATTCATTTCTTTGGCTTTCTGACTGGCCAGAAATGTTCAATCCCCACTTTTTTTTGTGTTTCCACAACTGCACTTCGTTTCACACGAATGGTCGTAAAGCATTCGCCTTCTGCTTCCGATTGTATGCAGAATGTCATCAGCCTCCAGCAATAAAACATCAGTGATATCGTCACCAGCCTGACGAAAGCGCTTTGGGACATGTGGGGAGATAACATAGAATGTGAAATTTTTTTTCAGAACAAGAATGGCAGACCGTTTACTTTCCAAATTAGTAATGTTCACATGATGTATGAATACAGATGATGGGGTCATCTCTCTCTCTCTCTCTCACCGCCCCTCCCCTGGTCTACTCAAAATGTGGACATTCGAGAAAAAACGAGATGCTTTCAGTTTTTACTTTTTTGATAAAATGTGAACGTGTGACTATAGTCATACGTACACATGTTGATTTAAAATATATTTGAAATCAGCATGATTTTTTTAACACTTTTCTGGCATGGATTTAGAATAAGGAACTTCATCTTTGTTTCCGTATGTATGTAATAATCATATAAAAAAGATCCCCAGCCAAGAAACACTGATGGATCTTCTTATCAGATCTTCAAATCAGAATCATTGTTTCTCTCATTAGTCATTAGTGGGGGAACCTACAGTCTGCAATCTAGTAGGCTCTGGCCCACTATGATAACTGGATTCCCTCCTCTAGCGTTTCATTAGCATCTTAGCGTAGGCTTTTTGGCATATAAGGAAATTCTTTAGGAATAGTTTATATTTAGCGATATTCTTTGGCTTCACGTTCATTTCTGATTTTTAAGTTTGCTATAAATTTTCGATCACGAAGATTACCCAAAATAAAATCGATAGTTTCTTCAGCGAAGTGATTGCCCATAATATTTTAAATTGTGATCACGTGCTGTCGAATCTGAATTTATAAATAGGCATATGTCCAAGGCACTGAATTTTAGGAGGACAAAATTTCAAAAGACGGCAGAGTTTTTTTAATTGCAGTCTATCGTTGAATTCCTTCGATTAGTTTCCACTGGTAAAGTGTTCTTCTCCCTCATCCCTTAATAATCAGGATTTTTTTTTGTCTTTATATAAAATAAATCGATTCATAAAAACATTTTTTTTTATAATGCTCATGGGGTGATTTCAGACCCTGGGTGGTGCATGCTGGGCCACTCATTGACCAGATATGTCCAATGAGGATAGATCAGGAGGGCCAAAACAGCAGTGCAACCTGGTGGGCTATGAAGAATTGTTGAACATTGTATGCCATGTGAAGCTGCACATTGTCTCATTGAAACTTGGCTGCAGGCAAGCCTTGAAGGTAAGGGAGGACAACAGATTTAAAAATTTTAGAAGATGGACTGATGTGATAATGCAGGAGTCTTGCAGTCTTTCGCTGCCTGACTAACTCTACAATCATAGTATTGTAGATAGAATCAAGATTTATCTGAGAAAATGTCATGCCATTTGTTTGTCCAGGTCTGGCATTCAATGCCCAATTTCAGCCACATATGCCCAAGGTATAGAATTAAAGTTAATCATAGCAGTTGAAGTCTTACCATTTCACGTCTGCAGCAGAGAGGAAATTTTGTATGTGCTGATACAGGTTGTTGTACAACAGATCCCAATTGTTGTGCTAGGGTTCTCAATGTTCCAGTAGGATCCATCATTGCCATGTGCCCAACTTGCTTGCCCTCTTGTTCGATGGTGCAATCATTCCTGTCGGTTACTATCCCTCCTGCATCCACTGATTCCATATGTGCATAACTGTTGCTTGATTTCATTCACCATGAGCACGGATACCTCAGATAATCCCACAGTCTATACAAGCCATAATTCTTCCTTTGTCAAACTCGGAAATGTACACAAATGACTGCCATATTTTTTGATGGGGCATATTGAAGCTTCCCATACAAAGTATCAGTAGGTAAACAATTCCAGTACTTGGAACCAGTCTTCTGTTTTCCCTATTTATAATGCTTCTAGGTGGTGTTACTAGCACACGTGATTTGCACATGCGCTCAAATGCAGCATTTACATGTCCTGCCGAGATCTACACATGGTGCAAATTTAAAGCTTATTGATTCTTCCTTCATGGTGTTGTATTTTGGAAAACCAGCAGTGCAGATTCATTAACCTTGCTAGCACTTCAGTTTTTTTTCTCCTTTAGTCTTTTCACTCAGGTGATTTAATTTTTTTTCTTCTCAAATATTAAATTCCAATCTGCATCAATGTAAGTGTAGAGTAAAAGGGACATCAGATTTATTTCCCATATTGTTCTCGTTCTCTCACTCGCTCACACACATTAAAAGAATTTACACAGGAAAATTTGATTCTGACACTTCACGTTTCCAGTTAAAAATTTTGACTTGGATGAAAAATTAGTGAAATGTCAAAAATAAATTTTCACAGGTATCCTCCCCCAGTTCAGCCGTCAGACTTATCCATTAGCAGTGTTAAGGATAAGTATCATTTAAAAATGTCACAGGAATTAAAAACACACAATGATATTTTTTATTTCGATAAAATGTAATGAGTCATGAAGTATGTACAGATAAAATACTGGCACGAAAAAGTACAATTTTAAAAACATGATGTTCTATTTGATGGCCGAGTTAATAACGTGGTGGAAACCCTGTATTTCCCGTTTGCTGAGGCTTAGTGGACGCAAATTGATTGGAAGGCTGTGCTTGTGGGACCCCACTTCCACCTACGTGAGACTAAAAGGAAACATTAAATAATTACAGTACTAAATTAAGATTCTACTCAAAACCCGATTTATTAAGGATTGTAGGTAATTTTGTACGATGGCTTCTATGCAGTTCGTTTTATGTTCGTGTTATTAGGTCAGGTCAGCTTGCACTGAGACCTACAGTTTTCCAAGGGAACCTCTGAATAAGTAGGCAGAAAATCAGCACACACATATTCCACAGTACCCTCCAGTTTTCAGAAGTCATTTAAGGATTGCATTTTAAATAACCAGACAAGCAGTTTCAGTACTCCGTATGAACGTTCCATGATGAATTCCAGGACGGAAGTCAAAATTGGACCTGCATTCTTTAAAATATTTACAATACAAAGAAAATGGTACCCCTCCTACTATTTTCTAGTGTATACATGGCATGACACTTAATAGCTGAAGTGATACAACAAATTGCATAGAATGCATTTTACAACTCAAAGATTTTTACCATGTTTGGCGCAGTATAGCCCAGATGCTCTTGCGCCATAAAAAATCCAAACAAACAACTCAAAGGATAGATAAGTTCATGAGCCAGGATTTGCAGTTTCCGAGGAATATAAACCTATTTAACCTGGGGAGATCAAACCATGAATAGCAGATCAATAGAAATAAAAAAACATGGCAAGCGATTGAACCAAGTCTGGATAACCGACGTGGTAATGCGTTAGCACTATGTTGTCGAAGGGCTATGAGGATAACAATGTGTTTACATGTAATTAAGTTTCCTGATAATAACGAGAGTTATGGTTGTGAGTATTGTGACAGTCGCTTAACCTCTATTTGAGCACTATTTAAATATGTGATGATTGGGGGAAGGATGCTTGTTTTTTAATACTTATATATTTATACATGTGGTGCATTCATATAAGGTACTATTTTGTTATGCAGATTTCATTGACAGGAGCCGGTGAGGCTAAGGCTGTCATGCCCATTCACCACTACATCGTTCACTACATCACATCTGATGACAGATGATTTGTAGATATCTAGAACGGCATTGACACGTAGCACCAAATTACAAAACTCTACAATAAGAAGTGTTGTGGCTATTATGTTAAAACAATTTATCACTGAGTTTATAACATGGTAATATTTAATAGCAATATTGATGTGGATATGTGAATATTTGACACCAGACTACATACATCAAAATAAATATCAAAAATCAAAGTGAGGGGGAATCAATATACTAAATACCCACGGTTAATACATGAGGACAAGGAAAAGTTTGGCCCCTTGTCCATGGTAAAGGATATCGAATTCAAAGGCCAAGATGGCAGCCCATAGACCACTGGCCTTCATTTTTAGAATATTTTCGAAACAAGGTCAAATTTGTACCATTTCTATTTAACAGAGCATTTATAAACAGTGAAGCAATACCTGCCCAAGCTTTTTCATATAAGTTAAAGTACACAGAAACGTTACATTAACACATCAAAATAGAATACCTGGGAAGATGCAGCAGTCGTTGATGGAGGTAGGGGAGCCATGCGAACACGTTTGGTATTTGGACCATGGTTGTTATTATCTTGTACTCCTTGGTGGTTGTTGGCATTTGCCTGGGAAAAAAAATTAATATACATAATGCTCAGTTCAGTCAATAAGTCAATGAGACATGTGAATTATTTGATAAGTTGAATATGAAAATCATTGAACATCATCTGAATTATCAAATGCCTCGAGAATACTGCCTTCATTTTTTTTTTAGGCAGGCAGTTTTATTTATATCAAGTTCCAATAATTGGGTAAATGAAATGTCGTCGTTGTAACGACTCTGCACATTAGCACTTATTCATCACTATGCTATTGTATTTTAAAGCATTTTTCCTATTTCTTCCATTCGTGTTTGTGTGGCATGCATATAAACCTGGTTAAAATGATTAGCACTCTGTAATTCAATTTCTCTAAGCAGAAGAACTTAAGAGCCGAAGTTTGTAACAGATTGTATAGTGCGCATGAGTAACAGGATTACGCAGTAGGAAGGGTGAATTGACATCAATGATGATAAATGTAATCCTGGTATTTTACACATGGTCCTAGTTAGTCACACAACGTTTGAAGTTGTATAGAGAAGAGAGACCTTTGTTTTAAATTTCTTTTTGTTTCAAGGGTGATTATATTCTGGGATTTTCGTAATTTCCGGGAATTTCAACTTGCCTCTTCCGGGATTTCTTTTTAAAAATTGCAAGAACTTCATTTTTTCATGTAATTTTTTTTATATTCTTTTAGAAATCATTGTTTTTATCAAAAATATTACGTAACTTTTCAGGGAATTTTCTGGTACGTTCAGGGAATCTGGTTTAGACTTACAATCACCCCTGTTTGCTATGATTTTTTTTAATTCTTCCCTTTTTTTTTCTTATGTAACTTCACTTGCACCTTCATGACAACATTTAATACACTCATCCTGTATGAATCAGCAAATGAAAATAAGTCAGGACACACATCTAGCTTTAAGAAACTTTCAATTTATAATTACGGTTGAAACAACTTGCATGCAAGACTTAGAAATCAATCATCTTCATTCTTAGCGATGGATTTTTAGAAGTCCGAATGTTTAGTTACACATGGATGAAATAAGAAAATAGGTTGGGGTATTATGGGAATGTCTGAGTTTTAAAGCACAAGAGTCACGGTGCCCTGGGGCTTACGTTTTCTGAGCAATCCAAACCTCTTTAGACCTAGGGAACCAGTCCCCACATTAAGGTGGGTAGTCAGGAGTCGAACCTGGGATAACCACATGGTAGGTGAACACAATATCACCATAGGGCCATTATGGAAATGTATTGCTTGGAAAAGAGATTTGCATGAGTGGCGAGCACTTGCAGACCTTCAATCCAGCAGTGGATAAACCATGGATACAGAAAATACCATATTCTTTCTGGCATTCTGATTTCTAGACAAAATCAGCTACCAGCCGATAATTGCTGAGGAAGGGGGGGGGGACCCACATTCTTCAGTTGGAGGGCAGCGGAGAAGGTACCCAAACAGTATGCTTTTCACCGCAAGAATTAGCCCATTTACAATTTAGTGACAAAAGGGCCCTAAATGTGTTAGGCCAGAGCTGCATATAACTGCAATTTACTAAATTCACCAGACACTTTTAGTACTGCCAGACAGTTGGAAACCTTATGCAAAATAATAGTCATATAACCTTATACAAAATAACCTCATACAGAGTAATAGTTGATAATGTATGTGAATATAATGGAAGGTCTTCTAAAAAGGTCTTCAACCAGTGTGTATTGCCAGTCCTCTCTTATGGATCAGAGACATGGAGTCTAACAGTTGGAGCAATACGAAAGTTACAGACAACGCAAAGGAGCATGGAGAGGTGCATGCTTGGAATAACTAGGAGAGATCGAAAAAGAAACACTTGGGTGAGAGAGCAAACTAGAGTAGAGGACATCATTGTTAAAGTAAAAGGGCTGAAATGGCGATGGGCTGGGCATATTGCAAGAACTAATCAACGATGGACAACAGAAATTCTTAACTGGATTCCAAGAGACCACTGAAGACCTAGAAAACGTCCTCAAACTAGATGGGTGGATGAAATAAGAAAACAGGTTGGGGTGACGTGGAAGCGAATTGCTCAGGATAGACTTGTGTGGAAAGCATTTGGAGAGACCTTCATCCAGCAGTGGATAGATAATGGTTGAATATGATGATGATATGAACATAATATATTACTTTGTTGGTATCTGATTTATCCTCTTGCTCATCATCAGTCAAAAATTCTCGCTTAGGATAAGGAATGGGATAACTGGAAAATACACTGAAAAAACAAAACTTATCTAAATGCTGGCAATGCAAAAATTTTACAAATTATTTTCTAAGATTTAAACTTCAGTTTATTCATATGAAACAATTATGGGTGCATTAAACTTTTGGTATAAAATTTTATAAAATAAATTAGTACTATAAATTAAAATTTCATAAAATAGTGCGAAAAATGTTTTAGAATCCTAAAGCTTGATTATCAGAAACCAAGTCCTACATGAAATTTAGCACAAGTTTGAAATGGAGTAATCCTGACGATCTGAAATGGCATTTATCAGTGCAGTAAGTGAAATTTAAGAAAACACTAATATTTTAAAGGTCAAAGAACACCAAATTTTGGAAAGTGGACATAATATAAATGATTATGAAAATCAATTTTACGGTTAAAGCTTTACCTATGACCAAGGGGCACTCTTCTCGTCAATGTCATACTTATAATGTATTTGTCTCCCATGCCGAGACCCTGGGTTTGGTTTTCAGTGATATTAAGGATGATTTTGAGAGAGAGGGGTACACTTCTTATGGGGCTGTGATTACACTAATTTTTGATTTTCCTGAAATTTTCAACAGGTGTGCTGTGTTTTATCCTGATTACAAATTTGAAACCCATTTTTAAAACTGCATTGCCATCTTTCAGCTGGTTTTGTGGAGGGCTGTTTGAATGAAGAAAAAATATGAAGGGGGAAAAAGCGATTATAATTAGGAATTAATGCTGGTTTTATGTAAATGCCGAACAACAGAAAGACATGTTAAGTTGCTTATATTACTGCATTGTTATCTTGAAGAAATAAAATTTTGAAGGAAAAATTATTAAATTTTCTTATGGCTAGGATTACACAAGATCTTACGGTTTGTACTCTGAGAAATTGACTTATGGACAGTCCTAAAAATCTAAAATTGGACAGTGTGTTTGCATATTAATGTAACTAGTATTATGTATGTATGTATGTGGGTGGGGGTTGCAGGGCGAGGTCCGAGGGTGAAGGCCTATAGTCCGCAACATCAATGCTAAGTTGTGTCATAAATTATTAATCAGAATATAAATATTAAGCTGTGGATAGGTTGCATGCATTTATAACTCCCTTTTTTCTAAGGGGAGTCCCTGTCAATTATGCTAAATGTTAATGCACTAACAAGTTATTATATCTTTTTATAAACTGAAGCTTTCTTACTTTTTTTTCGGGACATCAAATATATTTTTACAATACTTACTCTTGTGTTGGCAATGGTTCCTCCTGGAAGTAGGGGTCCTGCATGGCTTGTTCAGATGTAACACGTTTCGTTGGATCCATCAGTAACAACTTTTGAAGCTAAAATACAACTTTGAATTAAATTGGAGGAAACTAATGAAGTACAACAATTTCTTTAATAATGAAGAAAACAATGCGGTATCAGCATACCAGGAGAAAAGCTTTACTGTCTGATTTTACTTTATGCTTTTCCATATACTTTATTAAGGAACAATTTGAGTAACTGGAAAGAAAAAGGCAACGTTTTACACCAAATGAGAGATTATGCATAAACAATTTACCATCTACAAGATACAATTTACACAATAAAATCTGCATATAATTTAAAATCTTGTAAAGTTCTACTTTAACGATATTTATTTTAGGGACAGTGGTCGAATTTGCAGCAAGTCACAATGGAGACCAAATATCCCCTCTCCCCCCACAGTGTACAAGAAATCATTCCACAATAGTACGAAAGGCAGACTTGTTTGAGTTTTATGACAGACAAGGGTCCCGATGCACCAACATCTACAGTTATCTGAGGAATTCAACCCCCATAAGATGACAGTGAAATAGCTGGGGCTTATACTCCATTCTATGCAAATGTGGCACAAAGAGCACAGTGTCTTAGATTAAAATAACATGAAGTTTATGTCAGAAAGTGAGAATTTCATAAATCGGCTTTGGAAAAACACTCATGGGAATTGGAAAACAAGTTCTTATTTTCCAATGCACACATTATTAAACAAATCAACTCAACGCTTGATCTCAGCTCTTTTTGAAGCATTTCCTATCTTACCAAACATCAACGTTACAGTCAATGACCAACTCCTGGGTGTCTATCTCACCCATCTGGTGTGACTCATAGCTAGAAACGATTCCACCAACGCACTTAATTCCTCATCAACCCAATCAAGTTTTCAACCAACATGAGGCAACACCAACACCACAGATACCACCATGCTCTTGACAATGACAGCCACATATGTGCTATTGAAATATCTATCAGCAACGTTTTTATAAAGTAATTACACCAATAAAGTTCAATTTTTACATCTATTTGATTAGCGTAATGTGTCGCCGTTACATCAATTATGGTGAGTAATTAGTAAGTGTTCTTTTTTTTGGTACAGTTGGTAGTTGAACCATGATAACCACATGCTAGGTGAACAGGTAAGCACTGCAGGGCTGGAGGTAGACAATGACACTTCCACATCTTGAGACTCAACTATGGGACAATCACAATGGTACTAATTGCTTAATGCAGGCTCCAAACCACCTTTTGTTCACACAATCAAGTTTGTTGTGAACTTGAACCCAATCTAGCGAACCCATAAGGCAATGGATATGACCATTTTAGATGCTAATCCAAATTGAAAGGTCATCTGTTTTTTTTAAAGGGAGGGTAGGGTGTAGTTTTAGTGACACAAGGAGAGCAAGGGTAATGCAGCACAATGACCCAGGGGAACCCAAGTGACACAGATGCATGGGGATGCAATCCCTAATGGTGATGAATTTTTGTATACATATGAATATATGGAGTTGTAGCTATAATCTCCCTCTCTTCCACTAAGCTTGTAACCCCCCTCCCCCACTTTATGAACTTTCTGCATATGCCTGTGCTAAGTGCAGAAAAATGACATGTGTTTTATGATGTCATTGGAAGCCAAACCCAGATTAATGGCAATGATAGACGAATGCTTAAGCACTATGCCTGGAACAACTTTTTCTATGTGGAATCGTAAGCTTGGGAACCGCACATTGGACTACAATTAGCAGTTGATAAGCCGTTGCCATCCTTCGCCCCCTACCGTTGAACCAAACCTGGATTAATGACACTAAGTGAAACCTTTACCATTGCATCAGTACAGGGCCTAAAGAGAAGGGACAGCGGAGTATGTCTGTATGGAAAGGGAGGGAGGGAGGGGGAATCTTAGGGACCGGTTCCCCCCGAAATTAAATTTTTAATGGGACTTGGCTACGGCCTTGCATGCTGTAATTGTATCGATACATGCTGTAAAAATTTTTGAACCCCCCCAAAATTAAATCCTGGCTACGGTCTTGCAGTGGAGGGTCCAAGAGAAAGGGTAATATAAGGCGTGATATCTACTGGTGAACAGAAACTGGATCACATGTTCTGATGGTATTAACTTTTTGTGTTATATGCTGAAGATGGTAATTAGGCTACCAGTGAACCAGTAATAAATTTTTTTTTGCAATTCAGGGAATTTGTTAAAATGTTAGCCATTTTTACTATTGTTTATAAATACTTTTTGAGTGCATGGAGATATACTAAAGAAAAAAGATGCAAGCTGTAGAAGTCTCAGAAAGGAGTAAAAACGGCAGCTTGAAAAAATACGATGTCAAGAGTGTGAAGCCACAATGGTTTTACAAACAAAAACCACAACACACAAAATATGTTCTGCACAAATTTTAAAAAATAAAGTAATTTGTGACAGTAACATTTAACATCCATAGATTGAAATGGTATTTCGATCTGACATATTGAAGTCTTTTTCAATGCGTCTAAATGCACAGATATACACAAAAATGAGTCAGTGATTTTTCAAACATTAAGTTAAACATTCTAGCTAATTAAATATAACACATTCATACCATACCTCGAGCGTTTAAAATCTTTTAATAATGTCGTATGCTCAGGCATTTTTTTAATGTCTTCCCAGTCTTTTTCTACAACAAAAAGAAACTGAAATGAAATACTGATTTGCAAAAATTGAACATCAAATTAATCGTTGGTTAGTTGTATTTTATGGCGTAAGGATAGCGAGGATTATTCTATGCCAAATAAAGTGGGATTAAATTAATGTTATAGGCATGACGGCCTGTGGCGAGATATAAATGGAACTGCGTGCAGTCAATTCACCAAAATCCAAAGTTACTGTAAATTTTTTCCTTATTTACTAAATGCGTTAAAAACCGGTTTCTTGGTGAGTATATACCGTAAATTAATGTATTTTGGTGAATTAGCTCCATGCAGTTCCACTTATATCTCACCACGGGCTGCCACTGCTTGCAATACAATAACAAAGAAACTATAGATAAAATTACTCGCAAGAAAAGAAGTTATATTTATTCAGCATTCAAGTTAACTCTGCAAGGGTTTTGTATATTCCACAAAACTAAGTCACACAAAGCACATCATAACGGCACGTTGTAAACAACGGAGGAGTTCACAAAAATGTTTTCCATTTTTTCTCACCATTAATATTGTGTGAGGAAGGTTTGAGACAGGTGATGGCAATATTAGTGACCTAAATTCCCATAAGAAGCAGAACGGCACCCAGGTGACTCAGTCTATATGGGATCCGCCAAGAAAATAATGGAATGGGATTGTGGGAAGAGGACCACAAGAAGGGGATTCATTTTTCTCATAAAATTATATTTTTTCCTATTTCTTTCTCATGCACATTTCCTTGTATGTGTTCACACAATTTTTCTTTCAATGTTCATAATTTCTAAAGAAATATTCTGTTATTTCTTCTCTCTCTCTTTTTAAATCTTGTGCCCACCCCCTGCTTACATTTCATTTTACATGTCACAAATTACTAATACTTTGGACTGATTCTGATCTCCTTTCAGATCGATTCATTGAGACTGCTTTATGGCAAAAGGTGAGAAGCTTATGCTGCGTCAGAATCTACAATTTTCCACGGGAACCAAACTTCTTTCAGACAGTTTTAAAGAAAACACAGGCATCTTAATGCAAAGAATGGAGTATCTCATAAAAAAAAAAATACAAAGGTGATGAAAAGTTTTATGTCAGATGATGCATCAATTTGGGTTAGAATTGATGTCTGTATTAAAATTCTAAATCGTAACACACACACACACAAGTGCAAATTTAATCAATGGGTCAAACAGGATCCCAAATTGGCTGATTATTATAATATTTTTACTAAACCCTCACAACATGAAATTAAAAAGGCAGTGTAAAATGGGCCCCACAAAATGGTTGAGCATTCCCCATTGAATGCATTAAGGCAGTCCTAGCTACGCTTACTAGGAAGGAAATTCGGTCAGATGAAAGTCCAAGGCCATAGCCTGTAGGCCATCTACTCATAGGTAAGAGCAATCAGACCTGACAAAGTTCACAAGAAGATACCAATCTTTAAGTGTTCAATTTTGTTTTTCCATATAGCTACTTTCACCAATTCTTAATTTATGCTAAATAGAATCCCTATGGCTCAAGTAACCTGAATCTATTTTTTCAGAATTCTTGTACTTCCACTCTGTCAAATACAAGAGCTTCCTCAAAATGGACTTTCCAAATACCCTAAAATGTCACATACCTATTTTCACTAATCATGTAATTCACATCTCTGGTATAAAATGGTGTAAACATAAAAACGAAAAAATAAAATATAACGATTTCACAGGTTTTCTTTAGGGAAAAACATTCAGCGGCAACAAAACTAAAACTTTAAATGAAAACAAAAACAAAACTTATTGACGATGGAAGATTAATACAAAATGTTCTGTACATTGTCCACCACTTACCTTGGGGAAAACCCATTACATTAAATATCCTATCTAATTGATCATGGTGGTACGGATTACTTGTTTTAATATCTTCTTGTCGACAGTGGAAGATGGGCTCTGACGTCAAGAGTTCAGCAAATATACAGCCTATAGCCCAAATATCTGAAAACACCAAGCAAAGGCTGTTGTCATGGATAATCAGCAATGACATTAATTTGTCAATTTTACTGACACGAAAGTAAGCTAATTCAAGTGTGGTTGGTGGGTGTTTTAATTTTTAAATCAAAATCTTAAAATTGAATATAATATTTATAAATACATGAAATCAAATTATCATAAAAGTAAATTAAATTGCAGTCTCACCGATGGCTTTTGTGTAATGCCTCGCTCCCAATAAAAGTTCTGGAGCCCTATACCAAAACGTTACTACTACAGGATCTAAATCCGCTAAAGGCTTCAGAGGTGAATTAAATAGCCGAGCAAAGCCCATATCGGCTGAAAATGAAATAAAAACTGAAACATTTAACAATTTCACATAAAAGTTATTATAAGTAAAATCATAAATAAATTTTAATCATACAACATTCAAGCGAACTCACCAATCTTCACCCGACCCCTTTCTGGCCCTTCTCCCATAACTAAAATATTGGCAGGTTTCTGCAAAATTAAACGTCAGAAATTAACATTAAAAAAATTTAGGTGATAAGCATCTAGAGTTTCTTTGCAGACATTTAAATAGAGACAGCTTTAACCTTATCACAAATGTTGTTACTTACCAAATCACGATGAAGGACCCAATTGGAATGTAGATAATGGATACCATCTAAAATTTGGTGCAGAAGGGACTTCACCATACCCTTAGGAACCATGACCGTTCTTTTATTTGCTTTCGCTGCTCTGTGAAATTTAATTATGTGCTAAAAAATGTAGAGCATTTCAAAAGCAGAAAAGATGCATTGGAGTAGACATAGACATACAACTGAATGGGATTGGAAAAAGGATAACATTCCAGTCAAGCTTGTTTCTGGGAAATCAAAAAAAAAACCTGTTTCACTGCGAAATCGCTAAATTTAGAAAAAACATTTTAATTAGTCAATTATATATTTAAAAAAAAAGTTATTTAATAGTAAAGTATGAAAGTCCTTTATTAGACAACTAAATATTAGTATTGAAAAGTACAGGAATATTATCTCTTTTTTTTATTTTTGGAATCTTATCCTTTTTCCAATCACCCATTCAATTATTATTTATACAAATGTATATATTAAAATATAGTGCATTTCTCGTTAACTAATATAATACACAAATGTATGTTGACATACATGAATAAATACAAAGGATGGATTCAGATTTTTTTTTTGGTAGGGAGGGAAGTTCAGAAATCAATTTCGATCTATATGGTGAAATTTGTTGCTATGCTTCGGTATGTAATAATATGTTTAAATTTGTTTTTCTTGGGAAGGGTGTGCAACCCATGCATCTTCACCTGGTTGATTGGCAATTGTATTTATATGGTGCAAGGACAGCAGGCACCCTCAATTGAATCCAAGGGTGGATGCAGAAATGGTCTTTTTTTTTTGTTTTTTTGTTTTTTTGGGGTGGGCGAGCAAGCGTAAAGTTTGAAAATTAACGTACAGACATAGTGAGAGAAAATTATTCTTGTGGGAGGCATACCTTTGTGCTCATCCCTAGAATCTGCCCTCATCTGGAGATCCACCCTAGCTTTCATTAATTTTTTTGAATGAAAGGAATAAGTACAGAAACAATCTAAGGATTTTTCACTGGGTAACACGACATGTATACTTGAGCTGAAAGTTAAGCTTCAAATTAAACATAGCTTAACAGCGGTTATGACCATCTTTTTCAGTTCCATTAAAGTTTGGTTTAGCAAGCTGAGCAGTGTGTTAAAATGTATCATGGTAAGAGGCCACATCAAGCCACTGGTCCAATACCAAATGGCCTACAATGATAAATGCTGTCCTCCTTTACTTAGCAACGGTATACTTTTCCTGTACGTGCCTTTAAGAGCTTTGCCTAAACAGGTTCCTGCTGTGTCTACAGGAAATTCACTGGAGAGAAGTTTGTCCTGCCTGCACATTTTTAGGATGCCATAAAGCTACTTCTCTATTCGAGATCCAAGTTTTAATTCTACCAGACTTACATGCATGACATCCTATATCAAAAGGTGGGCATGCATGATATCAATGATTGCCACATTCCAATTTATCGTATATTATAAAGAGCAACACCATGGCTACATAGCCTTAAATACACAAATTTAATTAATATGGTTACATATTGTACCAAAGTCTTAAGTGCTATGTAAATTATACATATAAGAAAATATAATTAAGAGAAAGAAAATACAAAATAATTATTTCAAAATTTTTATAATAACTCCTAGATGGACCTATCGATGCAACCGAAGGTCTACTTTTGAAGCGATTACGTACAACTTCTATTCTTCATTAACCGATTCACTTTCTTAGTCAATTTAACAAGATTCGTAAAAACTTTCGGAGAGAAAGAAAAAGGATGTAAATTTTTGATGGGAGTCGCACTTAACTCAATGAAGAACCGCATTTGCCCACCCATGTCTTATATTATTATATCTTTGGAAATTTCATATAAGGGCAGTTGTTCGGAAATTTAATCAATCAATCCTTTCTCTCAAGAAAATTTATGTCCTCTTATTAAGGACAAATCTTTCAATTTGATCTTTGAACAAGGATTACTTTTGATTCCTTTGAAGTTGCATCTAAGAAAGTCTTAAATTTTTATGGGGCAAGGATAGTAAGGACAATTCTGTGGCAAAAAAGGTGAAGTCTCTTACCTTCAGTTTTAAAATGAAAACAAATCGGCTTTACACAAAAGGTAAAAAACATAATGAAAATTAAAAATGAAATGATGCAATAAAACATGAAATTAAAAAAATATGATATTAGATAAAGTATTTCATGATTAAAAGTATT
Organism: Dysdera silvatica; assembly: GCA_006491805.2. Lineage (NCBI taxonomy): Eukaryota > Metazoa > Arthropoda > Arachnida > Araneae > Dysderidae > Dysdera > Dysdera silvatica. Next base: position 117,159,091 of record QLNU02015003.1, on the reverse strand, counting down.
ACATAAAATGTCACAGAGAGTAAATCATCTTCGTTAAAACTAATGTTAACACTGATGACTGGTGTTCGTTAAAATTTGAACACCCAGATAAAACATGCGAAATATTTAATGGTTGACATGTATTACACATCTGGGTGTTTGCATCCTGCAACGAATGACAATTACCTGCCCCCCCATATTTTTTTTAAAAGTTAACGGCCATGCCACTGATAAAATTAATTACTGATTCAGTAGCGGACATTGCGAACTTTTACAGATATAAAAAAAGGTAGGGACATTTTTGATGAAAAAAGAAAGGGGTTTTGGTAAAAACACATTTTTGCATAAGGAATTTTATTTTCCATCTAACAATACTGTTCAAATAAGGCAAGAGAGTAAATCCCCAAAATCCTTTCCATATGCACGTTTCTGATTACAAATGAGAAGCATTTATTTATTTGAGCAGATCTGGTCATTTATGAATGTCTTCAATGCCGAAGGTAACCTGTAGCTGATTATTGGCTGAAGTTTTAGCTAGCTACACACACAAATATTTCGATACAAGGAAGCAATCTTTGAACACTGAAAAGATCATGAATAGTAATAGGGCAGATTGCAAGGAATCAATGAACAGGTACACATCTTTCATTACATACAGTTTCCAGTACTACCTACATTATAAATTTGATATTGTCCAGTATTTTCATACATACTGAAATATTTATGTCCAACAAAATATAAATTGTAATGGGCACAGTACAAGATGCAAGTGGTTAAGTAGGCACCAGTAGCATAGGAAAAGACAGGGGCTTACAGGCTCAAATCCCCCAATATTGGGCTATTAAAACACATTTTTTGTAAGGTTGTACTATATAATTGCCTTTAAAGCCATTTGACCTCCATCCATAACCTTTGAATTACCAATTGGTAGCCATAATCTTACATCGTTTATTACATATTGAAGTCTCCTGTATTATCCATGAATATAAATAGGTTTCTGTCAGCAGAACATAAATAGTTCACTTTAAACCGATTCCTTTGGAAATAGCCTCTTAAACAATTTTCATATTAAAGGCTTACCTGTACTTCAGTATAAGCTTGGGGGAACCTACGATAGATCCAATTATGTGGGTAACACGTATTTTAAGTATTAGTATATTTTATAGCCAATACATGTATAGGTAATGTAGGATGGGGCTGATGATCTAAAGTGACCTTTGAACTATGATACATTTATACCCAACCATGCTTACCAGGAATCGAATTTCCAAGTTAGGGAGAGTTTATGTATTATGTAAGCATGTTGGGGGGGGGGCAGGGTGTTACCGTTGGTCTTATTTTCCTATGTTAACCAATATTATTAACGAAACAATACAGAGTTTCACCAGGAGATTCCATAACAAACAGTTATTTCGACACTGGCGTAAGGTTTAAAAACACGACGTTTCGGGAGCCAACTGCTCCCTTTGTCAAGTGAAGGCAGAATGAAGAGTTCGTGAAAGTCCTAAGCTTATATACCCGCATGTTGGGAATCCCCATCTGACGCCATTTGGTGCGGAGCATTTCCAGCTGGGGAAACCCCAATCGGGGAAACCCTCGCCGGGAAAGCCCCCGCACCCGACGATGTCAGATGAACACCCCCAACTCGAGGTTTTGCAAAAATCCTGTAAGGTTCTGGTAGAGGTTTTGCGATGTTTATTGCACGACTCCTCAAACCGTAGGTTTCCCATGATTCCAGAAAAAGTCTACTCCCCAGATTCGTCACATTTTGATGGAATATTTTCATCGAATGCCAATCTGGTTCGTGACCCTCTCTGTAAACTCTGTAACTTTAAGTAATAGATCACGAATGATCTATTACTTAAAGTTAAGGATCGCGTCCCTGAGGAGGAAAAATCTGGTGCTATTTACCAAATACCGTGTGGAGACTGTGACAAGGTGTATGTTGGACAGACGGGAAGATCGATACGTCTACGAGGGAAGGAGCATATGCGTGCGGTAGCTAGGGGAGACGATTCAAACCAGTTGGCTGAACATGTCTTCAGGGAGGGTCACGAACCAGATTGGCATTCGATGAAAGTATTACATCAGAATGTGACGAATCTGGGGAGTAGACTTTTTCTGGAATCATGGGAAACCTACGGTTTGAGGAGTCGTGCAATAAACATCGCAAAACCTCTACCAGAACCTTACAGGATTTTCGCAAAGCCTCGAGTTGGGTGTTTTCGTCTGACATCGTCGGGCGCGGAGAATTTCCCGGCGAGGGTTTCCCCAGCTGGAACTGCTCCGCACCAGATGACGTCAGATGGGGATTCCCAACATGCGGGTATATAAGCTTAGAACTTTCACGAACTCTTCATTCTGCCTTCACTTGACAAAGGGAGCAGTTGGCTCCCGAAACGTCGTGTTTTTAAACCTTACGCCAGTGTCGAAATAACTGTTTGTTATCAAAATTAATTTTTGCTTCAGGGCGGGCAGTTGAAATGGCCAAAATATTGCTTACGTAATACTTGAACTCCCTCTTAGCAGTTATAATCACCAAAGTGCAATTATGGGCATTTGTTCATCAGAAGTACAGAGAGCTAGTTTAAATAATTAGATGATTCAGAAATGTAATTTCAAACATGTTTTTTGAAAGAAAATTCCAGGAAAATAGGATTTAACAATCATGTTTCCCCACATGTATTATCCAATATAACTTACCCATAAATCATGTTCAGCATAATCAAATAACAACCACACTTTCCTATCAGTATGAGATAAGAACACCCGCTGCAAACTTATAACGTTTGGATGTTTCAATTCCCGAAGTAACTAAAAAACGAAACAGAATTGACAGCATATTGTGGTCTGAAAAAGTTCCATAGCAAAAATTCCTGAACTGGGTTACACAAAAAGATTGTGAAATGTCCAAATTTTATAATTATTTGAAATTATATTTATTTATAAAATATATTATATTCAGTACATACTTAGTATGAAAATAGTGAAAATTATTTAAATAACATTGTTTTCCCATGCATTAATGCTGGGCAGACCATGAAAATTTGCCATTTTAAAAAACTGGTCATGGTTTAAAGTTGGCATGAACTACCTCCCTATAACTATATATACTGAAAGTATAAAATATTATATATGCCTGATTAATAATGCATTGATCAACCTTTTGCTTTAACAGCAGTCAGATGTCTTGACAATGACGGAAGGAGGCTTTGGAAATATGGAGGTTGGATTACAGTTCACGATTCTGAAAGTTTCAGATCACCCAGTCATGGGTGCAAGACCCACATACTCACATTTTTTTTTTTAACTTCAATAAATTCTCAGTAGAGACTAAGATTAGGTCATCGAGGATGCCAACTCAAACTTAATTGAATGCTCCCCAACAAACTAGTTGCTATTCGGGGATCAAGTCAGAGGTAGATATAGGAGGGCAGAAGCGATCGCCCCTTGAATGAAAATTTAACATTGAAAAGATACAAGGTAAAGGTCCAATGAGGTATCATTTTCAAAAATCAAGTCATTAATCGCCACCCTTGAATGACCTCTAAATCCATCCCTGGATGAGATAGTCATTGTCCTGTTTTCATGAGCAATGATGTCACATTTCAACATCTGCATAAAAAGGTATAGATCGTCCACAAGAATATTCACACAGCTCGATTGGGTGACAGGTGTCATGATGGGAATGAAGGATTACAAAAAAATCCTGAGTAAATGCATCTCAAACTGTTATGCTCAGAGCCATTTCTGGCAAAACATGCCCCCACATCTATGCGGCCAACAGCCATGCACAGACCATTTGCTATCATATTTTTGACCTTTTAATATAGAAAAAGTAATATCAGTGGGGATTTCAGCTTTATTTTATGAAAATAGAAATTAAAAATATTTCTTTTGAATGACAACTGTTCCAAAACATGTAAAAAAATATAAAAGTAAACCCTTAAAAAACTAAATTCTAAACGAAATATTAGGCAGGATGGTAAAACATCGCTTTTGTATCAGAATGGCCAACAACTCAAACTAGCGTGGTTATGCCATCTAGATCTATTATTTTAACATAGCACGATGGATTTACAGCATTGGTGTATGAAAAAAGTTCATAACATGTGGAATGTTAAAGGCTTATAAGAGGGGGGGGGAGGTTTAGAGAGCTACAACTTCACATATTCATATGTATATACAAAAAATGGCAGACATTCATTTTTCCAACACCCACGCTTGAGCTCAAACTAGAGCTTTTTAATGTATAGGAAGAAAAAGAGAAACCGTTCTGGCCTGAAGTCAAACTAGGATCTCTCCATTGGATACGGTACTGTAAAGGTTCCTGTGCCACGGTACAGGGACGATGCTCCCTTTCTCTGTACACAAGGTTTTGTAAGATATTGTTACCCTTCTCAGGAATAAAAAAATTTGCCAAATGGTCAACAGACAAAGCTACTGGGGCAGGTTTTGTAGTTTAAAAAAAAACAACTAGGTTATGTGTGATGAGCATTTGGCAATTGTGTTATCTATCCCCAAGACAGGTAACGATATCTTACAAAAACAAAATTGCATCATAATGGGAGGTTATGACCTCCCATCAACCCACCACTTTATATACCAATGATCTACAGCTTCATGTGGTTTAGGCAAGAAGCCTATGCTTTCATTTGCATGATGTCTCTAGCCATCAGATCATTAATTCACAATGGAATTAAAAATAGGTAATTCAGGACACTACTTTAGTGTTGTCGATATATTTGAATGCTCTTTTAGCCAACTGGTTGCTATTTGAGAATGAGATGTGACACTGTTTTGTTGAAATATGGCACTACTGTACAAACCCTGAAAATTGGGGTAGAGATAAACAGCAAAAATGTTCAGATAGTTTAAATAATCAAGTTTCCATGGGGAAGGGGGATTATAAGCATTTCCATCTAAATGCACCACAAATTGTTATGCTACCTGAATCTAAGAGTATTGCTCCAACGTGGCAAGATGGATATCCATGGTTCCACATGGTTTACACCACATGTACATTCCTCCGTTGGCATATCCAAAACTAAGATTCATCAGATCAGATCAAGGGGTTTTAACCATCCATAGACCAGTTACGATGGGTCTTCGCAAACTGCAACCTAAATTTTTTTATGTTCGGCAGTCCATGAGGATACACAAAGTGGAGATGAACTAATATCAGGGCCGAGGCTATATTGTGCCACTTCAACGGAGGCAAATTTAGAGGTCATTCAAGGTGGGGAGGGTGCAATTAATGACACGATTTTTGGGAATGATATTTCATTGGACCATTACCTTATATTTTTTCAACATTACATTTTCACTCAAGGGGTGATCACCCCAGTCCCCTCTAAATCCGCCCCTGACTGCGTAAACACACGCTTTGATATCCCAAAATGACTTCATTTTTTATGATAATCCCATTTTGCTGCCTCTAAAAATCTGTCACTCAGGGTGAATGCTTGGTTTGCCTCCCCTTGGCTCTAGCCCTAACTAACAGTTCATTTCTATGGTGTGGAGAAGAGATCTTGTGGAGACACTAGTAGATAATCTTTCGTTAAATTCCAATGTTATTTAATGCAAGGTAGTCAAATGACTTTATTGTCACGACGTAGGACAGTTTGCATTTGCCCTGACAGGCAATGGCTTGTTTATGGAAACTATCTTATTAAATACCCAAATATATTTCTTGTTTAAACAAAGTTATTGTATTTTAGATGTTTTTTAAACAATCTAAAAATACTATTGCAAAATAAACTTACTGCTATTTCTCGACATGCTGACATAGAGATACCAGTTCCTTCTATCATTTTCAAAGCATAGTCTTTGGGATCAGAGCTACATGAAGTAGTAACAGTAAAAAAATAAATTAGTTCGAAATTATACAATTTGCACAAGTGAAAAAAGATTTTCAGTTTATCGAATTAAAAGTCATCATGCAAGCATGAATACATTTTACAGTTAAAAATTAAAGATACTTGTCAAATGGTATTTCACTTCTATTTTTAAACTTTAGCATAATCCTTTGTGTTTTATGATGCCAGCATAGGCATAATCTGGTGGGGACAATGGAGTCACTTGTCTTCCCAGTTTTTTTTTTAGAAAAGAGGCAAAATCGTACTTTTTCCCATTAAATTTTGAGCTTTTTTTGCAAAGGAAAGAATGTGGATATTCGGAGAGTTAATCAACAAAATTCATAGCAATATAACTTCGTTGGATATGATCAACACAGGAGATGAAACTTGGTATCACTTATTTGATATTCATCCAAAGAAGGTTTTTTTAATATGGAAATCACCATTTGCACCGCGATAAAAAAATAAATAAATGGTACTTACGTATTAGCCCATTGACCTTTTCCGCAAAATAAAAAATTGTTGCCAAATGCATGATAGACAGCCAATGTTTGTATTTATTCATAAGTTTATGATATTTTTGTTTGAAAAATCGTAAGTTTACGATCCTTGATTATTTGCGAGACGCCATTTTGTTTGTTTGTTGACATTTTGCAGAATGAGTGCTGTTTCATGCCTGAACCCTGTTTTTTTTTGTTTTTAATAATTTTAGATGGATTATACTCTTCGGTAATTACCAAATGATGAGCATTCTGCGATTTTGTTTTTACAGGAAAAATGAATTCTCCTTTCATCGTTTACTAATTCAGGCAGCGCACATCGAATGCGATCGGAATGGTCACGGGTTGCGACGAGCGGGGGGGGGGAGGTCTACGCCCAGTTCAGACCTGTGATTCAGGTAAGTGTACTAATTGCATGAAAAATACTAATTGCAATATAATATTGATTCAGCCTTTTACTGATTCAGGCAGAGCACATCGAATGTGATCAGAACGGTCAAGAGTCGCAAAACGATGAGAAGGGGTCTCCTTTCGTCGTTTTTCTTATGTAAAATTTTGAAGATATATAATAAAAAATATCATAAATAAATTTTTTAACGATAACTCAGAAAAC
>QLNU02015003.1:117134726-117152041 GCA_006491805.2 Dysdera silvatica | reverse complement strand
GATTATACTAGGCCGGGACCTGCATTTTCCGAGGAATTCGAATATCTTATAGCCTCGGGAACCAATCCTCGAACTACGGTGTGCAGTTAGTAAGCGCTTTTCTTTCCGTACAGTTGAGAGTCGAAACTGAATTGCCGGTTCGCTAAGAGAATGCATTACGGCATTTATTACACTTATTATTAATTATAAGTTATTATTATTATTATTATTATTATTATTATTATTATTATTATTATTACAAAATTATTATTATTATTATTATTATTATTATTATTATTATTATTATTATATTATTATTATTATTATTATTATTATATTATGATTATTATTATTATTATAAGTTAATACACTTTTCGTATTTTGATTTTAAAATTTTGTTTTTAAAATCATGGGCTCAAGTAAAATTTCTTACTGTACTATGACTATTCCTTTATAAATTAATGGCTTTATTTTAACTATTGAAGTAATACTATGAGACAAAAAAAAAGTTTTAGAAAAAAATTCAAAGTGTTTCAATTTAACCCAGCTTGAGTCAAGTTGATATACAAGAATTATGATAATATTCATTTCTGCACAGCATCATCCCAACATGTTTTTGGTCTGACTAATCAAGCCAGACTTTGAAGGCAAACATAAATGTGATTGGCAATTTATACACGTGTAAGGAGGGCTGTCTTCTCCGCAATCTATGTATGCCCACATTTTACAGAAAATGCATTGAATCCAGTCTTGTCCCGGTTTGGATGTAGAATAAGTTTTTAAACACACCAAACAAAATGAATCTCCATTTTCATCAGAATCCGATCCACATTCCCTATTTATTTTTAGATTTCAACCTTTTCGTTTTTTCTCCTTTCCCTTACCTACTGAGTTTATTACTGCCATTTTCCTTTTCACAGCAGAGTAATTTAAATAATTTCATTTTTTCTTTTTAATAGATTTTTTCATCCCTCTTTCTCTTGCTTCGTCTTCAATTCTTTTCTTTAGTGGAATTAAGAACCCAATTGTTGATTCTTCGTTTTTTATATCTGTACCTTAGAAAAGTCATTTTATCTATAGAGAACGTGTCTCCCTTAAGAGACATCCTGTCGTTTTCAATTTCGGCATAAGGTCTGTCGAACATTTCAATGGGTATTTCTCCCCTTTTAATTGCTTTCTTGTAGTTCCTCGGTATTTCTGGAGAGCAAAAAGCAAAATACGTATCACAGCTCTTATGGATTAAGTTGATACACCATATCAACTTGACCCAAGTGAACTGTATCAACTTGACCCAAACGACGTCATTATACTAACCTCACAACTATAACCAACTGGTTACAGTTACAACTATTTCTTTCAACAAAAGTTCTTACCTGTTAACTAAGTAACACCATGATAACTTTATTTGAAAAACAGTGCAGCTATGGGTTCCTCTGTGACACTTCAAAAAAGAACCTAAAAATTTACTTTTAATGGTTTAAAATTAGTTTTTACTCACAAAGCTAAAACCATCACCAACACTTCTTCCTGCACATGTGTGCTAACTTAGTGTTGAGCCCTCAGTTATTTCCCTTTTACCCTCTCTTTTGCGCCTGCGCGTTAAGAAAATATTACTGCTGTATCAACTTGACCCTATATCAACTAGACCCGGTCTCCCCTAATAATTAAAAACGCAACACTTTAATTACATGGATAATATACGTTTGGGTTTGCGAGTTTTACGGCGCAAGGACAGCAAGTGCATTATGTGCCAGGACCTACAGTTTTCCCAGGATTCCGAATCTCCTAAGGCCTATGGGAACCAACCCCCGGAATACAGTGATCAGTTATTTGGTAGGCGTTCTTTTTCTTTTTCTTTTTTTTTTTTGGTACCGCACCCAGTAGCGAGATTTGAATTTCCACAACACGTTTAGCATTAGGACCGAGTTAAGCAATCTGTTTGGCTGAGCAGGTTAAGTGTGGTCGGGTTCCAAGATCGAAATAATTCCCGTCAATGAGAATTAGCGCTTTTTTTTCTTTGTGAAATTAGGGTTGTATGTGAGTCAAAAGAACCATTAATAATTACAAAAGAACTTGATGTCATTGTCAAAGCCTGAAGCTTCCTGCAGGTGCTCCAATATAAGAAATGTAATTGAGCAAACGTTTTTAAAAGTAATGTATTTTCTAACTATTCAAATCATTTAATGAGTTATTAAATAATGGATTCATATAGACTTAACTTGGATGCAGGGCAAACAGGGTTGGCAAATACTGGGTTTTTGTATAAAAAACGCAACCCAGTTGTGTGTTTTTCCGTCTTGGTTTTTGGGGAATTGCGGTCATCGTGAAAATTGCCGAATATGCATTTTCCATAAATACAAAACAACTCGGAAATAATTTTCAATTACATACAGAAAAATCTTTCGTAACGATCACCTCTATTCTGCAACCACTTCCCTTAACAACCATCAATTCTGAAAATGGATTTCCTTTCTCCTCCATAGACCCAATTCTAAATTTAGCTCCATTCGGAGACCACCTCTCTGAGCGACCTCTTTTTCACGGAACCGACGATGGTCGCCTTAGGGAGGTTTTACTGTATTTCGAAAATACTAATTTTCAATTTCAATCAAGGAAGGCAATTCCAGGAATCAAGGGAGATACTTTTTTATTTTTTAAATACGGGGTTACTACTCGGCGCACTCGATATGATCTATCCTTTTCTTTAAAAATTTCGAGACCTTCTACTCAAAAATTGAGGCAAAAGATGATTTTTCTATAAAAATATAAGCTAGCAGCACAATATTTCAAAAATATTGTTTTGTTTTAAAGATTTCTAACCATTTATTACATTTTAAATTTAAATCAAAGAAAAAAAATCAACTCATGGTAATATTACAAATAAATTGGAAGTATTATTGAAGACGGTTGTCTAAATTATCCCGCTATTAGAATCTGATTTACGTAAAGGACGATTACGAACTCTGAAGTGGTTGATCTTTTGGTGCGTTTTACATTGGCGACCAAAATTGCGTAGCAAACCTATAAGTGATGTCATCGTTAGCCAATCAGATTGTTTAAATCGGTCCTAATGCTAAAAGTGTTATGGAAATTCAAATCTCGCTCCGCGCCAAATCAAACAATAAACCGCAATAGACAGCACTGCGCAAGAATGTTGCGCAGCAAGAAGGCGCCCAGTGAGACCTAACCCTTATTCATAGAATAACAGTTCATCAATCACAGAATAATTATAGAGGGCGCAACATTACCTTTCGGATTTATTCTGAAACCTTTCAGATTTAGCCTAAAACTTATAATTTTGCTGAGAAATCAGAGATTTGCTGGAACATTTGTGGTAAGTTTATAAACGTTCCACAAATTTTTTACAGTGTAGCTTCCAAGACTAGGGGGCTAAGTTTTTTCTAGGGGTGGGGGAGGGGCGCCAAAATCATTGTACCCAGGGCCCATCGTACTCTAAATCCGGCCATGATCCGAATGGGCAAGAACTCGCGCCCTCTGAATATCCAAGGTATGCGCCCTTTGAGAGGACCCAGTCCGCCCCTACGTCTACCGATCATTATTTATTAACATATGAACGTTTTATTGCATCGATTGTACGTGTATGTCATCCCCGTTTCTCTTAATCGGTGATTACTAATTACTGACGATGATAAAAATTATCGATAGTTCTTAATTGCTCGAGCCTATCACCCTTGGACCCAATTTGTTTAAGCAGTCTTTATTAAAATGAGGGACGAAACAACCCGATAACTGCTGACCTGCCACCGTCCGCCTACGTACAAGAAAAACCAATTCAAAATTCCGCTGTGGGCGAAGCTATTAAAATGTTTTTGCTGAAGCATAAATCGTGCTGTAATTCAAACGAATGCTTTTAATTAGCGTCATAATTAAAGCTTGTAGACTATGCTTTCAGCGGGGCGCCGGGGCTTTTCTCATTGGTAGTCTGGCTGAAGTTGGGGCCCCCGTCAGTGATTGTATTGCGTTAGACTGACCGACGGCTATTAACCTTTCGTAACTATATACCTAATTACCACGCATTTTGCTTGGCCCTGCTGACGCGACCTGCATTACAATCAAGTTTGTGGGAACTACCACCCGCAGCCAGATAAACCAAAACAGGGCACAAAAGAAGAGTATAGCATTAGATCTAACACAGATTTACGTGTAGTGCTCTAAGCGAACCAGTTTAACGCTCCTGAGTACGAAGTATTGGTTATTTATCAACGGGACTGGAACTTGCCATCAACTGCCAGTCACGCCATAATTTTAGCGAAGTAATATTAAATTGCGTTAAAACAATGCAGACAGACTACATCATGGTTTTTTACTAAATGATTGCAGAACTAAAACGGATAAATTAAAAAAAAATTATCGACTGCAAAACAAATGTAAATATATAGTATATAGTAAAAATACCTATTCTCTATTTTTCACACTCTATAAAAGGAAAACACAAGATATAAATATATCACTGATATGTGAGCAAACGATTCAAAGAGGTCAAGACGAAAAAGTTCTAAAACCTATCTGGCAACACAAATACCATACTCCAGTTCCAAACAAATCGTTTGCTTTTATGTATCATTCAATGACGTAGGAAACAAATCAAGCATAAATTACCTTATCACAAATAAAAAAAAAGAGCCACCATTAGGGCAACAGCTGGAAAACTTGTTCCTGTCGCCAGTTTAGCTTTTTAATGACTGAAAAAAACGATAAGAGAGAGGCTAATGGCGTCAGAAATAGGCGTTAATGTTTTCGGTAAATGTGGGATTGGGACGCATTGGGGAAACATAACAAAGACAAGAAAATCGTTTGAGCTAAACCTACACAACATTTTTTGCGTGCTTTCGCACACCGTCAATAGAAATGGACTATCTGTAAAAATAAAAATAGGTGAAATTATTTCCTTTATACGGTATATGAAGATCTCTGACACACACTGTTACACGGAAGACATAGAGAGATATATATGACATATAGAGGCTGGATTATATAACTTATATCTTAATTTATTATTATATATCACTAAAAAGAGCAAAATATGCACTAAAAAGAGCAAAATATGAGCTAAAAACAACAAAATATTCACTAAAGCCTCAAAATAGGCGTGTATATGACTTAAAATAAATAAGCATGAACCTTAAATGAATAAATATGCATTAAATATCTTTAACGTACACTTGAAAATCATATGCTTACGTCTTAAAACAAATAAATTTATTATTAGCTGCTGAATAGAGACGGTCGATGTACACAAAATGCACTAAAAACCTCAAAATAGGCATGAATATCCAGTTAAATAAGCATGCACCTAAAATGAATAAATATGAATTAAATATCTTCAACCAATGATTGAAAATCATATGCTTACGTTTTAAAAGAAATAAATTTATTAGTAGCTGCTGAGTAGATATATTCAAATACACAAAATGCACTAAAAACCTCAAAATAAGCATGTATATGCACTTAAAAATAAATAAGCATGCACCTAAAATGAATGTGCACTAAATATCTTTAACGTATACTTAAAAATCATATGCTTGCTTTTTAAAACAAATACATTTATTATTAACTGCTGAGTATATATATTCAATATGCACAAAATTATATGTTGTAAGATATTATTACTCTTTTCAAGGCTAACACAATTGCCAAATAATAGTCAAAACAGAAAGCCACTGGAGCGAGTTTATGGTGATCTTTCGTGAAGTAATTATTAAACTTAATCATTTTGATACCACCGTTTGAGCCCAACTAAAGCTTTTTTGGCTACTCCAGTTGAGCTTAAACGTGGGTGTCAAAAATATTAAGTTTAATAAATCCCTCATGAAAAATCACCAAACATTCGCCTCGGTGGCTTTGTGTGTTGACCATTATTTGGCAATTGTGTTATCCCTGAGAAGGGTAATAATATCTTACATCCTTACATACGAAGAAAAAGATTGTTCCATATCCTCGTTAGTCTAGTGGTCAAGACACTCTGGACTCAATGGAGTAGCCCCGGTTCGCATTCAGGATGCAGACGGCGTCTCTTTTTCTTCTATACGAAAAAAGAGAAAAAAAACCTGTAACATGAGTTTTAAACATAGATGCCAAATTTGCTAGTAATATACTAGGTACATGCACGTTTCGAACGTTAGGTAGGATAAAGTATAATACCCTAATAGGAACGTTGCATATGATTTCGTTTTAATTTGTCTCCTTCCTTCCTGATCCCTCTTATGCGAACAAATTGAGTTTAATGTCAGATAGTGCGAACAAAATTATATTTTTAAAAATACTTTCTCACATTTTAATACGTGTGGAGTATCACGACATCTCTGCATGAAAAGCAGGGTAGTGAAACGACGTCAGGTTTATGAAATATGGATGAAAAGTTGCGGAGTCATCTCATTGTATTGACTTTTACAAGACGGCATCGGAGTTTTGTATTAAAAAGGAGGATATTTAAAGAAGAAAAAAGAAAGAAGGTGTGCAAAACATCATGTGTTTAACCGTATTATTTAAAAAAAAAATTCTGTACAAAATTACTATGTTAAGGTGTGACATGAATACATACATATATATATATATATAATCTATATGGATATAATGGATGTGAGTGTTGAGCGTTGAAAGTAAGGGAGAAGAAAATTCTCCGTGAAACGAGAATGCCCCTGGGAATAACCGTAACAGACAAAAAACACAACACAGACATTTGAAAAAACAAAGACAACGAATGGAAACAGCAAATTTAATAGAGAAAGGAAACTTTGATGGTGGTGGCCATGTTTTAAAAAGAGGAAAGAACATATCTATTACAAAGAATAAGAAAGATGGAGGGAACCAGCAAGAGAATAATAAGAAGACCAAAGCTAACTGTAGAAACGTAAGGCCCTTAAAGGTATGGTTGGCTATAGGTTTGACACCCAGTGATGCCTTAGACAAGAAACGATGGAAGCCTCAATGCCATGTCACTGACTTCGAATAGGAAAATAGCGAAGAAGAAGATACTAGAAGCGAGTCGAAACTTATAATGATCACGGACTGAGTCTGCACGTTCATGATGGATGGGCAAAACAGTTCATTGATTGGTTTAGTGAACGACTCGGAACAACATTGGAATATATAGAGCCCGTTTCGGGCCCGGGCTTGGGCTGAGCCCATCACATCCCTAGTACCGTTTACACACTTGCCAGAAACGGCTCTGCACTTAAAAATATCTCACAAAATACTGATATGTCTTTATTTCTTTAATAACGACAAACGGAAGATTTTATAATGTACAGATATTGTCAATCCTCTATCAAACTAAAATTTCCCGGATTTTCCTCTTTTAAAAAAATGGGAAGAGCTTTGGAAAGGAGATTCCAAAAATTCCATCACCTCGAATTAACGAACCAAACACTTCATTAGTTCGAATTTAACGGACTTCCTGGGCTTGGATTTTCGATACTCCACTGCAGCGGTTCTTCAACTGTTGTCCGCGGAACCAGGCCCGTATTTACCCTCAGGCTCACTAAGCTCAAGCCTAAGGGCGCCAACCTTTTAGGGGCGCCGACTTGGGAAAACTACCAGACATGAAAAACCGCCCCCGTACAGTGGGGCGAAATGTTCGAAAACCAGACATTAAAAAAAAGAAAAAAAAGACAGGTTTGTCACATTTTCTTGTTCTTCACACTGTAATCTGTCCAAAAATATCTTTTCATCATTCATTAAATTTGATTAAAAATTCCTACTGAAAATATTTAACGAAGTTCATACTTTGAGCAACTATAGTGATGTTCCATCTTTGACACATATGGTTTCAAGGAACTTTCACATTGAAACTAAATAACAACGATAGTTAAAACAAACTCTTACAAGACGCTATGCAACAGCTGAATGATGATTTTTCTCCAGGTTGTTTTCAATTTGTTTTTTTGCAAATAGTTTTTAATGCTATTTTGTTGAAAAAGTAATAAAAAAATAAGTAATAATGTAGTAAGTGTGATAGTTGTTGTGTTTTTTTCCCCCATCAAGTTGAATGAATGATGATTATTTAAGTTTCACTTATCACTGTTTTAGAATAAAATATGCACCATAAAATTTGAGGGGTCAAATGGTGGAGAGATGAGGTGATGGGGATAAATGGGGGCGCCTATTCTGCTTAGGGGCGCAAAATATGTAAATCCGGCCCTGCGTGGAACCCTGGGGGTCTGCGAGACCCTCCCAGTGTTCCACAAAGGTTCAGAAAAATACTAAGGTAAGAGCATTTACTCTTCAATGATAAAAATAAATAAATTAATTAATTAATTAATTAATTAATTAATTAATAAAAATTATGAGAGGAACTGAAAATTTCTTCCTTAAATGGTGAAAATGAGTGCTGAAACACTAGAAATAAATATGTATGATGCAAAGTCCAGGCTTTAAACTTTGAGTTAATTCTTATATGTCCGCGAGGGCGAGTGACCTTTGAAAGGGGGCACGCGGTATAGGAAAAAGCTAAAAAAAAACGCTGCTCTGCTATATTAAAACACTAAAAATGGAAGAAGGAACCAAAGTAAAAATTTTACAGAGAAAAGAAAAAAAGTTAAAAATAATGGGAGAATAAAAAAATTCTGATGTAAGGAGAAAGTGGCTTCAATGTATAAAGACACGTTTCATTACAGTATTTTTATTTTCAAATAAAGCAGCTAAACTCTTTTTTTTTCTTTTTTGAAAAAAAAAAACAAATCGCGGCTAGTGGCAATACAGGTTTAAAAATGTAAAAGTAGAAACACTTAATTTCACTCCCGACGCCTTTTTTTTTTTTTTTTTTTTCAAAAGAAACTTTCCTTTGATAGGTAAAAAAGTTTCTTTTGTGTATGCCGTATTTTTGCCTTCTGTACTTTGATAACTTGGTTCCACGTGCCTCTATTCGTCTGCCCATAAAAAGGGAATATCTTTAATCCGGTTGAATAGTTTTCTCGTTGCCATTTATCAACGGTTGACTACCTTCTAATCCACTTCCTTCGCTTTGAGTCTCGCCGCAAACATTCAAACGTTCATGTATGCTTAAATAAGCTTGTCGCCTGTGGTCACGAAGAATAAAAAAAAAAAAGATTTCCCAATTTCGTTACCATGGTAACAGGTTTATATTAGCCTACACACACACACATATATATATAGTGCAAAATAACAAATGCATATATAAGATGAATAGTGATAAAAAAAGAGGCGAGTTAGATAAAGAAGGTTGAGTAGAATTAAGGTAAGAGAAAAGATTAATAGAATGTACATAGTTCAAACATATACATATATACAAATATAAACATGCAAATATATATACATACACACACGCACATATAAATATGACGTAATATAAGCATACAGCCCCAGAACCGTCGTCAGGGGCCTTTTCTAGGACTACATGCTTGGCGCCTTTTCTGGAGGTATGTCGCAAAATACAAGTAAATCAGATAAGCCAAATGCATTTAGCGAGATACCCAAGGCCCATATGTATATATAAAATAAAGGAATTTTAAAATATATATATATAGATAATATTTATCAATAGCGTAGCAATTCAAACACGGAGGGGTAGGTCTCAAGTAGCTTTAAAGGATATTATGTGATGAGACCTTAAAAATAAGCTCAAGCTAGAGATGTATTTGTTTAGGAAAAAAGGAAGCGCCATCCTCATCCTGGATTCGAACCAGGGTCCCTCCGTTTAGCCCGGAGTGTCTTGACCTACTAGACGAACGAGGACAAGAACTCTCCGTGTACGAGTATAAGGTTATAAGATATTATTACCCTTCTCAGGGATAACACAATTGCCAAATAATGGTCAACACGCAAAGCCTCCGTGGCGAGTTTTTGTGAGTTTTCGTGGGGGGGATTTATTTTTACTCAATAATTTTCGACACCCACGTAGGTATACGTTCAAACTAGAGCTGTTTTTGTTTAATATTATGACCTGTGTTTTAAGAGAACTTTAATATTATGACTCGTGTTTTAAGAGAGCCGTAATAGTAAGACCGGTTTAAGAAGCCTTAATAGTAAGACCTGTGTTTTAAGAGAACTTCAATAGCAGGGCCTATATTTCAAGAGAACATTAATAGAAGTGCATGTGTTTCAAGAGAACATTAATGGAAGAACATGTGTATTAAATAGAGAGGGGGGGGGAATCCAACCTGAATAGTGCTTTTTCCCCCTCTCTACCTAAAATATAGGTTTTAATGTAAGCTATGTAAAAGTGGAGGGTCAATAACTTAATCATATTGGCGATAGCTTTATATCTTGAGTAAAGCGTGTCTACAGAAAAGCGTTTCAAACGGACATCGCTATCCTTCCTCAGGAATCAACCAGAATGTTGCTATGTCATTACTGGCCATATTTCAAATTAGCTGTTGCAAACAAAATGGAACAGACCATTTGCATTTCCCATGGACCTTTATATTCGGGAATGCAAGCTCTGCGTTAAAATATGCTTTCAAATTGTGAACTTTTTGCATCCGAAAAAGTGCTTATGCTTACTAAAACGGCATTGGAGGCTTAACGTCGTCGCTGAACGTACCAATCTTTTCCTTCACAGTCCATGGAACCCAAAAATAAGAGAAAAGGATGGATAGAATTTAACGTGCTACCTTATGGTAACGTCGTCCCTGATTGTGTATTAATCCACATAGCAGCATTATTACACCAGTGCCCATTTCATTTCAGGCATATGGAATATTCAACCATTCAAAAAATTGGGGAATCTGGTGAGTATCTTTTTATCCCTTCACAAAAGTCAACAGGAGACTCCACGGCGCGTCTGGGAATATAAATATATGCCTAAGCTTTCGACGGCTTATTTTTTTTTCTACGAACAGGAATCATTGAACTTCCTGAATTAAAATCCTTAAAAATTTTAAATCGTAAGTCGCGGCCTATAGCAATCAATAATTGATTGATTGATTGATTGTTTGGCTTTTTTATGGCGCAAGAGCATCTGGGCTATACTGCGCCAAACACGGTGCAATCAATGAGACCGCAAGTGATGGATTATTGCGCCAGGGCACAAGGACAAAAAATCTAAGCAATTAAATTCCATTAAGGGGGGTCTGGTACCACTTTTGGTTCAAAAAATAGATTTTTCATTTGCTGCATGAAAAACAATTCCATATTTTTCCGAATGCAATTCTGTTTTGATTTTTTTCTCTAAGGCAATTAGACCCTCGAAAAATGGCAATTATTGTAAATGTAGTAAGAGTCTATGTTAGCATTTGGCAAATTTTAAATGCATTTTTCTCAAACTGAAGCTTTTTGAAATGTTACGATTTCAGTTTGATGTGTCTTCAAAACTATTTAAGATGAACATTAGTATTTTTCAAGGTGTGTTGTTGATATAGTTTTCTTTAATTTTTCTTCGCAGAATTTACATATATATATTACAACCTGTGATATGAATTTTAGTAACAACGGTTACAGAGCACAAGTTCGAAAAATGCCAATTTTGAAATTCTTATATTTTTAATATTTTTTCCAAACAACTTATCAAAATTGCCTGACGATAACCTTTCTTCATATTCTTATTTATAAGAACATGATTTTATTTTGTCAAAAGTCAAATTATATCTTGAGTTATATCAAAAATCTTGGACATCAGTTTATCGAGTTTTTTCACACATGTTGAATTAAAAGAAACAAACAAATTAACAAAAAGTAGTTTCGATTATATATTATGCTTACGATTATGCTGTAATTACTATAGAAAAAAATGGAAAGCATATCTTTAAATATACATTTTTTTTAAATGTAGTATCAGACCCCCTTAATGGTAGCACTGATATTTGATCCGAATAGTAATTTTATCCCATGTTTTGTTTATTTATGGTGAATTCTCCCAATAGCGCGGTTATGATTAAGGGCTATTTCTGTTTATATGACTATATATATATATGTCATTGATTCGTTCGATAACTGATTTGGCACCTCTGTAATTCTCAGAAAACCCGAAGTAATTTTCATTCCCTTGAATCTCGATAAGTCGTAGCATGGGCGCCTCGTGGTGGGGTGTAAGGAGTGCGCTTGCGCCATCTTGGCTTATGAAAAAAGGATTGAATCCACAAGAAATTATAGTCTAACAACATTATTTAATTGAAAATTTTCCTGGATCCACCCTCCTCCTCCCCCCCTCCCTCGCATATAATTTTGGGGGGCACCCGTGAGTCGGAGCAAAACACCCTTTCCCTTGAATTCCGAATTGTCAAGGTTCTACTGTATGTTAGGTGGGAAAAACGATGGTAATCAAAGTATCAGGAACAGAATATACTGCTACAAGGGAAGTAAGCATTGAGATTTATCTGTATTTCCACGTACGTTGGAACTCTTCATGGAAACCGAAAATTTTGACGTTGGGCACGCCCGAACTACTTCGGATACAGGATGGACACAATTTCTAATGACATGCAAATGAGCTCTGCAGCCGGTTTACTCTATCCGGCTACTTTTCTACCGCGCACTGATAATGGGAGGCTTTGTCTGAATTTTAAAGGTGTGGTTTGATGTTTTGCGGTTGCGATTAAGGATCAGATTGTTCCACCCTGACGTTCGGTCAACATTTCTTTCAAAAAGGTGATCGTCTGGTTCAACAACCCCTTATGTTGTCCGCCACAAGACGATGATCAATGGATTTGGGGAAGGTGTGGTGATTACAAATGTTTTGGGATTTTTTATCAAGGAGAATATTTAAATGTGGTGTGACGTTAAAAGTATCGACGCAACCCAACTAACGCAAAGATAATCGTCTGGATCGGAAGTCTGCGACCTGCAGCCCGCGAGGCACGCACAGACCATTAGGGCATCTTGTTGAACTCGCAAAATATTCAGTTAATAATTGGTGATACGAAGTGCCAAGGAGTTTTAGGCATATATTGGAATTCCTTCCTCCCTTTCTTCCTTCCTTCCTGCCTGCCTGCCTGCCTCCTTTTCCGCCCCCCCCCCTCTCTTTCCCTAAATAACAACCTTTGTTTCCTAAAACTTTCACCAATTTAAAACTTATTAAGGGCAGGGACTTACAATTTTACTAAGAATCCGAACCTCGGCCAGTACTTTCCACCTTGTTAATTGAACCCGCGATTACGGGGCAGTAAATCCATGCCCCATACATTCATTATTTCGCAAGATGGCCGAGAATTACAAATTAAGAAATTCTATTCTGACAAATATATAACATGATTTCTACAAATTTAAAGGTCACTTATTTTGCTATCGCTCACTACAACGACGCATTTTAAGTAGCTTCTGATCACTGGTTGGTAAAATATGGTTTTAATTTTGCTTATCGTAAATAGTGTGCATCGGATTTCGTGTACCATAATTCCAATGAAGTTATTTCCATCTTTCCCAGCAGAAGCAAAAACAAATTGTGGGTTCTGTATCCTGATATATAATTACTTCACCAAATATGTGACTTGATTCGGAGTCCACTGCAATTTTGAAGCCCCAACCCTTTCCATGTTACTTTGTTATTAGTGACATTAAATAGGTTCGCTTAAAGCATCACAAATAAACTATCAACTTTTTGCCTTGAGGTAGCATTGTGCAAGGAAGTTCGCTGCCACGAGAATAATCAGGGCTTGATTCTAACACGTACTCGGTTCTTTTTTTTTTTTTTTTTAAATAACAGATCCGCAACTAGGGGAGATTATTTGATCTATTCTTTTTTTACTTTTTTTTGTCATTTTACTATTGCAATAAAAATAACAAAGGCAAAAACATATTAATAAAAGTACTTGTTCCGCAAAACATTTAAATTCATTCAAAGGCCGCATTTTGTGATATAGGAGTTCGCATTCGGCTTTAAGGCCGCAGGTTCCCTTTCCCTTGGGCGAAATAGTTTCAAATTCAAGGAAAAGGTGAGGGATTTGGCCCAGAATGACCTTAGTAGTAGCCTTTGTGATATAAAGACCACAATTATGTTTTAATCTTAAGGTTAATATGTTTATATATTCATATTATTTTTTACATATAATATGATTTAAACCGAATAATAATATTTAATATTTAAAATACATTTTTAAATAAAAATACATTTTAAATAAAACACACTTTTCAAATAAAATACATTTTTTAATTTGATTTCATCCGTTAAATTAAATCTGATTTCTTTTTACTCTAAAATGAGAATTCAGATGGTCAATTTAATTTAATTATATTAATAAAATGAAATATCTTTAAAACAACGTTTCTAATAAAATAAAACACGCAAGAAAAAATCATAATTAAACATAATTTCCCTTGTCCTCTACAGTCATCATACTTACAAAATTCCATAAAAAGAACGCAGTTAACTGCTTTTGTTTTTGGAGCTGCTTATTTTAAAATATATATGATGGCGGTGGTACAGAATGGACCCCTTACCTCATACTTGAGCCTAAAGAGGTCTATCAAGGTTATATGTCGGTCCTTTATGGCCACATCCGACGAATCTAATTTCGGTTTCAAGCACTTTAGAAGAATTCTGGGTAAGAGAAATGCCGCGTCTGTTGAGCGCGTTGTCTCCAAAATTAACTCTTTCGACAAGCGACACCTCAGTTATAGTGATTTCCTCTGTCACGCCACCATCGAGAAAATACCATCTAAAGTCGGCTTAACTTTCACCAGTTTTTATTCAGTAGGCCAGCAGACGGAAAGGGGGAAAAATTCAAGGCGACACCTCCAGAAAATATCCCTCTTTTCCCCAGCTTTTAAAAAGAACTCAGGTCTCGTAACATTTTAAACAAAAATAAATCGTGAACTAAAATTATAAAATCTGCTTCCAAAATTATGGCATGGCCATGTGTTAAGGACGAAATATGAATATTCTCTTTTTAAAATAAATAACTAGTATATCTAAGCGCAGGAGCATAAATGAATGAGATAAATAAATAATAATAAAAAAAAGCATACTCTCTCTCTCTCCATCTCTCTCCCTCTCTCTTTTCCCTCCCCTATATATAAATATTATATGTTTAAATATTGTAAATGTACTATTTTTTTCGATATTCTGCCGCTCTTTATTTGATTATTCCAGATGAGATTGTACTTCAAGGTAATTGTACACTGCTTTACCCAATTCCATTGATGACGTTCATAATAACTACTGTTCCTCATAAGGCAACACCTACGTCCAACGACACCTACTGTGGTAGCAACAGCATCTTCCTCTTTGGCAGCAACGGCAAAATATTAAGAAGCATCAAGATGTTCCATAAATAAGAATCAAACAGGTTTTCTGTGCATGACATACACCCGAATAACCAAATAAAAGAACTATAAATAGTAATTTTTTTTCAGGAACTTTAAATTTAATTATATTTATGTGTCTAACGAAAATGTTTGTAAAAAATATTTATTCAATTACCAAAGGCGTAAATTTTAAATTAATTCGATTTTTATTAGCACAGACATTATCACTTAAAATTTCTGTATATAAATAATATATCTATAATTAAATTTCTTTTCTTTTTAAACGCAGGACCCCTTAACATACAAATCCACCTTTTTGTTTTTGTTCTACATATTATATTTAGTTTTTAAAAGCCCACATTTAACACAGAAATAAAATAATTTTGGCCTATCATGGTACCTAAAATCTATTATTTCTCTCCCTGCAATATGTTTAATTTCCATCAACGATTGGCGCCAATGAAGTCTTAAGTTTAAACAAATTCCTTGTCGAAATCAAACATTGCAGTTAGATTTAGACAAAACATTGGACATCTATAATCTGAAAAAAAATCAGGTCAGTGTCGTGTTCGGGGATGCCAGTGTGGGCTGCTAATTGCAACCCGGGTGCCCACAAGTTAACATGGGCCAAATGGAAGTTGGCATTTTTTTCTTAGCGACATAATATTCAGTCCTTGAACCGTCCAATCCTCAAAATGGCGTCTATATAAATTGACCTGTTCAGACCTGAAAAAACCAGGCTAATTTGGAAGTGAATAAGACATCATTAAAACAAGGGGGAAAGACTACCCCAACCGATTCAAATCTGGGCTGTTGGCCAACAGCCATTTAAAATGTAAGCTCCCTTTTCTTTATTTCCTATTAATTTTAATTAATAGTACCTCCTCCCCTTTTATTTCTTAAAAATAATAAAAGATTAACATTTTAAATGGAATTGCTGGACTTGTGTTTACCAGTATAACATTGAATTGGACTGAGGGAGACCTCGTTTAGGATTAGAGTTACCTTTACTATTGTAACCTAGGCAATTACAACAGATGAATTAATTAATACATTGTACTATGACATGTGTTAGAAATGAAGGAAATCTTATGACTTAATTATGTTCATTAATAGGGCAACAGAAAAAAAATTTACAATGTCTCTTTGGTAATACTTTGATATTATTTTGTGTTTGAATTAAATGATCAATTAAAGGCAATTGACAAGTTAAATAATTATCCTGTCTGTTTTTATCATTTCGTTTACTATAGGTTATTTGCAGATCCTAATTTTTTAGGTAAAAATCAAGCAATATTTAATAATAACTTTCATTAACGGCTTATTACTTATCAAGATAAATAAACTTGATATTGAATGTAATGGTAATGCGATTGTAATGTTCTCAAATAGTTAAAATTAATCAATAAAAACCGTAACCTTAAATTTACAAACTTAATTATAAATACCTTTACTTCATTTTAATTCTTCCATTCTAAATTTCTAAATCTTAAATTCTAACAAAAATTAATAAAACTTATACAACCTACTTTCCCCATAGCACATACCAATTAGAAATTTAAGTTACATTCAAACAGCGACGTTGCCTTGCTATATGCAGCTTTACCTATAATTTTAATTACTACAGTACCGATGGGAGGGGGTACTCTCCCCCCCCCCCTACAAACTCCCCATATTTGAGGAAAACTGTTAAATGGGATGGAAAGCAGCAGAAAGATGCAAGGACCTTCAGGGCGCCACTGACCACAACAAACAGATATCTAACGCAGTAGCGTAGCAATGCAAAACTCATGGGGGGGAGGGTTCAAGTGATAATGAGAGCTCAAATAGCTGAAAAGAAGATTATGAGATGCGACCTTAAAGAAACTAATGTGTTTTGTTATCCTATGGCGGGCATTAGGCGTCCCCTTCCATACGCCACTGACCTAACGACTCCCAAAGCTACATTACGAAAAATATAAATATGCTTGAATTTCTACATTAGCAATTTCAACAATAATAAACCAATGGTCGGCGATTTGTCGCTCGCGACCCTGACTTTGGTCGCCCGCGGAAACGTTTTTGCGCCACCCTTCGATTCTAGAGTTAATAATTTCGTGACCCTAAAATAATGTGTAAATTTATTACAACACTATTAATTATGTGATTCAGAGTCCACTGCAATTTGGTTATGCACT
>QLNU02015003.1:117113068-117129968 GCA_006491805.2 Dysdera silvatica | reverse complement strand
CTAGACTAACGAGGATATGGAACAATCTTTTTCTTCGTATATAAGGATGTAAGATATTATTACCCTTCTCAGGGATAACACAATTGCCAAATAATGGTCAAAACACAAAGCCACCGGGGCGAATGTTTGGTGATTTTTCATGAGGGATTTATTAAACTTAATATTTTTGACACCCACGTTTAAGCTCAACTGGAGTAGCCAAAAAAGCTTTAGTTGGGCTCAAACGGTGGTATCAAAATGATTAAGTTTAATAATTACTTCACGAAAGATCACCATAAACTCGCTCCAGTGGCTTTGTGTTTTGACATTATTTGGCAATCGTGTTAGCCTTGAAAAGAGTAATAATATCTTACAACATATAATTTTGTGCATATTGAATATATATACTCAGCAGTTAATAATAAATGTATTTGTTTTAAAAAGCAAGCATATGATTTTTAAGTATACGTTAAAGATATTTAGTGCACATTCATTTTAGGTGCATGCTTATTTATTTTTAAGTGCATATACATGCTTATTTATTTTTAAGTGTATATACATGCTTATTTATTTTTAAGTGCATATACATGCTTATTTTGAGGTTTTTAGTGCATTTTGTGTATTTGAATATATCTACTCAGCAGCTACTAATAAATTTATTTCTTTTAAAACGTAAGCATATGATTTTCAATCATTGGTTGAAGATATTTAATTCATATTTATTCATTTTAGGTGCATGCTTATTTAACTGGATATTCATGCCTATTTTGAGGTTTTTAGTGCATTTTGTGTACATCGACCGTCTCTATTCAGCAGCTAATAATAAATTTATTTGTTTTAAGACGTAAGCATATGATTTTCAAGTGTACGTTAAAGATATTTAATGCATATTTATTCATTTAAGGTTCATGCTTATTTATTTTAAGTCATATACACGCCTATTTTGAGGCTTTAGTGAATATTTTGTTGTTTTTAGCTCATATTTTGCTCTTTTTAGTGCATATTTTGCTCTTTTTAGTGATATATAATAATAAATTAAGATATAAGTTATATAATCCAGCCTCTATATGTCATATATATCTCTCTATGTCTTCCGTGTAACAGTGTGTGTCAGAGATCTTCATATACCGTATAAAGGAAATAATTTCACCTATTTTTATTTTTACAGATAGTCCATTTCTATTGACGGTGTGCGAAAGCACGCAAAAAATGTTGTGTAGGTTTAGCTCAAACGATTTTCTTGTCTTTGTTATGTTTCCCCAATGCGTCCCAATCCCACATTTACCGAAAACATTAACGCCTATTTCTGACGCCATTAGCCTCTCTCTTATCGTTTTTTTCAGTCATTAAAAAGCTAAACTGGCGACAGGAACAAGTTTTCCAGCTGTTGCCCTAATGGTGGCTCTTTTTTTTTATTTGTGATAAGGTAATTTATGCTTGATTTGTTTCCTACGTCATTGAATGATACATAAAAGCAAACGATTTGTTTGGAACTGGAGTATGGTATTTGTGTTGCCAGATAGGTTTTAGAACTTTTTCGTCTTGACCTCTTTGAATCGTTTGCTCGCATATCAGTGATATATTTATATCTTGTGTTTTCCCTTTATAGAGTGTGAAAAATAGAGAATAGGTATTTTTACTATATACTATATATTTACATTTGTTTTGCAGTCGATAATTTTTTTTTAATTTATCCGTTTTAGTTCTGCAATCATTTAGTAAAAAACCATGATGTAGTCTGTCTGCATTGTTTTAACGCAATTTAATATTACTTCGCTAAAATTATGGCGTGACTGGCAGTTGATGGCAAGTTCCAGTCCCGTTGATAAATAACCAATACTTCGTACTCAGGAGCGTTAAACTGGTTCGCTTAGAGCACTACACGTAAATCTGTGTTAGATCTAATGCTATACTCTTCTTTTGTGCCCTGTTTTGGTTTATCTGGCTGCGGGTGGTAGTTCCCACAAACTTGATTGTAATGCAGGTCGCGTCAGCAGGGCCAAGCAAAATGCGTGGTAATTAGGTATATAGTTACGAAAGGTTAATAGCCGTCGGTCAGTCTAACGCAATACAATCACTGACGGGGGCCCCAACTTCAGCCAGACTACCAATGAGAAAAGCCCCGGCGCCCCGCTGAAAGCATAGTCTACAAGCTTTAATTATGACGCTAATTAAAAGCATTCGTTTGAATTACAGCACGATTTATGCTTCAGCAAAAACATTTTAATAGCTTCGCCCACAGCGGAATTTTGAATTGGTTTTTCTTGTACGTAGGCGGACGGTGGCAGGTCAGCAGTTATCGGGTTGTTTCGTCCCTCATTTTAATAAAGACTGCTTAAACAAATTGGGTCCAAGGGTGATAGGCTCGAGCAATTAAGAACTATCGATAATTTTTATCATCGTCAGTAATTAGTAATCACCGATTAAGAGAAACGGGGATGACATACACGTACAATCGATGCAATAAAACGTTCATATGTTAATAAATAATGATCGGTAGACGTAGGGGCGGACTGGGTCCTCTCAAAGGGCGCATACCTTGGATATTCAGAGGGCGCGAGTTCTTGCCCATTCGGAGCATGGCCGGATTTAGAGTACGATGGGCCCTGGGTACAATGATTTTGGCGCCCCTCCCCCACCCCTAGAAAAAACTTAGCCCCCTAGTCTTGGAAGCTACACTGTAAAAAATTTGTGGAACGTTTATAAACTTACCACAAATGTTCCAGCAAATCTCTGATTTCTCAGCAAAATTATAAGTTTTAGGCTAAATCTGAAAGGTTTCAGAATAAATCCGAAAGGTAATGTTGCGCCCTCTATAATTATTCTGTGATTGATGAACTGTTATTCTATGAATAAGGGTTAGGTCTCACTGGGCGCCTTCTTGCTGCGCAACATTCTTGCGCAGTGCTGTCTATTGCGGTTTATTGTTTGATTTGGCGCGGAGCGAGATTTGAATTTCCATAACACTTTTAGCATTAGGACCGATTTAAACAATCTGATTGGCTAACGATGACATCACTTATAGGTTTGCTACGCAATTTTGGTCGCCAATGTAACAGGCACCAAAAGATCAACCACTTCAGAGTTCGTAATCGTCCTTTACGTAAATCAGATTTTAATCGCGGGGGAATTTTAGAACGACACTCTTCAATAATACTCCCAATTTATTTTTAATATTACCATGAGTTGATTTTTTTCTTTAATTTAAATTTAAAATGTAATAAATGGTTAGAAATCTTTAAAACAAAACAATATTTTTGAAATATTGTGCTGCTAGCTTATATTTTTATAGAAAAATCATCTTTTGCCTCAATTTTTGAGTAGATGGCGGCTGAAATTTTTAAAAAAAAAAAAAGATCATATCGAGTGCGTCGAGCAGTAACCCCGTATTTAAAAAATAAAAAAGTTTTTGTATCTCCCTTGATTCCTGGAATTGCCTTCCTTGATTGAAATTGAAAATTAGTATTTTCGAAATACAGTAAAACCTCCCTAAGGCGACCATCGTCGGTTCCGTGAAAAAGAGATCGCTCAGAGAGGTGGTCTCCGAATGGAGCTAAATTTAGAATTGGGTCTATGGAGGGGGGAAGGAAATCCATTTCCAAAAAAGGTAGTCGTTAAGGGAAGTGGTTGCAGAATTGAGGTGGTCGTTAAGATTTTTTTTCTGTATGTAATTGAAAATTATTTCCGAGTTGTTTTGTATTTATGGAAAATGCATATTCGGCAATTTTCACGATGACCGCAATTCCCCAAAAACCAAGACGGAAAAACACACAACTGGGTTGCGTTTTTTATACAAAAACCCAGTATTTGCCAACCCTGTTTGCCCTGCATCCAAGTTAAGTCTATATGAATCCATTATTTAATAACTCATTAAATGATTTGAATAGCTGGAAAATACATTACTTTTAAAGACGTTTGCTCAATTACATTTCTTATATTGGAGCACCTGCAGGAAGCTTCAGGCTTTGACAATGACATCAAGTTCTTTTGTAATTATTAATGGTTCTTTTGACTCACATACAACCCTAATTTCACAAAGAAAAAAAAGCGCTAATTCTCATTGACGGGAATTCTTTCGATCTTGGGAGGAGGAGGATTGTGCAAGGGTTTCATTGGGAAGGGTGGCCGCCGGGGGCGGCGCTGTAATCCCAGACAGGACGCTTGAACAGCGTAATCAGCCGCCGAGGCGGCTGAGGGGGAGATGGATTGCCGATCAACACGGCATTCATAGATGCACGTTCACGTAAAGTCGTCATTCAACATTTCGATCTTGGAGGAGGAGGATTGTGCAAGGGTTTCATTGGGAAGGGTGGCCGCCGGGGGAGGCGCAATCCCAGATTTCGAGAGGCAATCCCAGATTTCGATCTGGAAACCAGGCCGCACATCACCTGCTCAGCCAATCAGATCGCTTAAATCGGTCCTAATGCTAAAAGTGTTATGGAAATTCAAATCTGGCTGGCAGGGAGAGGTTCGGAAGACGCAGCTTTTTTTTCTCTCATGTGAAGTAATGAGTTTTATTATTTGTTGGCAATTATCAAATGCCACGTAATACCACATAAGAAATGTTGTGAGAACAGCATTCTATTTTTACTTAAAATTGATTTAATTTTACTTTATTTCGTTTCGTATAATGATGGGCATGAAGTGCTTTGAATAGGTATAGCCTTTCTGTTTTGGTATTTGCGCGAAAGAAAATTTAAAAAAAAATGTTTGTTTGTCCTCTTTGCTCAAAAAGTTTTTTTACCGATAATAGGCTTTTTTTTCTTACAAATTAATCATGAAGATGAGCCCAATTTTCAATTGAATTGCACAAGAGGCAATTGCAAAAAAAAGTTTTCGTGTAGTTAGCAGATACAAAGCTCATATCTATAGGCTTCACCCAAAGTATCAAATAAAGAGTTTGATGCTGTCATGAAGTGTCCATATTGCTTCGAATTTCAAACTAACAATTTCTCAAAATTAATTTCACATTTTAATCACCATATTCGTATGCATGCTGTTGAATGTCCCATTAAGAACTGCAGTAACACACACGTGGTGCTATCATCATTGCGATCCCAGATTTGTCGTTTTCATTCATCAAGGGATGTCAAACATAACGTTTCGTTAACTATGAATCAGAATCAGTTTGAAGAAACAAACTGAATTGATTGAAGAAACAAATTGAATTGATTGAAGAAACAAATTGAATTGATTGAAGAAACAAATTGGATTGATTGAAGAAACAAATTGAATTGATTGCAGAAACAAATTGAATTGATGGCAGAAACAAATTGAATTGATTGAAGAAACAAATTGAATTGATTGAAGAAACAAATTGAATTGATTGAAAGAACAAATTGAATTGATTGAAGGAACAAAGTGAATTGATTGAAGGAACAAATTGAATTGATTGAAGAAACAAATTGAATTGATTGAAGAAACAAATTGAATTGATTGAAGAAACAAATTGAATTGATTGAAGAAACAAATTGAATTGATTGAAGAAACAAATGAGATGTCATGAGTACAGTGTCCAAATCGTATTACGGATGACACATTGCAGAAAGTAGATATAGAAAAAAAGTTTGCTTTTTTTGTTAAAATTACAAGCAAAATTTATTGTAAGTACCTCTGCTATTAATGAAATTGTAAGAAATATGAATAGCATTTCGAGACTTGAAATGAAATTGATCAAAAGTAATGCTTCCGATGGTTTGAATAACTATGAATGTGATGATGTTTTAAAGTGTGAAATTGAAAATAAACTTTCAGATCAGTTTGAATTTGCAGATATACAAACATTACACAGAAGGTTATCATTTTATGAAAAATATATGGTTTTGATTTTGCCAACTAAAATAACGTTAGGTCGGAATTGTAAAAGACAAATTCGAACTTATCAGTATGTACCACTCTTAGAAACTTTAAAAAGTATGTTGCGTCATAAGGATGTTCAGCTGGACATTTCTACCCCACACTCTTACTTTGATGGCATATACAAAGACTTTAATGATGGGTCGTATTTTAAAAATAAAGTTATTAATGAAGATGTAGCAGATAATACTTTATATCTGTTGCTTTATTTTGATGATTTCGAAATTGTCAACTCAACTGAAGTTTCCAAAAAAAAAAGTTAAGTGCGTTTTATTTTATTCTTGGAATTTTAAAACCAGAACACCTTTCAAGTTTACATGTCATTCGATTAAGCATTTTATGTCGCTCACTTGATTTAAAAGAATTTGGCATTGGTAAAATTTTAGAACTTTTGGTAAGGGATCGGAAAATTCTAGAAAATGATTATGTTTGAGTACCTAATGTGGGAATATTTTAAGGACAAGTTTTTTTTTTGTGCCGATAATCTTGGTAATTTGTTAGGAGGATTTTCACCGAAAGTGAGGTATCCTTGTAGAGTATGCACGTTAAATAAAGATGAACTTCAAAAAATTTAATCCTATTACTTTTCATATGCACACAAAGGAAGAATATGATTTACAAGTAAAAGCAAACGGTACTCATTTATTTGAAATGTATAGTATAAAATCAATATCGCCATTATTGGAAATAATGGTTTTCATGTACATGGTTTACAGGTTTTCATGTAAGTATGAATAAATCTGAAAAGCCGTCAGAATGAGTCTGAAAAACATCTAAAACAGGTTTGAAAAGTTTTCAGAACAAGTTTGAAAAGCTTTCAGAGCAGGCCTGAAAAGTTCTCAGAAGAGGTATGAAAAGTTTTCAGAATAGGTCTGAAAAGTTTTCAGAAGAAGTATGAAAAGTTTTCAGTTCAGGAATGAATAAGGGTTTCTACATAAAACTGAAATATTTCTGCATAAAGATGGCAATTAATTGCACAGTATTTTGCTGAAATGTATTTGAAAATTTTTTACAGTATAATTACGCCCATGCCTCTTCCACCTCCCGCCATACTAGCAGAAATAAATAAAATTCTGTCGTTCTCCCTCCTCAAATGAGACGAAAATGGCGCAGGATAGAGAAGGGGTGACATTTATAATTAACCTACCTTGTGTGCATTATTATAGGATGTAATAACGACACTTTTATAAATAAATAAATTTAGTTTATTTGATGACGATTTTTTTATTTTTTTTTAATATTGGGCGAGGGGGCAAAGGTGGATGCTTGTTTGTTTGGATGTTTTATGGCGCAAGAGCATCTGGGCTATACTGCGCCCAGTGGATGCAGAATAAAATTTCAGGGAGGGCGCAAAGCTTGAAAATTCACTTGTAAGTTTAGTTTTATTTTTTACTTGAAAATAATAATTTTTAATGCGTATTATTCTCAGAGAGGGCGCACGCCCCCTTCCTGGATCCGGTCTTAGGGGGGGGAGTGGCAAGGGTCGTTTCACACAATTTTTCAGAATTTCAGATTTAGAAAAAAAGGTAGAGGGCGCCTTCTCTCGAAGAGCTGATCGTCAGAATTCTACGGTAAATAAATTGTAATTAAAAAAAAAAAATCCGCAGCTTCTTGCGCCCTGGGCAAGTGCCCAACGTGCCCATTTATAAATCCGGCACTGATTCGGAGGCGCGAATGCTATCGCCCATGAGGGCGCACCGATCCAATCCGCCCAATGTACTTAATCTATAATAATTGATTGAATATTGAATTTTTAATAACTTGCCATGTAATTGATTTCACTTCCAATTATACTAAAGATTTTTGGATAATTTTGGCAAAAAAATTATTAACTTTTTGTTATAATTTATTTTTCGGTGTCTCTTCATAAATAATTTATTTTTGAAAATGATACGATTAGGATAGGACTGCCCAAACGCTTTCTAATGTTTATTCTCCATGAAATTACGAAACATAAAACTCCATCTTCTGTTTTTGTCGTAAGCTTTTTACTTCTGTTAATAATATCTGTCTCGTCAAAGGATATGATGATTGGGGAAACATATCCAAAACCTTACATAAGCACGAAACCAATATAAGGTACATAAAGTTTTCCTTAAAATGGAAGGAACTTCAAAAGAATGTAAACAACAGATCAACTACTGACTTTCAAAATCAGAACATGTATGAAATGGAGAAAAAACATTAGTCAGATGTGTTAGAAAGGTTAATTGAAATAGTCAAATTCCTTGGAAGACAAAATATGGCATTTCGAGGATCATCAGATACATTGTATCAAAAAAAAAACCAACGGAAACTTTCTAAAACTAATGGAACTTATTGCTAAGTTCGAGTCTGTCGTGGAAACTCACATAGAAAATGTTCTCCGGCAAAAAGTTTGCTTTCACCATTTATTAAATATAATTAATCAAATATTGATAATTTAGTCCTACGAAAAAATTACTATGATTTAGAAATCCTTTTAATATGTGACGACAACAAAAATATAAGCGGTATACAGTTCCATTACGAGATATGTGCTTTTAAGGATTTCAGTGAAGATGAAAGTGAAGCGTGAAAACCACTTGACGTTCTTGAGTTTCTTGTATGATATATTTCTTGTATGTTTCTTTATTCTTCCCTAATTTAACAATTGCATTTAGAATATTATTGACCATTCGAGTAACTGCAGCAAGTAGGGAACGTTCGTTTTCAAAATTGGAATTAATTAAGACATATTTAAGAGCAAGCACTTTACAGGAGCGACTTGTATTAGTATCACTAGAAAATGACGTGCTAATGTGCTGAAATAGGTGTTAAGAGTGTTATGTCTGATTTTGTAAATATGAAAGCAAGAAAGATAACTTTTTAAATATGAATGCAAGAAAGCTAACTCTGCAAATATAAAAGCAAAAAAGTTAACTTCGTTAATATGAAAGTTAAGAAAGATAATTTTTTGACTAAATCTGTCAAAAAATCAGTAAGTTTTCCCGTTTGTTCGAATGAACTTTCATTCATTCTGATTACTTTCATATTACACTAAAATGTGGCCAGTATAATTTTCGACGATTTTTAGGTTTCGGGTGAGGAGGGGCGCTCAAATTTACCTTGCAGATGGGTGCCGAAGAACCTCGCGCCGGCCCTAGTTATTATCTATACGCTACGTTCTCGATTTTATATATATATATATATATATTGGTGCGTTTTAAAACGAATATTTTTACTAATCCCGTGAAATTTGTTAAGAAGAGGTTAGACTGTATGCCTAGTTTTAGATTAAAACGTGGGTGCCCAAACACTTTCTGACAAGACTTAAAATACCTTAAATGAATTCTATTTTGCAGTGCTTGATTCACACTGCCAAATACTTGATTTGCATCGCTCAATATTTGGTACAATTACTAATTCTTAATGTGCGTTATTTTATACTTAATTTATATTGTTTGATACTTAATTTATGTTGTTTGATACCTAATTTATGTTGTTTGATACTTAATTTATTTTGTTTGATACTTAATTTATGTTGTATTTGATACTCAATTTATATTATTTGATGCATAATTTACATTGTTTGATGCATAATTTATATTGTCTGATATTTAATTTGTATTACTCATTACCTAATGTGTGCTATTTTACACTTTTTATATTGTTTGATACATAATTTTTATTGTTTGATACTTAATTTTATTGCTTGATATTTAATTTTTATTGCTTGATACTTAATTGATATTGTGTTTGAAACTTAATTCATATTATTTGATGCATAATTTATATTGCTTGATACATAATTTGCATTGTTTGATATTTAATTTATATTGTTTGATACAATTTGTATTACTCAATACTTAATCCATATTACTTGAAATCCGAGCTGACGAATCCGCCATGTTGTTTCCTATTTCGCGTTGTTTCCAATCTGTTGATCATAGGTGGTGTGAGTTCTTTGCAGAAATAATATTCTAAACTCTTCAAAAAGGGTGAATGTGTGGCAGAAAATTGCTCAAAACATTCAAGAAATGAATTTAGGATGGTTAGATTCCTATCTCGGAAAGAAAGACGAATTAAATGGACTATATGTGGCAGAAGAAAAGACTGGTGACCTAGTCCTCAAGCACAAATATTCATTGTAAGTATTCCACGTATTTCATTTATATTGTTCCCATTACGTCTTGGAATTTTATGACTTGGTTGTTTAAAGGATTCCACGTATTTGCTTTTTTTAATACATAAAGTTTTAATGTATTTAAGCGCGCCCGCTGATGGGAAACAAGATGGCGATGATAGGTCAGCTTGGATTTTAGGAGCTCTGGTTTTCATCCATTCTGAAGCACGGAAGTGGAGAGGGGAGGTGGGTGTAAAAAAACTTTATTACTAGAAATGTTGCATGACAGTAATAACGGGAGCAAAGAGCCGTCTTACCAAAACGCAGTATTGCATAGAAATACAGTCCCCCCCCATAAAAGCAGACGAAATGAGACTTTTTTACAGACAATAACGAGAACATTTATATAGACAATATATTTTTTAATTTAAACTTTTGAGGCATCAAATGCAGGAACAACATTTACGCATAATCAAATGTTATCCGCAACCTGTAAAACACTAATACTTATATACATAATGGAAGCACTTTCTTCTATACACAACAAAGCACGTTAGAATGTGCGAGGAGAAAACATCGTTTGGACAAAAATAACTCGCACCATGTTGATGCCGTTTATGCATTTTTAATGCACGTCCGTCATAAAAATACATCTTTAATTAAAAAATGGCGAATTAGTATGCATTGTAATTTTGCACTTTTACGATGGCAACATGTTCAGTATTTTGGCAGTTCGACGAATATCCACACTTTAAAAATTCAGAAGCATCAAAAATTACTGGCAGACGATTAGTACCGTTGAACTCTGTTATAACGAACATCACCGAAGGATTTTCTTCACCATAGTCTTTATTTTTTATAACCATTAATCTATATAATTTATAAATCAAGGTACGCTTAATCGCCTATTGTTATTTTAAGGCTTCACAAGAAAGGAAAAAAGAATGAAAGATCAGTATTTAATGCAACGCTTGTACTATTTCATCTTCTCTATTATGAAAGATTTCAATTTTCCTGATTAGTAGAATGGCAGGAGGTGTGTTTTCCGTTCTCAATGAAAAACAATCTGAATGTCATCGAAATCTAAAATTTTCTTTCTAAGTGTTTCATGCTGAAAGGATTAATTTTGAAAGCAAACAAAAATTCTATAAAACTTTTGAATATAAAGATAAAAATGAAATTAGGGAGGGAAAAAATTGGTTCTTTATATTCATAGGTGTAGAGTGATATGGGCCCGTGGAGCTCGAAGCTTCCCCACCCCTCAAATAAATTGAAATTTTACATATATCATAATGTATAAATGTATATAATAAGTTTTGGGGCTCCCACGATAATCCTGAAAACTTTACGTTGCCAATTATATCTGCGATATTCTATATATGTCATATATTATATAAATTAAACTAACCGTAATTTGTTCGTTATAACAGCGTTCCATTGTATTTAGAAAAAGGATCTGGCAACGAAAAAAGAAAAGGGAGGAGTCGAGAAATGACGTCACATTTCTGTAAGATTTTTTTTTCAAACAAGTTACTATTGCCAATTGTTAATATGAAAAAAACCTATAAAATTATATATAGAGTCTACATAATTATAAGTTTTAAAAAGGTAATGTGAAAATTTTGTGTCGTAATGTCCAATGATGTAGTAAGAAAGTTTTTGAGGCCTTAAAATGTTGAAATCTAATTATACGTTGAAATACAAGTGATTGATTATTTCGCGAAATAATGTTTAATATATCAACATAAACGTGTTTATAATTTCCAAGTTTTCTGCACTATTAACATTTAGAAAATATATCGGAAGTAAAAGTTTGCGCATCACTGCTTTAGAGCAGGGACTGTAAACTGGTGGGGGATATAATATGCTAAGATCATGGTAAGGAAAGGGGGAGTATGGGGGAAACAAAAGATTAAGAGCTACTATTTTAGGGAATGGATATATGTGATATCATACATATTTTGGGGGATATGATATGTGATTTTTATGA
Source organism: Dysdera silvatica (assembly GCA_006491805.2). Taxonomy (NCBI): domain Eukaryota; kingdom Metazoa; phylum Arthropoda; class Arachnida; order Araneae; family Dysderidae; genus Dysdera; species Dysdera silvatica. The sequence continues at coordinate 117,118,059 of QLNU02015003.1, read as the reverse complement.
TTGTCGATATCATTGACCATTTCCATAGAAAATTATATAACCTTTGTTAATATTTTTTTTTTTATAAAACCTTGGCAGATCTACGGATATCACATTCTGAAGGATGGCGAAGACATCAAGCAAAGTTCATTGGCGGAGGGGACACAGCTTATTTGCGTTGTCTCGTGACTGCGTCCTTATCCTTTAGGGAGCTGAGTTTTCTCCAATGAACCTAAGCGCGCGAACAAGTGTCCGTGCAAGTGAACAAGTGTCCATGAAAGCGAACAAGTGTCCATGAAAGAACAACTGTCAAGAAAGTGTTCATGAACAAGTGTCCACCCCATGTCTCTGGTATTAAGCACTCGAAGGATTAGCATTGTCTTTGCTGCCAGGAAAAATAGTTCTTCATATGTTTCCTGGCTCTGTAATGGACAGTCATGTGGAAAGGTCACTGTTTCCAATCTGCCCATGAGATACCCTGAGAAGTTAATGGAATTACCTTATTCCATTACTATCATTTCATGGCCAGTTGAAGTTTCTGCCAACCATTTTGTAAAATTTTTGATTGAAAGGTCTGTAAAAATCTCTCAGTCTGTGGACGGCAGAATCAGGGATGTGGGGATGAGACCTGCCTTTGGTTTTGCCCAAACAGTGAGGAACAGTACTCTTGGGTGACCTTCTGAGGCACGGGAACCCTTTGGTCTGGTTGAAGAAAAAGTGGTGCTCACTGATGATTGGTTTCAGCCCCAGGAACGTCTGAACGCCCTCCAGTTCCGACACAGGGTCCGTAATCAGCTTTTCCCCGCTCACAAAATGGAACCTAGAGAGTGGAAAGTACTTCAACCACTTTTCCAGGTGTCTGGCATACACCCCTATCCTTATGGCACTCCAGTTCGTATCTACGAGACCGGTACTGATGTTCAGGAAGGCCAGTTCTTCGAACGTCCGGCTGTCCCTGCGTTTGCTGGATCCTTGGGTATAGTCGGAGACGGCCCGTGTCACTGGATCACGCACCACGACCAATAACCGGACGTCTTTGGACATATTCCGAATCCTAGTTGGAACATCTGGGGTAACAAGGTAACTGGGCGTCTTCTCCATCGTAAGTTGGTTTCCCATACTCAGTGGCATTTGTTTCCTAAGGAAAGAAAAGAAGCAAAAAATTAAGAAAGCTCTTTAAAGGACATTAAGGCTTTGAAGGTAATATATACATAGCATACACAAATAGAGTGAAATCTGTTTAAGGCGACCACTTATGCTTTTATTAGATAGTGAGGATTTTTAGACAACTTAGATGTAATGTTCGTAGATTAAAAAAATATAAGTGAATGCAATTTTATAGCATCCGATGTTGGCTGTTTTAGAGGAGAGGTCGCTGAACAGAGACGGCCATATTTAGAGTTTTTAAAAAAGGGGACGTTCACAAATTATATTTTCATTCCTTTATGTCTTCTTATGGATTATGGGACACTTAACCTTACAATATTGGATTTTGCAGAAAGATGTAATGTTTGTTTGGATTTTTATGGCGCAAGAGCATCTGGGCTATACTGCGCCAAACATGGTAAAATCAAAAACTGTAGTAAAAGCCAGTTCTCTGTAAAAAGTTTAAAACGTGTGTATGGTTAGCATGGTCGTTTAAAATGTCAGACAGTGATGAAGAGTTAAAAGTAAGAGTACGAGTAAAAGTAAGAGTAGGTTAAAATAAGGGCATTAAGTTAGAATATGTAAAATACTGATGGGTTCATTGCACACTTGGCAAATTGGTGAAAGATGTAATGTCAACACAGTGTTGCCATTTTAAAAATCATTTAATCTCGAAATAATGACTAATCCACGTAAAATTATTTTGCAAATTATTAACGTTTAAGATAAATGAATTTTCTTTTTGTATATCGATTTTCTCGAATTAATATTTTTTACTTTATTTTTTAAACTAATCTTATTACATTTTACCAATTAGCTAAACCGGGATTTTACCAGGAACTAAAAACTCTGGGTTTGGGAGAAAAGTCTCCTAATTTGGCCATACGGCACGGCACAGACGAGGCATTACTTGCCCAGCATAGAAAACAAAGTTTTTATTTGTCTTAGCTTCTTATCAGCTAGTCTATAGTTTTCTCGCGAAAAGCCATAACAAGATGTTTGCAAACGATTGATTGTTCCTCTTCAGATCGCCCAAAATAACCACGATGGGGGTTTTTCGGTCGGCTTCTGTCAACCAAAGAATAATTCAAGGGCTCCAACAATTTTCTTCTTTTCGGAAGAACGAACTGTTATATGCGTCGTACAAACTTTTACATTGCGTCATGAAAACATAGTTTGAAATTGTTTTCTTCCCGGATTTGCGTTGTGTTTTCAACCGTGATATAAATATTGATGGTCTTTGGTTACGTTCTAAGCGAGCCAGTTTTATTCCCCAAACCTTGCAAATTTAATCGAGGGGAGGGACTTGAAAGTTTTTCCGTATAATCCGAATTTCTGCTAGCTTACAGAATAAATTCGGAAATTACTGGATAATAGAAAACCGGCATGAGCTAGACGAGTTACTGGAAGCCAAACCCGTAATTTCCGTACAGTAGAGAACCACCTCCCCGCTCAGGGCAGTCTTCACGCATTGGGGGGCTATGGGCTCGATCGTTTGTTCGGGCCATTTTACATTGACTTTTAAATTATTACATATTCATATCTATTATATCGAACTATAATAGGATTCAACCTGAATATAAATTTCTACATTGTGTTGTAAATTTTCCAAATTTTTCAATAAAAAAATATGCAGTAAATATACGGATTTTCTTCATTATAGTAGTGAATTTGTTATATAATAAATACACTGTATATAATAAACAAAAGTGAAACAATTTGGGGTCGGAGTCTTGGGTTCGGATCCAGTAGGCTAACTAAAAGAAGATGGAGGCGCAATCTCCGCATTACCACGTTACCAGTAAAAAATAATTTAAATCGTGAGAGTTTAAGGATTTGTTTCTACTGAAGCCTAACTTGCCAGCTACATTTTTAACAAAATAGTATTTAAAAAAAAAAAAAAAATAGTAAATCATAAAGCAAATTGTGTGAAGTGTTTCAGTTCTCAATTTTATACTATCGAAAAGGGACTTTTCTCTCTCCTAATTATGATGTTAATTACGAAATTGCAAATTAGGAGACGCAAATTAGAGATGACAGAGAGTTAAACGATGCAGAAGGCATACATAGGCGTAACCAGGGAGGATATTAAGAGTGATTTATTGCCCCCACCTGAAATTTCCGCCTTTACGTACAGGCTGTATTAGCTAATAATGCTTGACATCCACATCTAAGTTCCAACCAAAACTTTTTTGTAAAGAAAAAAAAAAGAAGAAAAGTGGTTCTGGTCCGGAATTGAACCAAGGGCCCTTCGCATGAACTCAAATACTTAAACCTTCTCGCAACCGGAGCACAGGGAAGAGGTGCTCTTTCTCTTCGTATTTAAGGTTTGTAAGATACTATTACCCTTTTCAAGATCAATGTAATTGCCCAATGATCAACATATAAAGCCATCGGGGCATCCCCACGAAAGGAAGTAGAAAACCATGTCTTGGTGGTCTTTATGCATGGACTATTTGGCAACTGCGAACTCTGAGGAGGGTAATAATATTTCGCAAACAGATCATATTATTGCTCCCCACCCTATCCTTCCTCCTTAAAAAAACCCAAAAAACTGCACATCACACGCTGAACTTTTTATAAATGGATGTGATGGTTTAGACAGCTACTTAAATCAAGAATTTAACCAGTAGTTTTATATAATAACTAATGCCATATCAATTGATAAATTTAGACTTTCCACCGCCATCTCCAAGATTTGAAGACATAAGTATTATATACGCCATATACTGGCATACGCAGGGGAAGTTGATGGAGGTCAGAACCCGTCATCCCGATGCGATTTTGTATATATATATATATATTAATATAAAGTAGAACCTGCCTAAAGTGACCACCTTTGGGACTGGACTGCAATGGTCATCATAGATGAGTGGTCACAATACACTTCGATGTAGGCATCACTGAGTCCCTACCAGCTCTCTCTTATAAAATGTGGTCAGTTTATACAGGTGGTCACTTCTCTGATTTAGGTGCCTAAGGTGCGTCCCACTACTCTAGGTAGGTATTCTCAGGTGATGCTTTACCAGATTAAATTCATTAGGTCACTTTATACGTTGGTAAATTTCTTAAGGTGAATCACTACCAGGTTCCTGTATATGGAGTTATCTATCTAGCCAAAGCCACTACTGAATTTCATTGTATGATAGGACAGTAGCTGAATCTTGCCCAATTACTAGAGGCTTAAATTCATTCATGGATTCGTTGTATTCTATTAATATATTTAATAATGTAAAATGAAATTCTTAATGAAATTTGCATTTTGGTATATCTATAATTTCATATTGTACAGTATGGTTGGAGGACCGACAATGTCAAAGATCAATTTTCGTTGACATGTACAATTTCATACAAAACAAAAAATTTAAAATAAAATTCTACAATATTTTATTTTGAGAAAAAATATATTCCAGGGCGGGGGGGGGGGTCGGATCCCTAAAGCCCCAGCCTAGCTACGTCTCTGCTTATGACGCCACAAAAATGTATTTGAAACCCGATATTGTGCAAGTTTACGTCACCCAGTTCACCAACAATTGATGTCAACATGAATATTAAACATATATTCAATCTGTATTTACATATTGATATTGCAAAACATAGTTTTCAACACTGTCAAGTTCGGAGAATTTATTTTTTTTTACTTTTTACCGCTCTCCACCCACAGGTGCGGCCCTTGAGCATGTACCATGCGTGTCTATTTGGAATTCTGCCCTGCACCTCCTCCAGAAAAACAAAAATTACAGATAAATGCTCTGTGTAGAATACTGGGATGAAGACTATAGGACCCCCTCCCCTGAAACCTAGACTTCGAGAGACTAGCTCTGCGCCAATCAGTGAATATTCTAGATCATCCTAATCACCTAAAT
>QLNU02015003.1:117080799-117112968 GCA_006491805.2 Dysdera silvatica | reverse complement strand
CACTGTAGTCTTTGAGCCATAAAACCAAAAACAAACAAACAATAATCACCTAAATAAAAAAATTAGGGCAAAAATTGCCTATCCGGTTTGTTAAAGGAGTCCAGAATTAGTGAGTCAAAATCAGTGAGTGGGGTTAGTGAATCAACTCCCAAGAAAGAGTTATTCTTCCCATGTTTACTCGGCGTGCTAAAAATAACAAAAATCAATTTATTATTCCATTCTGTCCCCAAGCGGACCTGTAAAAGACCTCACTTTAAAAATAAAAGAGCTTGTTTTAGAAGGACAGCCATCTGTGCAACGGATTCAGAGTTTTAGTTGCAACGCCGTCGGCGATCATCAAAAGTAGAAGAACATTCCACTGACTAGAGTCCGAACTTTTCACCACTCAAACTTCGGTTTACTGAATACCCCTAACCCCCACAGGGGGAGTGAGGGGGCGTTAGAGAATGTTTGTATAAGTAACGTACGCCAGCAATTTTTCAACAACAGCTCCCTTCTCCAAATAAGTATCACAGTTCCTTGTATCAGTGTCGTTCATGGATACTGATTCTTTGGAAACCGTGAAAGAAAAATAATCAACGAGTCAGAAAATGGATTCAGCACATGTTCGGTCGAGTGGCATATGTACAACATAAGAGCAAAATATATTTTTTTTCGCAATGATTCTGGCAAAGAACCCATCGTATATGTGTGTTTGTATGCGTGAATTCAAAAGCAAATAGAAGGGATCCATTCCTGTATGATCTTTTGAAATTTCTATATCTGTGAGACTTCAGACTTGAATTGAAAGAAAGGTATATCACACAGCGCGGTTGAATAAATATTGCAGAGTTGCTTCATTGTTCCACCTTTCACATAATGCAATTTAGTGTTTTTTTCCACGCCGAGTTATATTGTGGGCTCCCACAATAGAATTTCTAGTTCGTTTTGCAGGCTTTCCTAATTGTTGCCACTCAAAAACTTGAGGAAATAAAACTGAATATGTTTAATTTCTAAAATTGGCAAACTGCCAAATAGTTTCCTTTTACATAATCTTTTCTGATTGCACGAATTTTACTTTCTGCATCTGGCAACAGATTTTGTATAATTATAATTTCGTTTCATATATTTGGCAACAGTATATGTGATTGTTTTCGGAATTTTAAAAAGCAATCAGTCTTCGATTTTCCTCCGACCTGTGTACACGTCCCTTGAAGGCTCCGCCAATAAAATGGCGTTCAAAATTCTTTTAACGTTGCTTTGTAATTTAATTGTCTTTTGGCGAACTAATGTAAACATTTAATGTTTTAATAAATATTATTTTAACTGAATGAAATTACTGCATTGCTTCAAAACATATTTCTGCAACTGATGACATCGGACGGTTCCCATTATATCCGCAATATTATCTTCCTGTTAGGAATAAAATATTGTTTTTGTGCCAAGTTGTGAGGTAGTTTTGTGCTTTATAAATGGAAGTCACTTTCTTCGGTGATCCGATAGTGATCACCACTTATCTATAGCTAGTGATCTGTATACAGCTAGAACATACCCATTAAAATTAATTATAAGTAAACCCACATACATATATTCCCATTATTCTGTATCATCATCGATTTCCCTAATATGACTTCACTGTCGTTAACATTTTCTTAAGACTCATCTTCACCATACTCATAATAACTAACATTTTAATCACGATCTGAATTAATACAATCATCATTTTAATAATCTGATCATTATTCATCAGCATCTTTATAATCTGATCATTATTCATCAGCATTTTTATAATCTAATCATTATTCATCAGCATCTTTATGATCATTATCCTTTATCAGAATCTCCAGAATCAAGATTACCATTACGGCATCGTAACAATGATCCAGATGATCATCATAAACATTTTTTCATTATTCAGATCATTATCGTGTGTAAGTATTTTCATAATCATCATTTTTGTGCATAGTATACATACTAAGACATCAATGGGAAACCTTTGGATTGATTATAAATATATTCTGAGAATATTTAAAACAATCATAAGTGTTACTTTAAACTCTCTGTGAAAATGAAGTTTCGTCATCGAAAACTTTACGGAGACGTGACTAAAATGATCAAAATAGCTAGCTCTTAAAAATATTTGTCAAATTATGAACGCTTTATTATCTCTTGGGAGGTTTTTTAGAACTATGTGCTAAAACGCTTCTAATTGCGTGTAGCTAGCATCAAGGGAAAATGTACAAAATTAATTAGCGCTATTATCGAAAAAAGTTTTAATGGTATACCATTCATCAAACTGCAGTAATTTAGCTCCAGAAGTTTGCGATGGATTCGCGTACACATACACCGCCATATTCGTTCAACTATTATTACCTTTCCCCTACTAGAAGATCCCTCCAAACTTAAGAAGACGACTTGAAGGCATTGCCAGATACTCATTACGTAGCTAGAGTGATGAGTATCTCACCAATGCCTTCATAGGCTTGGAAGTATTGGTCAAATAGTCATCATTCCAGCCAGCATGGTTGATTAAGCATTTAGCCAATACTTTCAAGTTGCTATGGTGGGTTTGGCCAGACACATATTATATAAGTGGTTAAACAGCTAGTAAGTTTAGATTTTTCGTTTGGTTTTTCTGCAAACCATTTAATATTTTTTTTTGTCTTAGGTAAAAAGCTTTTGTTAACTTGGAACCAGAATAAGACACTACATTTTCCCAGAAAGTTTCACACATTTTCGCTAGATACCAGCATGTGGATCATCTTATACTATTTGAAGTTGGTGCCGCTGGCGAAGTCCAGTAACAAGCCTTGAAGCTCGATCTGACGTACTATAAAATTTTAAAGCGAAGTCTTTAATTCGTCTGTTGGTTAAGAAGCCGACATATTTGTTCTTCAATAGTTCCCGTTCCTCTATAAGGAATCAACCGTTTACTAGTAAGTTCCATCGACTCTTCACCTTCCTTTCTAACATTACCGTGTCTTGTAACATCCCATTTCATCTAGTTTTTCCTCATTGGCGGATTCGGGGGGATGGAGCGATCATCCCCCTCCCCGGTCGAAAGATTTCTGGATCCGACATTGTTCTCCGAGTATTGTACTCTCCCATTTGATCCAGTTCTTCCTTCTACAAGTCTTGTTGGTGAAAAAAAAACGAGCGTTCATTGTACGTAGGTAAGGTCAATAACAAATGTAGAATGGGTCATTCTGGTGATTCTTAACCCACCTTGCTTTCATGTTCTGCTGACCATTGCTTTGATATACTATTACTAGGCATAGAAGCATAAACTCAACCGAATACTTGGTAATTGTGGCAGTTTTTGACGGAAGTGGAAAAAACATTGTATGGTGGTATACCATAGGCGTACGCAGAAAGTTCATGAGGTGGTTATAGGCTCAATGTGGGGGAGGTTACAGAGCTACAACTCATATATTCCTATATTAAATATACAAAATTTCATTGCAATGGGGGGGGGGTTACAACCCCCATCAACATCCCCTTGCGTATGCCAATGTGGTATACCTTATATAACAATGAAATAAGGTATATAAGGTATACCACATTGGCATACCTTATATAACAATGAAATCAGAATACCGAGTAATCATACGAGCATCGACTGGCATCGTGCAGCATCAATTATTGAGATGGAAGCAAATCACATCGTTAAACAGTTATCATTACAAAAGAAAAACATGGCGTTTTGTAAAGTTTCTCAAGTTAGGTTAAACGATTTCATTGTAAAATGTTCCTTAGCCACAGTCTTATGTGGTTTCTAACTCAACCTTCAAAACGAATAAATTATGAATGTAACCATTAATTATCAATTAGGACAATAATGCTAATTATATAATACGTATCGAGTTAATTAGCACTTTTTTAAGGTAGCTCTCTTGCCCAAGTTGGGCGTTCAGACCACACCAGCATTGACTATGTAAAAACGACCTTCATAAGTCAGTAGTTGTTGTCAGAACAATGTTATAAATTGATTACTGTTTTGATTTTTCCTGTAAATCAATTCAATTTTATCAATAATGGTATAATTTGTTATGCACTTAGGCGCCAATCGTAGAATGGCTAATTGATTGATTGAATAATCTCCGTTTAATCTATTCCAGATTTACGGGTTATTTTGAATAAGCATTCTTTGTTGATTGAGAACTGGTAAACTTATTTTGATGTTACTTAGCTACCACAAACACGTCCTCCATTTGTTACCATGTCCAATGAAGTCTATTTTGTACGAGTTGAAATTAGGTAGTATTTAATGCAAAATTGCATTTAGTGGAAGTTTAAACAAATTGGCATATTTAATATTGGTACAAGCACAGATTCCCCCAGAAATCTTTTAAGCGGCGGAAGAGCTATTTGTATCTGATTTATGATTCCCACTTTTAGGCAAGTGCCCGGTACATTTCGTTTCATTTTCCGTGATGGTATCCTGGCTCGCGGGGGAGGGGCTAACGCCTCATCTTCCTTGGATCCGCCAGTATTCAACAGCACAAAAATATATTTGGTACGAATTAACAGTAGGTCTCATTTAATACGAAGTTTAATAGCACGAGATTTCGTTTAGTGGAAGTTGACATTAGGTCGCATTTAAGAGGAGATGACACCAAGAGCGGATCTGGAAAATATTTGAGGAAAGCGCAAAGTTTGAAAATTACCGTAGACTTATTCTCCGGGTCTACATTGTCCTCCCCCCCCCCACTCAGATCCCCCTTCTCTTAGTGGGGATTAGGTTAAATTCAATACTGGTTGACACCAGCTTGCATTTAATACGATGTTCAATTGTTCGAAAATTTGCTTAGTACAAGTGGGCAGTAGATCACATTTAATACGAAGTTCAGTTGTTCGAAAATTTTAGTACAATTTGGCAGTAGATGACATTTAATACGAAGTTCAATTATTCGAAAATCTGTTTAGTTCAAGTTGGCAGTAGATCACATTTAATACAAAGTTCAATTGTTCGAAAATTTGTTTAATACAAGTTAGCAATAGATCACATTTAATACGAAGTTCAATTATTCGAAAATTTGTTAGTACAAGTTGGCAGTGGATCACATTTAATACGAAGTTCAATTGTTCGAAAATTTGTTTAATACAAGTTGGCAGTAGATCACATTTAATACGAAGTTCAATTGTTCGAAATTAGTTTAGCACAAGTTGGCAGTAGATCGCATGTAATACGAAACTTTATTTATTTAGTACGAGTTGGCGCTATATCGTATGTAAAACGAAGCAAAAAACAGGTTTCCACTCACAAGGAAGGGAAAAAATACTCTGGCTTTTCCAAGTTTTTCCCTGATTTTTCCGGTAAAATTCCCTGGCAAAGCTAAGCGACTTTCAACTGGATTCTTCGGTTATGGAGAAAATGGCTGCACGTTCGTGGGAGAGTTAGCCATTCAAAACAGAGGTTGGGAAGGGTTTCCCTGACTTCTCCAGGTTTCCCCTGTTTTTACGGTAAAATTCCTTGACCAATCTAAGCAACTTTCAATTGAACTCTTCGGTTGCGGGGGAAAATGGCTTCACGTTTGTAGGAGATACATCTATTCAAAACAGAGATTAACCTGTTAACCGGGGAATAAAATTTTGTGAAACTCGTTTCACACTGGGGACTTTTTTTCACAGTGATAAGTAATGTCATCACACCATCACGCTAGGATTAAATATATAAGAACTACATAAAACGTAATGCGTTCAACATAATACGGTTAATTTCAATGACGAAAAATGTCGTCATTCGCATTTTGGTAGTCTTCCGGGCATGACGAAAAATGTCGTCATACCCAGTTAACAGGTTAAGAAGGGTTTCCCTGTCTTTTCCAGATTTGACCAAAAAATACCGGTTTTTCCTTGACCTTTGGGGAAAATTTCAAATTTCCTGACAATTCCAGGTTTTCCAGGTTGCGTGAGAACTCTGAAAAAAATCAGTCATTGCGCGTTTCTCTCTCCCCCCCGAGAAATCCAAATTACACTCTAAAAACATTTAAAATAATATTTCTTTATTCCAATGAACACAACATTTACACACGGGTACATCTCCATGTATTAAATTTGCTTGTTTTCATTACGCATGCACGGCAATTGTACTGCAGATATGATTTTTTATTGATCTCCACCTTTACTCCCTATATCTGCCATAATGCTCTGTCTATAATGAATTGTTTTTCTAATTGAAACCTTTGATCAGTTCATAATCTTTTCTCATCTTAGACATTACAATAATAAAATAAATAAAATTATTTTAAAATTTCTATTACGCATTTTCGATGAGCCGAAATTATTTACCATATTTTATGTGTTTGAATGATACGTTTTCACGGAATATGGTATGTAATGAGAAAGGAAATACAAAAGAAAAAATGAAATAAAAATGGGGATGTGATTATAAAAAGCATTTTGTGAGAAATTCCAATACTTTTTCGTTGTTAAAGTTTCATTTTATTTAAGTTTAATCTAATGTATTCTCTTTACATACAGTGGAACCTGGGAAAGTGACTACCTTTGTAAATTGACAAATTTTTATGAGAGAGAGAATTGTGTAGGGACTTAGTCATGCTTATACAAAAGTCTGTCTTATATAGTGACTACATGTCTATGGTGATCGTTGCAGTTCAGTCCCAAAGATGGTCGCTTTAGGCAGGTTCTATTGTATTTATACTACATATAATACAAACTTTATTAATTTTCTTACCATGAGCTTTATGCACTTTATGGACACTTATGGTTTACTATATTTAATAGAAATATTATGACCATGCAGATAAACACATTTCAATAAATTAATTATATTTCATATTAATATAGAAGTTTTAACGAGGGTAGGAGGAAGAGCCAGCTGTCAGACGAACTGACGTACAGACAGGAAGAGGCGAAGGACGAGATGGAAGGGAAGAGAAGAGTGGAATTAGAAAAATGAATATAGAGCAGATATACATAAAAAACTTGGAAAAAAAATGAAACATAATAAATAAAAGTAAAGCAATGCCCTCTCATAGCTATTTTTATAGCATTTGATGTTTCATATACGCATGAGTTCATGTTTAACTTTGCGTACCTTGGGCACTCCTAGCTGACGACTTTTTTTAGTGAAAATTGGGATCTGTGCCATGGTTTCAGCTGGCTATTTACCTAGGATTACGGCAAACTGACAACTGATGTGGAACAGAGAGGGACGTGGATGACACACGCAAATCCGCTCAAGCAGATGATCTATAATCCTTAAAGCCCACATTATCTGCCTGAATGTCCTAGCTCCATGGCTTCAAAATATCGGAACTAAGGAATACAGTTTCGCCATGTTGTTTTCAGCAAGAAGCCATACGTCCTGGAGGTAAATCTTGGTAAACTACAAGCAGGAGTAAAAGCGTCCGAGACCATTGGCGCAATGGCTTCAGATTCCAGAATAAGAGTTATATGTCCAAACTCAATGCTTTCGTTCATTCATTTGAAATCTTCGTTTTGCTAGGGGTAGTGGGGGGGCTAATATACCCTCGTCCCCCCCCTAGTTACACTAATAACGTAGACCTGTCTTTGGATTTATACTTGAATTAAAAATATACGAAATCATTCAACCATTTGAGTCTGTGAAAGGTTTCTTCCGTTTATTATAAATGGACAGAACAGTTCATTCACTTGTCCAGTGAAAGATTTGGCACAGCTATAGTCAGAGTCAAAATTGAGTGTATCTCTCCCCAACCCCGCCTCTTCTTTTTACCTCCCTAACTCTTTAAGACCAGCATAAAGTTTTGGATAATTATAGTAATAACTGGTATTTTAATTAATCTGGCCAGTTTTCTACGGATAACAATCAATAAAAGGATAACATGCAACAAAACAAAGTATAAGGGTTTGATTAAAATAATATGGAGGTAAGAGCGCTCAGACGGTGAAACTAAGAGCAACATCTATATATAACTTTCTATTACAGTAGTGCAAAAATAAGCATGGAAATCAATATAGGATTATGTAGAATCCATTAATAGATAGTAACCTTTAATATATTCTGCATTGTCACTGTGGAGCGTAGATGTTGTAGAGTAAGAGTAGAGTGTATTGTGACGCGTTTCGGGTAGGCGTCACAGTTCTTCCTTAGAAATTGACTACAGTGCATTATTATAAGCGAACACAGAGTATCGCCATTTCACGCTATTGTTAGCAGAAATGCCATCCATCGGCGGATAATATTTGCAGGCCAAGAAATGAAGCGACAAATTAAATTACTCGGTATAAGAAATTCCTCCAATAGGTGAATCTGTCACAAGGCAGCCAATAGCAGCATGGAACGGCAACACTTTATGTTCGCTGCAGTGATTGGTGCTAGTCTTAATCGATTGGCCAATAGATTGACCTATAGCAAATAAAATTTACCCAGCCATTCATAAATATTGTACAAAATTTTTTTTAAACAATTCCCATTGTTATTCATTCATAAACACACACATCTTAACGCATTAAAAAACACACAGCTTCAAAGGCAAAGAATGGAGGAAAGCATGGTCTGCGTTTACTTGTGGAAGGTTAAGGTATTTTTTAAAACAGTATCAGAATCTTCAAGATACTTTTTTACCAGTTAAGCTCCTTCCACAATATTTAAAAGATACTTTGGGGACTTTACTTTAATCTAGCCCTATTTAGCATCGATTTTTACCCAAGTTATGAATTTTGAACTTAAGAATCGCTTAAAGCTTAAGAGTGTGGGTTCTTATCCGAATTAATTTCCTGGAAGAAAAAGGCTTCTTAGTTTCCTGCCGAGATTAGAGTTTTCTGAAAATGAGAGGTAATTTTACATCAACTTTCGTTGAGAAAAATCAATAGTATCGATGAATTGTCTTCTTTAATGCCCGGAAAAGCCGGATATTACAGGATAGCAGAAAGGAAAATGGAAAATCAATGTTGTTAACATGTTGAGAGTTCCTTCTTCCCCCCCCCCCCCCCCCATGGGATGAGCTTGTAAGACGGGCCATTAGACATCCATTTTGGAAGGGTCCATTTGCAAATGGATGTGGAAACAAACACGCTATAAGTGTATAGTATAGACGTTTTACAGGTGTCTGTAGGTGGAATCAAGAATAAGCACGAGTTCTTAGTGTTATTTGTGGGGTTACGAAGTTTGTATACCACCCAACAGGGAAAATGGACACTGCCATTGAAACTTGAATAGTAGTACATCTACAACACAGAAGCGGATTTAGGATAAGGCAAGTTAGGTGATCATTTGGAGTGATATATCTCAAACTTTGATCGCTCGTGGACGACCATTTAATGCATTTCTTTTCCACATCAGGATGATGGAGTCTTTTATCATCCTGGAATCCTTCATCATTCCTGGATGAAGTCTCTCATCCAGGATGATGAAGTCTGGGGAACTTCCCCCAGAAAAATTTGTAAAATATATTGTTTGGAGAATCCTGTAGACAACTAGATAGGTTACAATAGACTACCGAATATGTCACAACGGATCACACTTTGAGAAAAGCTTGCTTTGGGCTTCGCACAAAATTTTAAATGTTAATGAATGCACATCGAAACTTTTTCGTGGATATGTGAAATTATGGCGAACAATTTACTATATAAATTTAAGATATGTCCACTTTTGGGCAATTCGCATCGTCACGTGACCAAGGACGCTTACCCTCATTACCGGAACGACGTTCCGACTCGATCCGAACACGTGTTCCGGCAGTAATTGAATACCGACTGTTCTACAACGTGACGCATAGAAGTCACCAAGAATACAACCTTCCACATTTGCGAATTAGGTTCGTACTTATTCTTTCCCTACTCAGACAAAGAAAATCGGCACAGAAAAACCATTTGTTTCCTTGTTCCCAGGATTTCGGAATTCATCGGTAAAATGTTCCATCGCATTCTTAGGTCGCCCAGAGCGTTGACAGCCGCTCCTCAGCGGTTCCTGCTGCTGCTGTTCCGGTGGGGTAAAGGGTCTAATTTTAGTGCGAAAAGGGCACCTATTTGTAAAAGAGGTTCAAAGAGGAGGATAACTGAAAAGACGGGTTATTTAAAACGGAGAATTGATCTTATCGGTACACTCAACCTTCTTTAAAAGTAAGCGCTAATACCATTGGAGAGATTGTGAAAGAGTTCAAACACTTTAGGGCATTTGAACAAAACTAAAAAAAAATCACCTTTTTGAAAAAAAATTTTTTTAAATATTTTTTTATAAGAAAATACTCTGTAAAGTTTTGAGGACTACTGCTGTCTTTATCACTAAACTTGATAAAGTGAACAGTAATTCTCGAAACGCCGCGGAATCGTTTCTTACACGTTAGATCAATGAAGAAATTTTACTAAGTAAATATGCAATATTGAACTTTATTTTACACAGTTATTACTTTTTTAAAACCTTCATCTTGTGAATAAAACAAGACACATATTTGAACTGATATTTAACATACACCATATGTAATATTTAATATGTAACCTACTTTTATGTAATATTTATTTATTTTAAAATACAGCATTGGCCTGCTCAGCCTAAGCTGGAGGCAGACGTGAGCAAAATTGACCAGGCAGAATGAAAGTAGTAAATCAATATTATAATCATAACAAAATGTATTAAACACGTGATAGTTTTTGGACGAATAAAGGCAATGATAGGCGCAGGGTATTGCGCCTGCGCCTATCATTGGGCGCAGGATATTGCTCGGTCCATGGCACTCCAGTCTCGGATAGTATTGGGAAAGAAACTAAGTTCATGGGTGTCTGATCAGGCATACGTAGGAAGCAATTTGAAGGAATGATCAAGACGGCCGGAAGTGTAAGAGGCAGAAGTAGGTGTTGGGCTACTGAAGGAAGGTGTTAAGTTATGGTACATACAATGTATGCAATCGTATACTAAACATTAAATACTATGAGCTGACTCTGTTTTACGGCGAACAGTCAGCTCAAGCCATGATGCATCAACTCCCAAACTTTTTCGAGGAACCTTCCAAACCTATGCTCGTTGCTCAGAGAACCATACACCGGGACACGGATCGGAAAATAAATCGCACAGGCTCAGCAAACGCGTCATCTTTATCAGGGGCGATTTTAGGGTGGGGGGGCATTCCCCTTTGAATGAAAATTTAACATTGAAAAGATACAAGGTAAAGGTCCAATTAGGTATCATTTTCAAAACTCAAGTCATTAATCGCCCCCCATGAGTAACCTCTAAATCCGCCCCTGATCTTTATGTTATCATATACAGTGAAATCTTTCTATAACGGTTCCCTAAGAAACGGGAAAAGTTACCATTATAGACAAAGTGGAATGAAATAAACTTTATAATGGTTATTTAATTAGAATAGGATGGCCAACAGGGTTGCGTCGTAATCACCTCAGTTTAGAGACAAGAAACGAGAATTCTTCGACAGCCATTTCAAGGGGGCGAAACCTTATTTTATTCCCCAAGTTCGAAAAATTAGCAGCTTTATTCTAGAACCAACTGCGCTCGTGTCATAGGTGTGCGCAGAAAATTCGTAAGTGGGTACAGAGTTACAATTGGGGAGCGGTCACAGAGATACTCGGTGGCTTTGTGTGTTGACCAATATTTGGCAATTGTGTTATCCCTGCGGAGGGTAATAATATCTTACAACTTAATATACGGAGAAAAGAGCGTCTGTTCTTGTTCTCATTCGTCTAGTAGGTCAAGACACCGCGGGCTCAAAGCGGGGACCCTGGTTCGAATCCGGGATGAGGACGGCGTCTCTTTTTCTTCTAAACAAAAATAGCTCTAGTTTGAGCTACTAATACGTGGGTGTCAAATTTATTTGTAATAAAAAATCCCCCACGAAAAACTCACAAAAATCTCGCCCCGGTGGCTTTGTGTGTTGACCAATATTTGGCAATTGTGTTATCCCTATGAAGGGTAATAATACCTTACATGTTTTCCTTAGTTGAAAGGGTATCCTCGATCACTGTTTTATTTTAATTTTCAAATTTATTATTATTATTATTATTTTTAGAATTTCTACAATTTATTTAAAAATTCTCGCTATTTTTTACTCCTGAAATGGAGAGTTTGCAATGCCTTGTTCACTAAAAGGAATGAAATTATACGGCACTTGATTATTATATTAAACAAAACTAAAAATTTTCTCACTAAAGGCGGGCACGTTATAAGAGGGTTTTACCATAGATATATATATACCATGGCACATATTGTATAGTAGATAATGAGAACTACATATAATACAAATGTTATCCCTATATTTATATAGTGTATAACATATAGTGTAATATGTACGTTTTTATATAGCGCATATGCCATATATGATCAGTATTTGATATACATAGCGCAAGACTCAAGTCTACCTAAAGGTGTTATCACACTTCGCATGTACTTCTGCAGTTGAAATATGGGTTCGCTTGCCCAGACCATCAGATTCCACGAAGCAATTTCATAAATCTATCGCAGGTCATGTTTTAGTTCCCAGTAAATCACTAACTAAATTATCCCTAAAAATTTCTTTCGCAAAACAGCGGTCACTGACATATCGAAAATGTGGCTAAACGCCAACGAAAAAATTTGGCGCCTATTCATAACAAAGTCTTTGTGCATTTAATTGCAGAAAGGCAACGGATCTTACTCTATCTGGAGGAATTGTTCCTTCTCATCTACCCATTCATTGTTTTACTCATCTACTAACATCAGTGGCGTACAAAAGGGGGAGGTTCAAGCCCCCCATTGTATAACAAACATCGTTATCCTGAAAGCAATATCACTTTACCCTTTTTCAAAACTGCTTGAGCCCATCCCTATATTTTTTGAATTACTGCGTTCCTGACCAATAGTTTGCTTATCTACTCATATTTTCCTTTATTGGCACTCTATTTTACTTATTTACTCACATTTTCCTTTACTAATCTACTTGTGCTTTACTTTACTGATCTAATCATATTTTTTTTTACTCATCTACCCCCACTTCGCTTATCTACTCACATTTTCCTTTATCTATTCGCACTTTATTTTGCTTATTTACTCACATTTTCCTTTACTAATCTACTCGTACTTTACTTTGCTAATCTACTCATATTTTCCTTTACTCATCTACTCCCACTTCGCTTATCTACTCGCATTTTACTCTTCTACTCACCCTACCCATTCGTATTTACTATCGCCAGGACTGGAGACAGGATTTACGGGTCCATCTTGCGCCATAAAAAAGCCAAACAATCTCTGTTTAATAACAAATTATGTTCTTTAATTTAATTGAAGTTTCACCCTGCCCCTCCCTTAAGATCCCGGACACACGGGCATTTGCCCCCCCTTTGCCACCCGACCCTGACATCGTAAATATGTTCTAGACGTTGAATAAGTTTAACTTGCGCAGTGCTACGGCTAATTGTTAATAATTGGCTACTGTGAAAAAACCAATTTTTTTGAGTCCTGTGATATAACTGTGTGTGTGTGTGTGTGTGTGTGTGTGTGTATATATATATATATATATATATTATATACCTTTTATTATAATAGGAAATTTAGCAGATTACCCGCTCCAATATTCTTGGCGCAGTATAGCCCAGATGCTCTTGCGCCATAAAAAAGCCAAACAATCAATCAATCAATCAATCAATCATATCTCCAGAGTTAAAAGCTAAGGGATTGTTAACCCTCTGACTGCTCAATTTTTTTTAATCGTTTAAAAAATTGAATATTTTTATTACATATTTCAAATCTACATGTAATTGAGAGTTAAAATATGTAGCACATTTTTGTAACCAAAGATGATGAGAGATGAAAGATGGAAAAATTTCATACCCGCGAAAATCGAGGGATGAGAAAATTTTGTTACTTTCATGTTGCCCGTGGAAATCGAGGGATAAGCAGTCAGAGGGGCTCCTAATGTTTTATTTTTACTTACCTTAGGACTTCAACCCCCCCCCCCGGTTGGCGGTCTTGAGTTTGCCTCAACTCTGCTTGTACGTGTCCGAAACTAAATCCCATGGGTCTAACGTTCAACATATTACATTTTTTTACACTCCAAAGCTCTATTTATAATCAAACCTCTCACTCAATGCACTTACAAGTACACTACCACAAAAACAACTAACAAATAAGCAAAACAAATCGCTGTCACATTTGATTTTGATGCGATATCTATCTTCTTATACAAGCCCACCTGCCGGGCTAGAACACCAGCCAGCAAAACAACAAACCTGGTCGCGAATAAGAAGTCTACATAGAGTAAAAAAAAATCTCATTCTTTGCGAGTAAAAAAAATATATCTCGCCTTGCCACCGTCATTTTGCAAGAACAATTGCTGTGTTCATGTCAGTTGCCTTTTCACGCGTCGGCTGGAGGATTACGCCGTGTTTCGAAGGGGAGAATTATCAAGAATAAAAAGAAACTGAGCAAATTTAACCCAGCTGTCAGAAGATCGAAAAATGAAGCGCCGTTTAAAAATTTTCCAGCGCGGGTAGCCGAAGCTTTTGTTTCTGTGGGTGTGGTGGGACGAAGCGCTTTTTCTCTAACGTGGATGACGGTTTTCTGATGGGTGCGGACGGGTCATTGAATCTATGTAACAAAGCGATCAAAACACAATAGTAACTGGCTAAGTTGTCCACGAAACATCAAAAGATTTTCATCAATTTTTCATGTTTTTTTTTTTTTGATCGACGTAAAGAAACGTCCGACAACGAGTTAGTTGCTGTAAACGAAGGTCAAAGACGGGCACACTAACTTTTCATCAATATCTTAATTTATATACAGAAGGTTAAGTATTGGTAAAATAGCAAATGAAAAATATCACCCAAGCTTTCGGACGCGCAAGCACCAGTCCTTCATTAGGAGTGTGTTTAACCTTTTGTATGTAAATTTCTTGCCTAGTATATTGTATCTTATTTCTATAATATTTTTTTTTATTCCAGTTCGTTTGTGTTTCATATATTAGAGACATCTAAGATTAAACTGCGTTAGGGCCTACAATTTTCTGGGGAATCCAAACGTATCTCGCCTAGATGGATCTGCCTGCCTGTCTGCCTGCCTGCCTACCTGTCTGTCTGTTTGCTTGCCTGTCTGCCTGTCTGTCTGTCTGTTCTTTATGGGTTTTACGGATCAAGGACTACAGTAGTCCTGCTACGCTACGACCTACTGTTTTCCGAGGAATCCAAACCTCTTAAGGCCTAGGGAACCAAACCCCGGATTATAGTGAGCAGTGCGATTTTTATGAGACCAGATGGATGAACTTCCGAATTATGGGGAAAAAAACATCAGGGAGCCAAACACTTGATTCCTGGCATGATAGACTAAAGCATTACCACTATGCGACAATAGGGTCATTTCCTTGCTAAAATGTAAATATATATAAGATTATTATTATTAAAAAATCTGAAAAAGCGATAAGGTGGGCATATGAATTGTGACCATATATATAATCCATCCAAAAGCGGGATAGTGTTTGTGCGAAGGGAGGGATGAGTTGTGGTTAAAAACTGCAAAAAGAGCAGTTTTAAACGTTGATTTTACATTCAAATCGCAGTTAATTTTAGCACGTCTTTCATATTTTACAATCTGTATTTCGCATTAAAAAAAAAATCTGTAAAAGTATTGGCGAGGACCGTAGCATTGAATAAAAATCTTGGCTACTTAAACAGTGCCGTAGCTAGGGGGCGGCGCGGAAGATCCATGCCAGGTGCGCCGTCGAGAGGTGGGGCGTCGTCTGAAAAAACTCACTGGGGGAGAAAGTACCTTAGTGACTATGAGGCGCAACCTGGACGGTTTTTCCAGGGGCGCCAGGTCCTGCGTTTAAAATGATTTTTGTCACCAGTATTTACTTCAAAACGCCAATTCTTAAATTGTCATCACCGCTCTGTGCATCCTTTATTCGTTGTGGAATAAATTCACTCCACTGCTACGTTATACTCTGGCAATAACAGTACATATTCTGCGATTTTATATATTATATATATTTTTTACATTATATTTTATGTATATTTTGTATATATTTTATATTTTTTTTATTTTATATATTAATAGAGTGCTGGGGGACTATGGAATTTTTATGAAAATGTTTAAAAGTTTGAACTCAACGTTTTTGGTTAATTACTTTAGATGGTCTGCCCTCCAAAGCGGGGTGTCTGGTCACCTGAGACATACCATAAGAAGAATTTACCAAAGATGAACAACCAAAATTCTCAGTTAGCTCCTCAGATATCATTAAACACACGTTCTCGGATTGGACTTACCGGTGAGATAAGAAAATGGGTTGTGGGGTGTGATCTGTAGAAACGAACAGCTCAGGGGAGCTATTATTCATTTTTTTTTAAAGTTGTAAATTTTATAGCTTGCGATTAAAATTTCAAATTAACAATTAGTACTTTTCAATTTCATATGTTGTGTGCTAATGCGGCGTAAGAATTTCCATTTATGCATGAAAATAATTTCAATTATTTTTTGTTTAATTTGATATTTATCCTTCTTTACCCTACATCTCCATTAGAAAACCACCTGTCTGATCGACCACGTTTTGATGGAACATGGGGTGGTCACCTTAGGGAGGTTTAAGTATACTAATATTTTCCGTTCTCCCTCTTTCTTTCTTTCTTTTTTTTTTCTTTTTTCTTTTTTTTTCAAGTTTCGTGACAGCGTGTTACATTTTAACTTATTACGAAAAACATTTCCATTTCTACTTTCGATATGTTGGTTTTGATTGGTTAGATTTTATGACGTAAGGAGAGTCGAGGTCACGCTGTTTTGGGATTACAGATCGCCAGACATCCTTTCCAATTCTCTGCTGTGGGCTCCCATAATAGAAATGCTGCTTGTTCACTTCGCAGGCTTCCTTGTGTGTTGCCACTTAGAATAGCAAGAAACGAAAACTTAATACGTACAATTTCTAAACTTGGCAACTTGCCAAATTGTGTCCTTTTATTTGACATTTTCCAAATGTGCTTCATTTCACTTTCCGTATCTGGCAACATATATTGTATAATTATAATTTCACTTTTTATACTCGACAACGGTATTTGTAACTGCGTTTCGAATTCTAAAATAATAAGTCAGTCTTCCGTTTACCATCTCACGTCATCCTCGGAGGCTCCGTCTAAAAGATGTACCAAATTCCTTTAACGATGTATTCGAATTAATTTATTTATTGACGTATATTAATGAATTAACCTAAACATTTAAAATTTTAATAAATATGATTTTCAACTGGATGAATTACTGCATTTCTTCGACAATTATATCTGCACTGACTTGTGTGTGTGCCTAATTTCTCTCTCTCTCTCTCTAAGGCAATGCCGTGGCAATATGTTGATTTAAGAGATCGTAAATTATGTATAGTGTCAATTAAGTTGCTGCCGGCAAGAAATGGATAACCTGCCTTTGTTTTATATTGGAACAATAGCTTTCTTTTATTGTCAAAGTTGCGTTGGTACGGACAAGGCGACCTCATTGTTTTACTTAATAGAAAATTAATGTTTGGCTCCCAACATATGAACATATATACGTACGCATGCATACACACATAATTCTTTTAAATAATAGAAATAGTGCGCCAATAAACATACATATTTATAAATCATGACAGAAGATTTCCATAATTTCCAAATGCATATATATTTTTCATTATCGGTTTTTGTCATTTCTCAAAAACTGTTGAACAAGATGCCATTTTTTTTTAAATTTTTTTAAAATTTTTTTTAATTGTATGAATTAATGTGGATACGGACCTACGTGTTTTACGGTTTAAGAATCGAGACCAATGCCTATTTGTAGTCCTTACGAATAGGCATAGCCTACAAAATATAAGCAACTCGCATATACATAATACGTACGAGTAACATTTTTTAAAAGGGACTTATCAAGGGAGCTAAGAGCCCTTAATATGATAATAAAGTATAAATTAATAATACAATATATATTAATTATATAATACAAATTAATAATATATAAATTAATAATATAAATACAGTAGAACCTTGTTAAATAATCACCTTGGTAATTTGACCACCTGAATGAAGTGGCCCCTTTTTATAAGAACCACAGATAGGGATTTAATAATGCTTATATTAAAGTCGGTCGTGCATAGTGACCACCTGTCTATGGCAACCATTGTAGTCCAGTCGTGAAGGTGGCCACTTTAGGCAGGTTATACTGTATATTATAAAATACTAATAAAAAAGTAACAACAATCCTCACAACTCAAACTGCATGACTCTTAACACCAGAGCAATCAATAAGTTGTTGTAGAATATGCCGATGTTAGGGAAAAAAATAATTAATAAGCTTTTCAAATCCCTCTTCTTTTCCTTATATTTCTTTATTTTATTGAAATAGACGACGTTTCAAGACAGCGTTTTGAAATTTATCTTGCTTCATAAAAGGATATAACACGAGTCCATTGTTACTTTGAAAATTCTAAACGATCTTATGCAGAACGGTTGAATGGAAAGAGCATTTTTTGGCGGCTGAACAAAAGTTTTGTCGCCAAAAAATGGAAGGACATAAATTTGGCGAATCTATTGTTTGGCTGGCGGATGTTGCTTATTATGACGCTTCTCTGATACACGAATTTTATCGACGATTCGGAGAAGTCTCTTCAACGCACGAAATGTTTCCGAATAGACAGATTTCCGTGAATCCACTTCTGTTCCCAGGGCCGATGGTAAAGGCCTAGGATCCCGGCGTGAAACTTTAATACCATAACTAACATAATGGATTTGGTGGCTCGTGATCTATTTAATCATTTAGGGGCCCATGCACCCTGTTCCCAGCCCTGCTTGTTCTAATGTAAATGGGATCTAAAGTGGATTCTATTCAAACATAGGATCCACGCAAAATTTTATTATTTTGGCAATTCCTACGATCAATTCAATTGGAATTGATATTAAAATTCGTTAACATAAAAAAAGGATGTGTTTTCATAATGTGCGTTTTACTAGAGATCAACGTACAATGAGTTACAATTGGCGACATTGGCGTTATCTACAATCATTTGGGACTTATTTTACACGAGTACCAATTGTGTACGAATACCACTGTGTGTACATAGCGCATCGTGGCGTATCACGTGACGACATAATGACATATTTCAATTATTATTTATTTAAACGGTTCATACACACATAATTTAGAAACAAGAGTATTAACAATTATTAAATGCAAAATTATACATTTTGCTTTATGATATAACATTATATCGTTACAGCAGTGCCCTGCGGTGGCGCAGTGTGGTAACGCGTTCTCCTATTGCGCGGCTAATCCGGGTTCGACTCCCAGCAGTGCAAAAAGAACGCTTACTCAGAGATCTCATAAAGATCGCACTGCTCACTGTAGTCCGGGGTTTGGTTCCCCAGGCCTTAAGAGGTTCGGATTCCTCGGAAAACAGTAGGTCCCGGCGCAGCATGACCACTGTAGTCTTTGAGCCGTAAAACCAAAAAGAAAGCGAGAAAAGCGTTACAGCAGTACAGATACGTAACTAGGATCTCGAGACAATGAAAATGCTCTTTGTATTCATTTTGTAATTTAAAATTCCAAAGTTCTGTAAGCAAAGCTTGTACATGTAACGTATGTGATTGCAACATGCATACAACAATGTTCAGCTTTAAATATTCTTAAAATTTAATTAATAATGTATTATTTTTTCACTTGAATCTTACAAGGGTACCACTTTTGTGGAAGATCGCATTTTGAGACAAGACACATAATAGTTCCTAAGATTCTTATTAAGAATATGGAATCAGTTTTTTGTGAATAGCATATAAATCTTTTTATTAATATTTAAAGTCCAAAAATCACACTTTTTAAGTAAAGTTTGATATTTTTTATTCGCACTGTATATGAAGATAATAACTTTTGAACTCAATTTGAATGAAGAGAGCGATTGCGTTTAACGGATAAAATTATAAAATCACATGAAAGATCATTCAGAGTGTTTTAAAAAATTATATATAAACTAAGTTTTTTATGCCGATATTTGGCGCATTTGGCTATGGTTTAGAAGAATTGGCGATATCGGCATGAAGTATAAATGTTTCATCAAAAAAAAATTTCAAACAAAATTGTTCTGAATAAAATCAAAATTGATGTTAACACATCAAAATGAAATTTTAAAAATTCAGTTTTTGGTGTATAACCAATTACGTGCTGAACAATATCGTTCTATGCTGCAATATCCTTGGTGTAAATATAATTACGCTCCTAATGAAGTTATTTAATTCAAAAATATTGACGAAATATCTTTTCGCTTAATTGACACGATTTTCAGTGATAATGAATGTAATTTACATCCTTTTTAAAGTGCAGCCATTGTGAAGAACAATTACGTTTTGAACGTTTTTATGAAAAGTATCATCATCACAATTTATAAAAATAGTTCCGGAATCCGATATTTTGAGACATTTTTATAATTTTCTCATATTGAAAGTCTTCGATCGATTTACAACAATCAAACTTTCCGCGACAATTTGTTTCGAGAGCCAGGTCGACTCCGCAAAAAATTGTAGACGTTCTATATGATAAAATGCTTGTTTACTTTTAAAACAAATTATTTACATATAAAATTTTGAAATGCTGCATTAAAAATACTTTTTATTAAAAAAATTATACAAAATATTTTGATGTTACGGCCATAAATTTAGAAGATCCCCCCGTTTTATTATGCCATTATACTTCCGAAAAATAATGTCGTCAATGATGGTTCCAATATGATCATAATGAAATAATAAATACTTCATACCGATATCGCCAATTCTTCAAAACCATAGCCAAACGCGCCAAATATAAGTATTAAAAAGCTTAGTTTTTATACAATTTTTTAAAATACTCTGAATGACCTTTCGTGTAATTTTATAATTTTATCCGTTAAATACAATTACCCTCTTTATTCGAATTGAATTAAAAAGTTCTTATCTTCATATACAATACGAATAAAAAATATCAAACTTCATCTAAAAAGTGCGATTTTTGGACTTTCAATATTAATTAATTAATATTGAAATAATATAATATAATATATAATTAATAAAAAAAATTTAAATGCTATTCACAAGAAACTGATTTTGTATTCTTAATATGAAGCTTAGGGACTATCATTTGTGATATGTCTTGTCTCAAAGTGCGAGCTTCCACAAAAGTGGTTCCCTTGTTAGAATAATAAGCTAAATAAATGATAAAAAAATAGAGAATACGAAAGAACTTATATTAGTTACCATTCACAAGCTTTATTTGAATATGTTTGAAAAACGGTCTATAACGATTTGCTTGGTTTTTCAGTACCTGTATTCATTAAATTTTCATCGTAAAATAGTTAGCACATTAAATACATGCACATTCATCAGAGTAACCCATTGATTAAAAAAAAGACGCTTTTGTGAATTCCTTACTATGCATTCTGAAAGGGATGAAAGATCTTAGAAATTTTTCGGCTTCAGGTACTGGAAATTTATTTCATTATATTCGCCTCACTTAAAGACGTCCTCTATTACTAATTTTATTACTAATAAATTTGACACCCACGAAATATTTATTAGCTCCATCTAGAGCTTTTTTTGTTTAGGAGAAAAAGAGACGCCGTCCTCATCCTGGATTCGAACCAGGGTCAACGCATTGAGCCCGCAGTGTCTTGACCTACTAGACGAACGAGGACAAGAACAAACGCATTTTTCTCCGTATATTAGGATGTAAGATATTATTACCCTTCACAGGGATAACACAATTGCCAAATAATGGTCAACACACAAAGCCATGGGGCGAGTTTTTTCGTTACATTCTACGGAGAAGCGTATACGGAGAAGCGTTTGTTCTTGTATAAGCGTTTGTTCTTATCCTCGTTCGTCTAGTATAGTGGTTCCCAACTCAATTTAAGCCGCGGACCACTTTTTTGAAAAATTCTCATGAGTTGACTGTAAGACATTAATAAAAAAGGAAGCCGGGACTTTTTTTGTTTTTTTGTTTTTTGCGGGGTGTGTGTTCGTAAAGTCGTTCTTCAAAAAAACAAAAAAATCTAATGATAATACAGTCAAATCTCGTTAAGACGAACACGCTTAAGACGAATTACTTTTAATACGAACCGTTTTCTGAAGTTCCGTCAGATTGTAAAATACAAATATTTAATAAATAATTTTATAAGTATTTTTTCAATTATTTTTTTTAAATAACGACCCATCTCGCGGACCACTTGGCACTTCTTCGTGGACCACCAGTTGGGAACCACTGGTCAAGTAGGTCAAGACACCGCGGGCTGAACCCGGGAAACGTGGTTCGAATCCCGAATCAGGACAGCGTCTCTTTCTCTCCTAAACAAAAATAGCTCTAGATTGAGCTAATAATACGTGGATGTCAAATTTATTAGTAATAAAAAATCCCCCACAAAAAACTCGCCCCGGTGGCTTTGTGTGTTGACCATTATTTGGCAATTGTGTTATCCCTGTGAAGGGTAATAATATCTTACATTACTAATTTTATTTTAATTACGATTTTTTTTTTCAAAAATTTCTACATTTTCTTTAAAACATTTTGTCATTTTAATCCAGGGAAGGCAAAAAGTCTGCTAGCTAAAAGCGATTAAATAGTATTCACTTTAACGTTATATCAATATTTACCTCGCTAAATACGGGCTCGTTATAAGTGAATCCTACCGTATGTAGATTTAAATCCTCCGCTACAATTGAATTTCAGTGTATAAGCAAATGAAGTATTAGAAAAACACGCAAATGCATTATAATATTACGATATTTATAAATATATTACATCAGCAAATAAAATAATTCCTAATATTATGGAAGGACGAAAAAAAGCAACACAGTAACAAATTATTTTTCATGATGAATTTTGATTCTTTATGCAAAACAGTACTACTTTGATATTAGATTTTGTCAATTGTACTTCTGATATTGTAAATATTTACGTATTATATTATCATATGATCGGAGAACCAAAGCGTAATTGTAATCAAATAAAATTTCAGTTAAATAAAATTTTAATCAACTTCGCTTCGCTTTCTTTTTGGTTTTACGGCTCAAAGACTACAGTGGTCATGCTGCGCCGGGACCTACTGTTTTCCGAGGAATCCGAACCTCTTATGGCCTAGGGAACCAAACCCCGGACTACAGTGAGCAGTGCGATCTTTATGAGATCTCTGAGTAAGCGTTCTTTGCACTGCTGGGAGTCGAACCCGGATTAACGGCAGACTAGGAGAACGCGTTACAACACTGCACCACCGCAGGGCGAAAATTTTAATCAAAAATGGCCGCAATTTTGCCCTTTCTACTTTGCATTTTTAAACAATTTAAAAGTGCTCAACTGAATGTAAAAAAGCAAAGAATACCTTACGTTTTCTTTCTTTTTGGTTTTAAGGCTCAAAGACTACAGTGGTCATGCTGCGCCGGAACCTACTGTTTTCCTAGGAATCCGAACCTTTAAGGCCTCATCACTTACAAAGGGACAAAACCAATTGAGCTTTGAGATCCAAACGGACCTTGTCAGTTATCGTTGCGCGTTATTTTTTAATACCACGGTTGCAATCAACGCCGAACGTGAAAAAAAATTCCAACTTTAAAAATGACCTAAACAGTCAGATAGAAAAAAAAAAAAGAAGTTCAGAAAATGAAGAAAATGAATTAATAACAACGCCTACAATCTGCCTCCTCAATTAGAGGACCACCATACGTTAGCCATTTTTTTTTCTTTAGCCCGCGGTAACGATTGCGTTTACTGTAAGCAAGCCATTTTTTTTATTTCTATAATTAAGAAAAGAATCATAAATAATAACTGTCCAGATAGTTTATGAGCTTTGGATTTTCCATTGTTCTTGATTATGTTACTAAATGTCCCCCCCCCAATTTAATGAGCTTGAAAGGTGAAATGGATGCCGAGAGCATTGGGTTCTCTTTAATTGGCGGGCATTTGGCTGTTTGGCTTGAATTTGCCACTCGTTGGCGCAAATTTTGAATACGTATGAATAAGAATCAGTGGCGGATTTATAAAATTGCCGCCCTTAGGCACAGCCTGTACTGCCGCCCCCTCCCTCCTTTAGAAAGAAAGGAATATTTGTTAAAAAAGAAACGCATATCATACTCTTAACATTTGATATGTAAAGGAGATTTTTCATATAATTATTCAAATTAATTTTTCACGAACTCTTAATTCACGTATTGTAGTCACATTCGGTAATTATATTTCATTTTTAAAATTATTCAATAATTTAAAAATAATCTAATTCGTTAACAAAAAACAAATTAAATTAATTAAATTAATCAATTAGCTGACTAATTAAAACGCGTTAAAATAATTAATTAAAAATAGGTTAAATTAATTAATTTAAAAGAATAGAAAAACAAATTATTAAATATTTTTAAAAATACTAAACATTTAAAAAAATTAAATTATATAAAAATATTACTAAAGTTATTAAACTGCTGTCATTACTAAAAACGGTGTGGTGGATAAATCGATATATAACCATATCGATATGAACCATATGCAGCGTAGCATCGAATGTCGAAACTATTCGAGGCTGGAAACTTAGATCAATTAATCGAAAGTTCATGCACTCAAGCACTCCAATGAGTATCAGGAAATAAACTGCATTCACTTCTTCTCAAGATTATGCGTGAGTAGTTGAATCGAGGTTATAATTCTGTAAAACATCGATTTTAAAACATCGATAGTAGCTTTGAAACGACGATAACGATTATTTTCTTTCTAGCAGGTATCGTTTCGATATAATGGATATTTTACTGCGGAAATGAAGCTTTCTTTAAAGTCAAAGTCGGAAATTTTACAGAATGTATTCACATGGAAAGGAGCCCAAAAGCACTATAAAAAATTAAGTTTAACGCTTGATCTAAATTTTGAAAATATTTTGGCACTTATGAATATCTGTGTCGTGCAGAAAACTAATAGAGGTAGCAAAGGACTTTCGGTAAGTGAACATTTTTTTTTCCTTCCTGCGGAGAAAACAAATTTACGGACGGAGCTTATCAGGGCTATATATGGCCCCCTCAACGCCTCTCCGGTGTTTCCAAACTCCTCGGGAGCACTTTCAGATAAAAAGCATGAAAAATGTCTGCTAGCATTTTTCACACACACTTTTTTTCTTTACATTTCACTTGCTTCTTAAACCCCTAATGTCGCCTTGAAGTATGTGAGTGGTATTTTTGAAGCCTTTTCATGCAATTTAGAAGAGCGTAAGGTGCAGCAATAATAATAATAATGAAGTTGGTAAGATGATAATAATGATTTAATGATTGTGCTTATGATAGCGATGATTATGATAGTGATTAGAGTTACATGGGCCCTAGCTTCCTCCCAATAATTTAAAATAAGTCGCAATTTTTCACATACGTGTTGTAATGTATATATGTATATAATAAATGTTTGGGCGAGTAAGCTTCTTATATGGCGAGTAGGGTTGGCGGAAATTTTTTTTGAGCTCTGATGATAATGATGATTGCGATTTTGATTATAATGATAGCTGTTACCACGATAGCGATTAAATAGTGTAATTATAAATGTTGATGTTGCTTTATCATGCTAGTAAAAAAATTACGCAATAGAAAAAAGAGAAAATAGTAATTTGAAAACAATTAAGAAAAGTATTAATGATCATGAAAAAACCAAGATATAATAATTAAATAAGAGCAAATGAAGAAAATTTGACAGCATTTTTAGGAAGGATGAGTAAAGGAAAATGAAAATTAAAAAACAGTATATTCCTAATTATCCTTCTTGAACGGAACTAGAACTCAATGGGACGAAGAGAAAATTTTTGGAAAACACGGATGATACCTGAGGTTCTATTTAAAAAACAAAAACAATATTGTTTTCGCTTTCTCTCTCTCTCCTTTGTAAAATGACCATTTTAGCATATTTATGCATAATTTTTTTTAAAGTTCCCAAGTTGTTTTCCATCCTTTTAACGTTTTGAATCATTGGTCTGTAGATATTAAGCTATTTCATTTTATTTTTTAAAAATTTTTCCCCGGATATTTTTATTTATTTTGAATTTGAAATTTAACATCTTGAAATTTTTTCAAACGGCCTGCACTCAAAATGGCAATAAACACTCACACATGCAAAGAATTCCTGTGAATTTTACAAGTGTGCGTTGTATGTGTACTTTGTCAAACTTTTTTAAACGTTTTGTTTTCCTAAAAAAGTTAATCTTTTATGAGAGGGTAAAAATAAATATATAATATCGCACCCTTGCAACGAAAGTATTACAACTCAAAAAATCCCAATTTTCAGAAAATGAAAAAAAAACAAAAAAAAACAAACCTGTTTCTGGTTGAATTGAGGGACGTTGTGTTCATCTAATGACATGTGCCAACTAGCAGAAACCCAAATAACTTATGACCTAACATTTTGCATGGCAAAATGCAGCACTGTTTTCTACATCTGGTTGTAACATTAACTCATTTTAACCAAATTTTGAGTTGTAACACTTTCGTCGCAAGGGTATGATGTGTAAACTGTAGGTCTTGGGGTAGCTGTCCTTGCGCCACAAAACACAGATTTTTTGATCAAATTTATCACAACTTTGTGCCATAAAACGCCAATATTTTTTCATCGAATTTATTACAAATTTTGCCCTTGTACCGCCAAACACATATTTTTCACAAATTTATTACATATTTTGTCCTTGCACCATAAACATTGTTTTTTTTTCGTCAAATTTATTACAAAATTTTATCCTTGCGCCATAGAACACAGATTTTTCATCGAATTTATTAAAAGTTTTGTTCTTGCGCCACAGAACACGTGTTTTCCATCAAATTCATTACAAATTTTGTCCTTGCGCCGTATAACACAATGGTGTTTTCATCAAATTTATTACCATCCATTTATGGGCAAAATTACCAACATTATAGAATGTCGGACAATTGAGATCCTGCTATTTTGATGTCATAGAGGACATTTTCCGATGAATTTTTTTTATAAAATTCGAACATTATTTAATTATAAAATTAAAGCATCGACAGAAATTGGAATATTACTTTTGATATACGATTTATAATTGAATGGTTTTCTACGACTCGGTGGTTAATGATGCAGAAAGAGGTTTAGCTTTTCTTTAGGGATGGGGGATAACGAATTTCGCCATTAATTTTAAGTATATTTGCTGTCGTTTAATCTCCCCTGAAATGGGAGTAACTCATAATAATTATTATTATTACGAATAGAAATCGGTATATAATGAATATATAATTGATGAGTTGTGTAATTATTCATATTTAAAATTATGTCATTATTAGCAGCGGTGGTCTGTTCGTCCGTCTGTCCTTCGAAAATAAAATCAGCTCGCTTGGAGCAAAAACAAAAAAAGAATATTTGTTAATTAATTCACTATATTCTCTCTGTTCTGGTTCTAACCAATAAAATGGAAAAAATGATTCAAATTAATCAATTTACAAGGCTTTTCGTCTCTTACTATTGCCACCACACAATTCTTTCTTTAAAACGGAATGCTTAATTCTAAGTTTTTGAGAAAACAATTCCTATTCTTATTCTTGAATAACATCAATCAAATTTTACACGATCGTAATAAGGGAGCGAAAAAAGAATTAATGACTGTTTCAGATTGAGAAAAGAAATAATGTTTTTCACGTGAAACCACTTATGCAATTAATTAGAATGGGGCCGAAATTTCCATTAATTTAAATGCCAAGAACTCATTAATTCTGTTCCCATCGATTTTCTGATTTGATAAAATTCATTTTAATTCATTTTTCTGTATCTAATTTAAATTATTCGATTTTAATTCCAGACTGAAAAAAATCGGTTTTTCGTAAGCTATGACGCCACTGTCATCAAACTGCACACGCACACATACACAAAAGAAAAAAACCATATAAAATGCATTGATTTGACAGGTTTTGGGGCAGGTTTTCTTTAGAAGATTTTAAAAATGAATTCCAAATACACAAGAAAGGGGAATAAAAATTTTAGCTTGAATTCTAGTTTTGGGAATTTTATAGCTTGATGAAAAGATGCACAATATCAAGTAGAAGCGTCAAGGAAAGTAAAGATACCAATATAATAATAATAATAATAATACCAATATAATATAATAGATATGCATTTATTTTGTAAAAGCACATCCTTATAATTTCTTTATTATTTCGTTAATCTACTTAATTATTACGAGTTTCAAATAGTGTTTATTTTTAAAATAAACGGGAGATACTTTATTTGTCTAATAAGAACCTTTATTATTATTATTATTATAAGGTTAATGACTAAATAGTCAAACTCCCGGCATTTGTAATAAAAAGATTATTATTACTATACTGCTTTTCCCAGGATTTCTATAGTAAATATTATTTGCTATATAGTTTAATGCTGTTTCGAGAGCAGATGTCCTCTTTGTCGTATGGTACATCAAAGACAAGGAAATATCTTCAATTTACATACGAGTATGGATGGGACGGAGTACCTATACGAAAATTTTCCAAATGTAGGGACTTTCTACCAATTTGTCCCTATTTGGGGATTTCTTTGGACAGATGTAGCTACATAAATGTCCCTTCTGATTCCGATTTCGAAGATTTCCGTTTTGTAGCATTACACGAAATGGAGGTACAGTAGAGCATCGATTATCCGAATACCGATCAACCAAAACATTGGTTAACTGAAAGCATTCCAGTTGGCAAATTCAGATTTTCGCGCCATGTAGTTCCACTAACGGTGGGAACATGAAAAAGCTATTCAGCAAGTGTATACCGAAATTAACTTGAAGGATGTTGTGTACATGGCAGCAGAAGCTTCGTCTACCATCAAGGACACTACACTAGCAAAAGCTTGGAATAAGCTCCTTCCATCAGAAGAGTATTTCACTGCACCTGAAGAGCAGCACCAAATAGCCAATTTATATTAAAACCGGATGGGCTGATTAAAAAATCTTTAAAATTTGAAGAATGCGACTAGAAAAACATTCAAGACTGGCACGAATGTGATATCGATTACCCTGGCAGTCAAGTGTTGATGGACGATGAAATCATTGCCGGTGTCATCAACGACCAAGACCCATGCGACGACGACCGTGCTGAAAAAGGACCATTCAGTGAGGAAGCTTTTCACTGCCTTGAGACGGCTATGAAGTGGTTAGAACAAGAAGAAGAATGTGATGCTGTCCAATTGCTATGTTTAAAATGTGTGCGAGATTTAACGGCAAAAAAAGAGTTTCAGTTCTGCAGCAAAAGAAAATTTTAGGCTTCTTTTCCTAAACTGTAGGCCTACTTTAATGCACTACTTTATGTAAGGTATGTATTTGTAAAACATGTGATACAAAATATATAAAAGTTTTGTGTTTAATATCACTGTTTCTTTGTTTCATATTGCTCCTATGGCAGTGGAACATATTTTTTTTCGTAAATGATCGGTTATCCGAACACCCCCAGTCCCCAATTGTTTCGGATAACCAATGCTCTACTGTAGTTGTATATAAAGGGTTCCACTGCAAAATCTTTGTACGGAAATGCACAAATAAAGGATTATGTACAAAGAATATATTATTTAGCATTCAGAAGTATATTATGCTACATAAGTTTTTAAAAACATCCGTTGAAATTGTACTTTAACATATTTTCCATTCAATGAAGTTTCTGGAGTGATTTAAGGACTTCGTTAAATCGAATGGTTCGACTGCAATTGTAACTACAAATAATTCATACAATATCCTCAAATATTTCTTCATTTGACGTCCCTAATTTGGAGAAAATGTATCGATTTATTTTATTTCTTATCGCTATACCACTTTTAATCGATATATTGCCCCGATTCATCGATGATAATATCGCCAGACGTTGTCCAATCACAATCGAGAAAACGATATAATACGTATACAGCTCTGGAAATTTCGACACAACTCTCCACAAATAAATTTACTACGGTAATAGCACATTCTAATTATTTAATTAATTAGTGAACGCCCTAATTAATTAATCTGTGCGTTAATTAGATTGCACGGTTGGATAATCCATATCATTCACGTCGTTTTTCCTACCTTAACAGAAAGAAAACGCAGGACAGATGATAAGGGGATGCTTGCTTCCGATGTAAACATAAAAAGAGAGAACTTAATTAGTACTTAATTAAAAATCAGAGAGTTTTAATTACGACAACGCGTTGATTAATGGAGGCTCGATTACGGTCTAGAAAGTTGCGTTGCAAAATGTCCAAGAACAATGAAAGGGCTTGGAAAATAGACGAACGTGAATCTGGATAATTATAGATAAAGTAGTTTAAAAGGTTATTATATAGATAAGCGAGCGTGTCTATAAATGTTTTTTCTTTAAATGGACTAAATGTAGTAGGAGGAACAGTGCATATTTTTTTACATGTTTAAGGGTTTTTAGCGGGTTTCAATAGATATTGAACCCGCTATTGCTTTTGGCTTTCCTGTCTGCCTGTCTATACGCAATGAAAAGGGTAAGGCAAAGGTCTTCCGTAAATGCAATAATGATGGCTATTGTTAACGTTGAAAACCTACCGAGTTACTTGAGAATTAGAGAGTTGCGAATTAGAGAGTTGGGGATTAGAGTTGAAGATTAGAGTTACAGATTAGAGTTGCAGATTACAGAATTGCGGGATAGGGAGTTAGAGAGTTGCGAATTAGATAGCTGCAGATTAGAGTTGCGGATGAGAGAGTTGAGAATTAGAGAGTTGGGAATTAGAGAGTTGCTGGTTTGAGATTTGCGGATTAGAGAGTTGCGAATTAATGTTAATTGAAACCCGCTAAATTTAAATATCGACCTTAGGCGATTTTCTTTCACTTGCTTGTTTATATAATTCTTTAGACCAGTGGTTCTCAACCTGTGCTCCAGTGCTCAAAGATCACAAAAAATCGCTGAATTTCCTGCTAAAAATATTGAAAAAGCTGGCAAAAAAAATTTCTGCCTTTCTTTCAACATTCTCATTGGTCGCTGAATAAAAAATTTTCCAGCTGAAGAAAGTTTTTTGTTACTGATTTTCGTTTGTGTTTGTGAAGTTGAGTAAGTTCCCCCATTGCTCTGCAATGTGTGAGAAATATAACATTTTGAAAATAAAACTGTACGTTTGATATGTACAAATGCTTTTGATTTATTATTATTAAAACCCAATAGGATAGACACTTACATTGGGAGTGGAATACAAAAACGTCATACAATAAAATACATAAAAAATCAATAAATACAACAAAAGACAGGAGAAGTAAAAACACCAGGAACAGAACGACACACCAAAAATATGTACTAAAAAGGGAAACACTTTAAAAAAACCCGACAAATCAAAACGCATTAACGAGCTTTTAAAAACAGTCAAAGAGGCACACGAAACAAGGCACTCAGGTAAACAGTTCTAAACATGGTCAGTACGCGGCACAAACGAATGAAAATGACAATTTCTCCTTGCAAGGGGCACCCTCACAGCTAAAGGATGACATCTGGTATAAGAGTGATCTAACATATGCTAATAACTTCCATCGTTAATGCTGCTGTTATTGAGTTTAGTATCCATGTTGGTGAAAATATCACCGCCCTTGTGAGAAAAGAAAGGTATTAAAAAAAAAAGCTTATAAGAAAGTAAATGCCTAATTGATATTTTCAGAAAGCGATATTTAAAGTTCCAGTTTTTAATGACTTTAATTGGGAAAATTAAGTATAGATTAAAATTAAAGCAATTTAAAATTCGAAAACAAATACGTGCTTTTACTATCGTACAATAAAATGAGAACTAATAACTTGAAAAATATAATTAGGTAAAAGCAGACGAAAATGCACATACGTGCCTTTGGTATAAGTGCGACGATAGTGCTCCGCGAAAAAAAGTTTTTCTTGAAAAGTGCTCCGTCACGCAATTTTCAAGAAAAAAAAGTTGAGAACCGCTGCTTTAGGCTACTTGGAAAAGTTTGAGGGGCTTCACACTATAGTTCTTAAATAATTTTTAAGTAACGATTTTTAATCCATTAAAAAGTGTACAAAATTTATAGGAATTTTAATTTAGTTACAACAGTTCTTATTTACTGCACTGTATTTCCAATGAAAAACTGTATTTTCATAAGAAGCTTGATATATTAAAGCGATAAATTTAAATAATAATAGTAGTGGCTCGATAAATCCAGTCGCACATTGGCGACTTGATTTTATTTTATTTTACAGTTGGCGGTAAGAAATCTAGGCTACTATATTCAAACATCGAAAAATTCCATTTCAGTATTAACGGTGTGTTTGGAATATACTTCGTAGTTTCATTAATTTTTATTT
>QLNU02015003.1:117046003-117064675 GCA_006491805.2 Dysdera silvatica | reverse complement strand
ATGATTGTATATACATGATTGTATGATTGTATATACATGATTGTATGATTGTATATACATGATTGTATGATTGTATATACATGATTGTATATACATGATTGTATGATTGTATATACATGATTGTATGATTGTATATACATGATTGTATATACATGATTGTATATACATGATTGTATGATTGTATATACATAATAGCGTTCCGCCACTTTTTGATTCATACTTCTACACTTAGTGATTTTAAATCATTGATAAACATATTATTTATTGTTATCATACAGGATGCTTATAAAAAGGGTCCTGAATTTCAAATAGCTATAAAATAAAAAGTTCTTGGAATATTTTAAAAAAATTAGTGGCAACAGATTCACAAAAGTAAAACATTTGTACATTTTTTCCTTTGCTACAAACACTCGATGTGTGTCCCCCACCGTAACTCGGCAAATGTCAATGCGATAATCCAGCTCGTTGCACACTGTCTGCAGCAAATCTGGCGTTATCGAGTTTACAGCAGCGGTGATGTGTTCCTGCTGATCATACAGGGTTATGGGTAGTGGAGGCAGGTACACTCTGACTTCTACTTACCCGCTAGCTGTGCGCGTAGACTTTCTTTGGGCTATGCAAAAAGGTTTCCTTTACGAGATCAACAACTTCGTTAGAGACGGATTGTCAGCCAGAATGTGTCTTTCTGTGATCACAGATGTATCCCTTGTCTTTAAAGTTTGTGTAGCACTTCAAAATTGACTTAGTAATAGATGGATGCACATTACATTTGCGTTTAAAAGCACGCTGAATAGGCACAAGACTTTCTGTTGTAGCAAATTCCAGAACACACCAGCTTCACTGTTATGGGATGGACGTCATCTTGAAAAACACCGATTTGTAGGTGTTACGCAGATGTAAAAACTTTTTTAGAAAATAAAATGTTTAATTTTTGTGTACCTGTTGCCATTAAAATTTTTATCACATTAAAATAACTTTTTATTTTATAACTATTTAAAAGCAAGAATCCTTTTTGCGGGAACTCTATATATTACCATTCCCTGGGACTAAAAAAAGAAAATTGTGTTGAAAATCGATTTGCTATTCACAACACTACTGTACCCTTTATATCCAATTTTTAACATCTCCTTGGCGTATTATTAATCTCATTTTCACTCTTTTTCATGCATAGTTTATAATTTTTTCACATGCTATTAATATCCCTTATACGTTGTTTTATATTGCCACTTTTTAAAGTAATGCACTGACACTAAACTCCAAACCTCAGCCCGAATATTGCGCGGAAAAATGCGAAAGAATATCCTTCAGTTTATGATCGAAAAGGAGTGATTCTGTCTTTGAATGTGAGCATGCACAGCAGGCGGCTAATTGCCGCCACCGCCAGACACATTTCATCCACCTTACCCCCCATTTCTTCCTGGTATGGAGGTGGGGATGTGATTATCTTCTTTTAATGCCAGTCTGCTAGCAAGCGATTGGTGCCTGCTATCCGTGAAGAATTAATTTTTGTGAACCATATTTTCTTCATACGCTTACCATTATGAGCTGAAATCCCGATTTATTTGGACACTAAATTTTTTTTCAAGAATCTGTAAGCGTTAAATCCCTGAGGAAAAAGACGACGCCCTCCACTGTGTCCTCTCGTATTTACGACATTTTTTTATAAACATACGATTTATACTATAACTTTATTCGAAAGTTTACGTAAAATATCTTAAATATGTATAGAGGTATAGCTCGTTTCGTTGCGCTTGGCAGATATTGCTCTTTTTACTAACTGCAGATTTGTGACAACTCAGCGTTGAGTAAATCAGCGTCATATTTACAACAGCATGTACTTATGGCGCTGTTTGATAACTTATGAGTTAATTAATTAGTATTACAATTGCATAATTAACAAACTACTCGTTTTTTTGAAGTGGTCTGTCTGGAATGGACTCGCAATAGCTCTGAGGTATGCTTGCACTCACCTTATAGTATGATACTATTACAGCAAATACAAAAATAAAACTGAATGAGTTTATAACATCATCTATTTTTCTTCTCATCTACAGAACATATTTTCATATTCTTTTTCAAATTTCTTTTATAATGTTTAATAATATTATAATAATAATAATAATCATTCTTTTACAATATTCCCAAATTCTTTCCATATACGGATAGATATCAATTAGAGAGATCATATATATTCCTATCATGTCCAAGAACGGTCGCATTCATTTTGCCGACAATCGACAATCACTTCTCCGACAGGTCATTACGTCGACAGGGTCGTTTTGCCGACACGCCATTTAGCCGACAGGGTGGTTTCGCCGATAGGATCATTTCGCCGACATCGTTATTTCCCCGACACGTCATTTGGCCGATAGGGTCGTTTCGCCGACATATTATTACATCCAACGGGTCGGTTCGCTGATGTAATGTATATAAATACTTTATTTAGTTAAAAATGCCTGTTTTCATATAAAATGTTATAATTAAACCCTGCGGCTCAGTGTACCCTCATGAAATCGTGGGTTCTTCTTTCATGAAATGAATGTGATTCAATAGAGAATTTATAATCTTTAATTATATACAATATATTTTTATAAATGAAGCGCACTGAGAGTTACATAGCAAAATAAGTACTTCTCCCATTAAAATTTTTTGGGCCCAGAATTTTTGCTATGGTCATAAATTACGGGTATGGTTAAATAGTTAAAAATATTAAAGGCAGATTTGTGAAAAAACCATGAAGTTTAGGTAATAATATTATATGTGATTCAAATTTTTAGGTAATACTATATGTGATTTAAGAACAAATATCTATCTAAATATTGATAAAAAGTTGGAACCGAATGGAATAAAGTCAAGAAAATTAATATTCAATAAGTATAAATTGCAGCACTAAACATCGATGCGGTAACTTGTCGGTGAAATGACGTGTCGACGAAAAGACTCTATCGGCCAAATGACACAGTCGGCGTAATGACGTGTCGGCGAAATGAGCTGAATCCCTTAGGCAAAACCTAAATTTAAAAGACTGATATTATAGGATTCGCTTTACGAGCCCTCATTTGACGGCAGTCGTTAAATGCGGATCCATTCAGTCGTAAGTGTGGGGTCTCCTGAACTTCTGCGTTAAGAACTGTTGTTGGCTGCACCTCCTTTGCCCAGTTGGTAAAGCGTCGCTTGTTACCATTGTTAAACAGGTTATCAGATTCTGCAAGAATGTCAAACATGTCCTCCTTTCAGTAAGAGCAGACACAGAAAGAAGAAAAACGGCAAGGAATGAAAGATCTCTTCAGGGCAATTAGTAGCGGTTCGATGATTTTCTTTCTTTCAAGATGAGCTATTTTAGATGTCGACCTTTGAAGACAACGTTACTTTTCTGTGCACGAGGGCGGGAACAAGAACGATCTGTTTGATCTCAAAGATAATTTCACTTTTGGATATGCAAGTCCCGGTTTGGAAGTTCAGCAATATAGAGGTATTGTTCGTGGCTAAGTCGGTGATCAGAGCGATACGGACAACAGCAACAATACCATCGGCTGCGTGTTGCTGCATGTTTTTTGTTTTCGGGGGTGTTCCTTCTTTTTCTTGATGGAGCACTTGCTTCAACCTCTTAATCTTCAATCCATTACTCGAAGCTGACGGCACGTGGCTGAGGAACGGACTTGATTAATCATGGCCCTTATATCTTGGTGCATTCAAACCGTGCTTTACACAGTCCTTCACAGTTGAATATGCTTGAACCAGAGGCTCCTCGACTATGGCCCGCGGCGCTTAGTCCGGCCCTCTGAAGAATTCTGTCCGGCCAGCCGTGGTCGACTAATATTGGGAAATGGTTCATGAGAAATAGAAATTAAAAGAATGAGCAAAAATGTTCAGCATCGTTTTGACCACCATCTTTCTCCTGAGATTCCCAACTTCTCTTGTATCTCAGATTCAAGATGATCTCTGGTTTTCTCTAACAAGGCCCCATGTTTCTTACTTTCTTAGATCCGTTCTTCGTTTATCTACTGTCACATACTTTGTTATTATTTGGCAAATTTTATCATGGCAGTAAAATTTCTAATACTCTACACTTCACCAAGTACTCATTTTGCATTTGTAAGCAATTTTGGTGGATAAAGGGTACACGACGAAGAATGCCAATAATGACTAGACTGTAATCGTAAAATAATTACCTTTTACCTTACCGAATTGTACATTTTCTCTTTCTCTCTCACTACTTTAAACATGTCCCAAGGAAGAAGTGTACAGTGTACATATTTAGTCACATTGTATCAGTGACCGATTCTGCCCATCTTTAATATATTAACAAAAACACACACTTAACACTGGTTCGGTCAGTATGCAAATCTGTACACCGCTACTGTAAGGACTTACGGCGGAAGGATACGGGAATATTCACAGACGAACCTTTCACGTATCTTTACGCCACAGATTTCAGAAAAGCGCGTCTATTTATTTTAATAATAAGGACGCTGTGAAATTTCTCTAATATGGTCGCCTGTGTTTCGTCCAAAAACGGCCGCTTTGAGTTTCGGCAACTGAATATAGGATAGTAGAACATCGATTATAGCGTTCCAAATAGTGACCGTTCTAATAAATTTTTGTTGTTTACAAAAATCAATTGCCAGATTGTAAATTTTCTTTATATTTTTAGCGCATGCTCTTCGATATCTTTGAGAAGATAAAAAATACGCTTTAATCCTTTCACCACATAAAATCAAAAGAGGAAAGAATGGCAGGAAAATATAGTGAGGGCTATAACATTTAATACATGTACATACACAGAAAGAGAGTGAAAATATGAAAGTGAGAGCTAAAACTGAAGAATAGGCCAAACGATTTCAGAAGAGGATGATGGTAATCTTTTTTTTTTCCATCCACCGAACACAACGGGATACATGTAATCGTGATGAATCAGTTTGAATCAGGGTTTAAGCTGCAGTCGCATTTTTCGCAAAATGCGACGAGTTGCTCGAAAATGCGAAGAAAAAATTATTGCCCATCGCGAAAATGCGACAGGCATTTTTAACCACAGTTTATTCTCTGAAAACAGGATTCCTCGATTCCAGAATATCCGTTTTGCACTTCAGCGATCTTTTCTTGTTCCTTTTTGTTTCCTCTTCAAAATTCTGAACAGCACCTGTTAAGCATCGTTGATGTAAATAATTTCATGGATAGGGTTCTTGGAACAACGAAAGCAACTAATATTTTTTAGCATTTTGCTACAACTTTTTTCCCATTTTAGCATTTTTGCGACAGCATGTTTTGAGCCAGCTTAAACTGGTTTGAGATATACCTCGGAGAGCTATTCTGGCAATTTCGATATATTTGCTCGTCTTTTACTGACAAATACAAAAGAGCAATATTCGCTTTCATTCACGCAATAATTCCTTGCCGAAATAAAGGTGAGAATAAGAAACATATTTTGGATTTTTACAACATTTTTTTGTTTTTACAACAATTTGGATCACCGATCCCTAAATCTAATTGTTTGCCTGAAAATATTTTCTTAATGATTTTAATTTGTATTCCATCTAAAAATACTCATATTATTTAAAATTATGCGTGTTTATTATGTTTATTCTCGGCTAAAGATTTCTGTTGCTTTTTGTTTTCTTTTTCCTTTAATGCGTCGTTACGGATGTATTGAAGTTCACGGGTATATCGAAATTTTTTGCGAAGCCTTTCGACTTCGTCATAAATAGGTTTGACTTTTTTTTTTGTTTAGCAGCTTGCTATATAATGAATACACATTTATAGTAATAAAGGGTAATCATTTGAAATTTTAACGTTTGTTTAGTATTTCTACTGATATTTTCGGATCATCTGCCAATTTGATTATCCGCGGTCAGCGTGTAACTAATTATCGCGAATAA
Organism: Dysdera silvatica; assembly: GCA_006491805.2. NCBI lineage: Eukaryota > Metazoa > Arthropoda > Arachnida > Araneae > Dysderidae > Dysdera > Dysdera silvatica. Next base: position 117,058,799 of record QLNU02015003.1, on the reverse strand, counting down.
TCGAGAGTCTATTGTATTTAATTTTTCTTTTTTAATTGAGTTTAACATAGGCTAAGAAATGGGTAAATTATTGGTGTAATAATCATGGGCGGATTTACCATTTTGCCGCCCCTAGGCTATTTTTGCCGACCCAAGGATACTTTTTATCGCCCCTTCGTACCCGTCCGCCCCAATCAGTGGTAGGAACATAAAAATTGTTACATTCAATATACGCCCAAAACTTTTATATTAACAATAAATATGTTGAAAAACAAACTCATAAATTGAAACATAAACATTAAACAATATTAACTTATATTGAAGCATTATTCCTTTTTGGTATATAATAAATCAAATTCAATTTTATTGAAATAAATTTTAATTTTAGCAAAAAATAAAAGCCTATCGAACACTGGTCTTTAAATGGAAAGCATGACGTCTGGCTTTCTTCTCGGCAAAACATCCGATTATATATTATCATAGAGTCATAGAGTATTGAGTATTGATTTTGTTATATCAGACTCAATACACAAAATTTTGCCGCCCTAGTTTATAGCCTATTGGGAAATACGCCACCAGTAATAATATGCTATTTTCCGGGATAAATATATATTACTCACATATCCATATAATACTATATGTACCACGTTCGGTGGGGGCATTGTAGGTTCCAGAGACATTGATTCACGAACAGAGAACCAAGCTTATATGCAACTAAACTTCTTACAGGGCTTTGGACGAGCGTCGCTTACCGTATTCCAAGCTCTCCATTCAAGTAGCATCACGGAAGCAAATTGCAGGTTTGTCCCGTATCATTAGCTGCGCCCATTTACGCGCCCGCGAGGCAGGACCCCCCCCCGTCCCCCCCCACCTCCCTAAATCAAGATGAATTGCAGTAGACATTGGAAATTGCAGTTGGGAGATCAATACGAAGTCCGGTTACTTATGGTTACTCGGCACGTCTTGATACTCTCGATGGTTACTAAGTTCACAAGTTCATCATTTATTAAATGCGTATAATAACTGTTTTTGGCCTTTATTGCAGGCTGATGTATCTTTAGCACCTCTTACTGTGAAAATGCGTTTTAATGGTGTATCATTAGGGCCATTAACGCATTTCTACACATAGACTGGATGGATTCACAGATTGCAGATTTGAAAAAATATAGAAAACGGTCAGTTCACAAAACGCATGAAAAGAAATGTGGCTATTCGAATCCGCCTTTCTCAAATGTAAAACCTTTAATACGCTTGAGGTGGAGCACGCATAGCAATCAACAGAGGCACACATGCAATCAAAAAACTCCAACATTAGAGTGGGTGGGGAGGCAGTGCAGGTTTTACGTATAAGCTAAGTAAGCCTTGGCCTGGAGCCCTGGAGCTTTAGAGCCCACTGCAGGGTCCTGGTGTTATTTAGGTTTAAGTGTTATTTTAATATTATTTATTTACAAGTGTCTGAGAAATTTTCATGATTGATAAATGTGAATATTGAGGATGGTGAAATTCAAAGAAAATTTCAAGATCTATTGACTAAATATCGCGAGGACCACATTCTCTAGGGCCTATTGTATCTTTCCAGCCTGGAGCCTATAAAAACTTCAATTCCGCTCTGGAGGAGGGTGGCGAAAGGGTTTTCAATGCGCACATCGTCAAAATATAAACTATATAGACTAAACATCGTGCGGACCATATTTTTTAGGGCCTATTGTATCTTTCCAGCGTAGGGTACATAAAGATCTTAATCTAGCAATGGAGGAGGGGGGACGAAAGGGATTTTCAATGCGGAAATCGTTAGAATATAAACTATATCGACTAAATATCGCCAAGATCACATTTTTTAGGGCCAATTGTATCTTTCCAGCCTCGAGTCCATAAGAATTTTAATCCATCACTGGGAAAGTGGGGAGGAACGAAAGGGATTTTCAATGCGAAAATCGTTAAAATATAAAGAAACAGTTTGCTCCATACTTTTTAAGTTATTGATAAGATTAAAACTCCAATTTTACGTTCCCGCGTCGTAAACATTTCTTCAACGGACTCCAGAAAAACGTAAAATATGGGTTTCACTGAATATCAATAGCCAGACACCTAATAACGTAAGCGAGCTATTTAACATACTCGCTATTTATCAAAAGCTTTATTTCCAAATTTGCATATTAAAAAATTCCCTAATTTTCAATATGATGTAAAAATTTGATTGAAAATTTCATCTCGATGGGGGGTCTTGCTCCCATCACACCCTCTTACGTACACCAGTGCATTTATACAAGGATTCAGTCCTTCACATTCGTCCACGATTAAAGCATAAATTTTCATATGCAGAAAGCTCTGAGCTTCCATCAACTTGGAGACATATAGGATCTTGCTGTCGGTTGAGGTACGCAACATATGTATGGCACAACAATATATAACGCAACATTTGTATGGCACCATAGCTACACAATTACTGAACAAACAAGTAAATATACTGATTATCATGTTTAATACGTAGTAAGTATAATACAGAAGTTTATAGTGTATAGAAGCCGTGAATGTATGCAGAAAGTTCGTAAGGGGGTTATAGGCTCAATAGGAGGATTACAGAGCTACAACTCACATATTCCTATGTTAAATATACAAAATTTCATTGCAATGGGGGGTTACAACCCCCATCAACACCCCCTGCGTACGCCAATGATAGAAGTGAAAAAGGCTGAGAATACGCGTGGTGTAAAGTACTGGGTAAAGAAATTTTGATTTAAATCAATGAATGAGCAATGCACTTCGCAAAGAAACATTGAAACGTAACAAAATAAGCGTAGTTATATAAGCTGGCACGTCGTTTTACATCTGTTTCGGCAGGTGAAATCCTACCTTCATCAAGAAGGATTTTCTGACGAAGATAGCACGTTTCCCTTCCGAAACAATTGTAAAATGACGTGCTAGCTTACATAACCGCGTTTGTGTAAATTTACGCTTTAATAAAGATAATTTGTCTTGACGATGTCAGTTCAGACAATGGTTCACCACCATCTCAACATCTTGGTGCATACGACTATACTTACCTATTAGAAATGAGACGGGTTCAGCCCGAGCCCGTTTCGGGTCGAGCTCATTACAGAGATGCAACTGAAGCTGAAAATTGGCTTTTCTATATCGAAATTTTCCAAGGAACTATGTGATTTGTTTTCGAGGATTGTAAAAATCTGCGTGTATATGAAAATTCGAAGGGAATTAAATAGTGTGGTTTAGCAAATTTTTCAAAGTCTAAATCGTACGACAAGGGGTTAAAGTCATATTTAAAGCTTCGGGCTCAGGCGGGCTCAAATTGTAAGTCTTCGGGTTCAGGCCTCGAAAAATGAGCCCGCACTCATCTCTAATACTTGCCCCTCTGCTTTATATAACTAATTTATTGATTTCCGGCATCAATAAATATATCCCAGCCTGTAATAGTAAATGTGAAAAGGCCTGGTTTCCTGAAGTAGATCATACCACATGCAGTGCTTAGGCATGTTCGATATTCCGGTACACCGGTATTTTTTTAAATACCAGAAAACCGGTACCGGTTGCACCGATTACCGAAAAAAATGCTTCCAACCGGTATACCGGTACCAAAAAAGAGAATGCACATTACTGATACGGTATCGGTAAACGTTGGTTAATGTTATGCGGAGTGTGGCCAGCCAGAAAGTAGCACTGTCAACTACAAATGATAAAACTCTTTAAGAGGATAAAGAAACGCATTTTCTGTATCAAATCTTACTGATTTGTGTAGTTATATTTTCATGATAGCAATATGCAAATCGAGAGGGCTTGATAAGGATGATTTCCTTTCTCATTAGATAAGATTCCCGGTTCGTATAAATAAAATTGATCACTATGCTGGTTATATAATACCTATTGTCATAAGCGTACGCAGAAAGTTCATAAGTGGGATTACAGGCTTAATGGGGGGTTACAGAGCTACAACTCACATATTTCTATGTTAAATATACAAAATTTCATTGCAATGGGGGGTTACAAACACCCCCTGCATACGCCAATGCTTATTGTTCCGAAAAAATTTCAAAACTAGCGGAAAAGCACTTACATACATGATTTGCATACAAACTTAAGACGATTCCAATAACAGAACAAATCTGCAATAAAATTTCGGAATTTGCCGTAAAAAGTAGCTTAATACAGTGAGATATCGCAACCTGGAGCGATACTGCCTGCTGCCCTGTCTAAAATAAGGATGAAGACGCTCTTCTCTGGTGGCAGGACCATTCTCAATCCTTCGGCAAACACAGCAAATTTACCAAGAAACATTTGGCTGTCTCAACATGTCCGTGCCATAAAAGGAGATTTTCAGCTCTTGGGGACTGGTTGTGACCCATCAGCGGAGGAATCTCTCGCATGTGAAAAAGCTTGTCATTTTGGTGAAAGAGCTTGTCTTTTTGGAGAAAAAGCTTGTCATTTTGGTGAAAAAGCTTGTCTGTTTGGCGAGAAATGCTGATTATGTTTCAGTTCTTAAGTAGATCAAATTTTTTGGATTGGCGTGTTAATTACACGTTTTGTCGTATACATTTACAATTGAAGTTACTGCAATTATAGTGAAAAATAAACATAAAACTAATAATGTAGGTATTATTATAGATTGTATATTAAATAATTTAATTATAGTTACAATTTCATTACTTGTATTTTATTACTGAATTAATATTTTCAATTTTTATAAAATTAAAAGAATAAATATATATAATATAATAAATATATATATAATCCGTTTAATAAAGAAACTTAAGTTCACAACCCACTAATCACATTAAAGCAATTGGACATCAGTGATAACGATGACATGAATATTCAGAATTTAAAAACATTGAATTTGGTCATATATAAAACTCCAAAATGGAATCGAATATACAATTTCGACTTCTAGATGTGAACAATGTGAATTCCAATAAATTCCCAAATTCGAATTCTAGTAACTAACATGATGCATTCATGAACCATTCTGTCAATTGGTATAAAGATCGATAGTGTGCGAGCATTAACGTACACAGGGGGGTATTGATGAGGGCAGTAACCCCTCATTGCGATTGAATTTTGCATATTTAACATAGGAATATGTGACTTGCAGCTCTGTAACCTTTCCATTGAACCTAGAACCCCTTACGTACTTTCTGTGTACGCCTGTATCTGTATGTCTGTGTGTCTGTATGTGTGTGTGTATGTATGTGAGTAAGGTTCATACCTTCATACAAATTATTAATTTTTAATTTAATTTTTGCGAATTGAAAATGCCGTTGAAAATTCTTGTTAATCCGGGGCAGCTTGTGTTTCTAGCAAGGAATGCTAATCATGCTTATGTACAGCATGTACTGTATGTATTGCATATACTGATATACTGCATGTATTGCATGAGCTTGTACAGTCGGTGAAACAAAAATCTGAACACTTGTTTGCCATTCGAGCAATAATTGTGCTACAAAAATTCGAAGGTGCCAGTTGATAGTGAACAATGAAATCTACCAATTTATGTGCACAAAATTTGCGTAAGGGACAGCATGGCCCCCCATAAGTGGAGCTGACAGGGCTCTAGCCTGGGGGGCCTGGCCAGGGCCATGCTTACGGTGTTAGCGGTCCTGGGCAAAGAAAATTTTAGCGGCTCTGGGCAAACAGACTTTAGCAGCCCTTAAAAATATTTTGATGTAACACAACTATAAAAATATTTACCGGAGTTTAGTGAACAATGAAATCTACCAATTCATGTGCACAAAATTTGCATAAGGGACAGCATGGCCCCCCATAAGTGGAGCTGACAGGGCTCTAGCCTGGGGGGCCTGGCCAGGGCCGTGCTTACGGTGTTCACGGCCTTGGACAAAGAAGATTTTAGCGGCTCTGGGCAAACAGATTTTAGCGGCCCTTAAAAATATTTTGACATATAAATAACACAACGATAAAAAGATTTACACGGGTTTAGCATTACGTCCTTCATAAAGCATAAAGTCCTTTACTGGTCTAAACGCTGTAGGTAAAAATAAAGAGCAGATAATGAAGTTAAATTGAAAATAGGGGATAAAAATTAAATAAAATACGAATCATTGTAATTTATTATTACTCTAATTATTATAATTATAACGAATTAATGAAAAGCTAACTTAAAGAACAAAGCTGCTTGTTTTATACTATTAGAACTTACAAAGTAATTTTTCTAGTTTTGTGGGCTGCCACGAGTCTCTGCAGTGGCCATATTGCCACCACAATAAACATGGTAACGTACATAGGCTCCTGATGATAACACATTTGACTAATAACACGTGTATTTATTCTGACCACCATTTAGAAGTTGCATTATGGGAAGTATGACGTCACATGCAAAAGGTCAATTGACCAAATACTCTGTCAAACCTATAAGGGGCTGCTAAAAACTGACTTCTTGGTACTTACACTACACTTTTTCGGCAGCCCTAAATTTTAGCTGCCATAGGCGGCCTCCCAGCTCACACCCCCTTAGGCACGACCTTGGGCCCGGTGTAGTGGGTTGGCCAGCTAAGCAAAATGAACAGAAGTCTTCTGTACCGGACTGGGATTACAGCGCCGCCTCCGGCGGCCACCCTTCCCAATGAAACCCTTGCACAATCCTCCTCCTCTTTCTGTACCGGATTTACGTATAGGCCAAGTAGACCCCACAACGCCAAATATTATTTATTTAAGCGTCATTTTAATCCTAACTTTTATCCCTTTTAAACTTTCGTATATTTATTTATTTTTATATCCACGACCGGATCAAGGTTTTGTGAGGCCCTAAACAGTTTTTTCGTAGCCCCTTAGAGTATAAATGGAACCTGTGTAATAGTTTCTTTTGAAAAAATAAGTAAAAAAAGAAACCTTTATTATAAAATAAATAAAAAAAGAAACCTTTATTATATCAAATCCTTCATTGAATTAAGATTTAATTAAAACAAAAATACGTGTATATACTTCCAAAAATTAAACGATAACATGAAACTTCTGTTTATAATACAGTAAAACCCTGATAACTCGATGTTTACGGTAAACAGAAGTGATTCGCATTCTCCTTTAAATACCCATTGAACTCCCATTAAACCTCAATAATTCGAAAAGTAGATAACAAAAACTAGAAAATACATTTTGAGATAATACTTGATATTGTCTGTTTTTATTATGCATAAATCTCCATAGCTTTATTTCATAAATATACATATTACTTTTATGTCGGATCCGCAAAACTAAACCTGTTTTGGAGGCAAACCATGCGAAAATGCCTATCCGGTAGGCAGGGGAGTTCAAAGCCATTCATATTTAAGCAGAGGGCCAGATATCCAGATTTAATTTTTTCTGAAATTCTATTAATCTGAAATTCCTCTATTCCCTTTGGAACGGGAATTCAATATTCTATTCTGTTGAAATTACCCTTTGACTTATCTTCACTGATTAAATTTACAAAAATACCTTCTAAATGATGATCAAGAAATGTCACTCGACAACAGTTTTAAAGCATAAAATAATTTCTACTTTATTTTTCATTTAATTTTTTTTAACTTTGTGTAACTATGCGATACCCCCTAAAGCGTAACTTTCAATAATATTAATTGGCGCAGTATAGCCCAGATGCTCTTGCGCCATAAAAAATCCAAACAAACAAACATAAATAATATTAAACATAAGAAAAAAAATTATTAATTGGATTGCGCTGAAATGTCTGTACAGTAGGTAAAAAACCGTAAGGTTTCAATTCCCATCAGAAAATTAATATGTTTCTATTCATATTTTTATCGAATATGATTTTCATAATTTATAATTTACAGTAGATATTATTTTAAAAATGAAAAACATAATACATTTGTTTGGCCTGTTGAACTTTACTGTAATGTAAAATATTGGAGAGATATGATGAATACTTCGGGATATATCCATAAAATTTTCATGAAACATTTTATCATTATGAACTCAATATTTCTAATATTCAAAACTCATTAATAATCAAAGCTAGTCATTGTCATTAGAATTTCCAAAATTTCTGCAAGTTTTAATATGAAGATGATCCCTCATGTAAATTTTTATGCACATGGATTGCTATATTTCATTATTCCCTATAGATTGGCAGGCACCTTTGAATTTTTTGTAGCATAATTATTACGCGAACGGGTATTCGAATTTTTGTTTCACCTGTGTACCTGCGTCTAACTAGTGATTGTTATAATTAAGTTTTAATACCTTAAAAAATAATTAAAATCTCAATATCACCCTGAACTGAACGTACGATTTCTTGTTAACCTTACCGCTCGCGCCTCATACAGTACATTATACCGGTACCGGTTCAGCACTAGCTGATTACGAACCTTAAACTGCTAAAAACAAGGTAGTACAATTATTTTGGTTAACCGGTAGCAACCGGTATTCTGGTACAACCATTATTCCGATACAACCAGTATTCCGGTATACCGATTGTAGTACTTGTATTTCGCGGTACCGGATACCGGTACTGAAATCCTAGCCTAACAGGACCTGATTACCGACTAGGTTCGCAAGGCCTAGGCCTACGGACCCCAATTTGCGGTGTTTCCTTCCTTCCTTCTTTTCTTCCTTCCTTCCTTTCTTTCTTGTTTTATAAGTTGACTTGTATTTACCTATTTTGATCAGTATCTAGAAAATTTTTAGGTAAAAGCTTATTTTTTGGGCTATTTTGTTGGATAATTCATACCAAATTCGAGGAATTACTCATGGGTGGATTTACTATTTTGCCGCCCCTATGTTCTTTGCCGCCCCAAGGCTACTTTTACCGCCCTTTTCTACTCGTCCGCAGCACCCCCCAATCAGTAGTAGGAACATAAAAATCGTTACATTCAATTTACACCAAAAACTTTGTATTGGCAATAAATATATTGAAAAACAAACTCATAAATTGAAACACAAACATTAAACAATATTAACTTATATTGAAATATTATTCCTTTTTGATATATAATAAATCAAATTCAATTTTATTGAAATAAATTTTAATTTTAGAAAAAAAAAAAAATATATTGAATGCTGGTATTTAAATGGAAAGCATGACGTCTAGCTTTCTTCTCGGCAAAACATCTGATTATATCATCGTATGGTATTGATTTTGTTATATCAGACTCAATACACAAAATTTTGCCGCCCTAGTCTATAGCCTATTGGAAATACGGCACTGTGTATATTCTCAGACCACCTTCTAAATCTGTCACCACGCGAAATGTGCCCCCCCCCCCATTTAATACTGCGCCACTTATACAGCTCCATTTGTCTCAATCAGGCCCTGCCCATATGCGCTTATTACAACACGACTTGTATTTAGGGGTCCGATGTGTAATTTGGAATTCCTTGCACGAAACTGTGGTCCTTTAGCATTTAATGCTACGTCTTGCAGTCGCACATGAACTTGGGGGGATGGCATTCCCTGTTATGCCCCTTGCTGCATTTCTGCAGCTGCCCGGCGCCTCTGAAATTATATTTCAATAACTTACACAGACGATTAAACAAGCTACTACGTCTACCATTGAAGTAATCAACAAAGAACATGTTAATATATTCGTTATGTGCTGAATAACGATTTGCTTTTCTAGGGATGGAAGAGCTTTAATTCGAGTCCATCTCTGCAATAATAGACGCAGCGAACTGTATATATTTGCGTAAAGATATAGAGAAAGAACCCAACCCTTTTTATTGTAGAGTGCATAAGCACAATGACAAATAGAACATCTGCCTGTTAAAACGCACCTACATTTAGGGGACAAAGGGCGATTTTGCTATATGATAATGGCGCGCCTACTCAGAGTGATCCGAACACGATTTGTCATCCTTCTGACCACAGCAAGAGCACGCACGAAAAACGTAGATTTCGCGCTGTACACGTAGATTGTTGATTCACGTTCCTTGTATTGTCTAACGATCAGCAACTGATATGAGGTGAAGAATGAGCGACGCATGCTGGGATACGCTGCATACGATCTTTTATATCGATAGACGACTTTGAGGATCCATTCCGCTGCTGAAATAAATCTTTAAAGAAATGTCATCATAATTTGTCAGCGAGAGATAGAACGTTTGGCAACGGAGCCAGGCACGGGTGAAAAATATGTCTTAAAAGTTATTTATTGCGAAACTCATGGCGCTTCGGAACAAAAGACGGAAAAGAAGAAGAAGAGGAGTTCATCTCTATCATTCAAGCTTTGTGTCACACTCAATTTTTGAGCTTGTGTTGAAACTGATGTCAGAGAGAGAAATTTTTCTCCAATTGATCTCAATCTTGAAACAAGACAGTTTTGAAAGAAGAGGAAAATTTTTATAGCATATACATATATATATACAGGGGCGTGTACAGGATTTTAAAAGGGGGGACTGGTAGAAAAATTATTTTCTCTCCCATAAAGAATTTGATTTTAGAACCGATAAAATTGTCCGAATGGTGGGGGGATAATTCTTAAATCCACCCTTGTGTGATGGGATTTGTGATGTACGGCCTTTATATATATATATGTGTGTGTGTGTGTGTGTGTGTATACACAGTATTACCTGCCTAAAGTGACCACCTTCGGGACTGGACTATTATGGTTACGATAGACAAGTGGTCACTGTACACGACAGACTTTGGTACAGTAATGCTTATGTCGATTAAGTCCCTACCAATAGTTCTTTTAAAAAGTGGTTGCATTATTCAGGTGGTCATTTAACCAGGTTCTACTGTGTGTGTATGTGCGTGTGTGTGTGTATAGAGAGAGGGGGAGAATAATTAAAATACGTAATCAAAATAATACAATATTAAAAAATATTAGAAAAAGAAGTATACAACAGTTTTTTCGACGAGAATAAAATTTAATTAAATTAAATAAATGCATATATATTCAAAACAACATGCACGGCTCTTTCTCTGGAGGTATTTTATCAAACATATCGATTTGGTTTTGTTAAACATACGATCTGTATTAAACAGTAATATAATCTGTACTAAACAACAGTACTAAAAACTGAAACAGTACTCAAACAGTACTAAATAAAAACAATTGTATTAAAATAGTACTAAAAACAATTGTATTAAAATAGTACTAAAAACAATTGCATTAAAATAGTACTAAAAACAATTATATTAAAATAGTACTAAAAACAATTGTATTAAAACAGTAATATAATCTGTAATAAACACAATGTGTAGCTAACAATACACCCAAGTTTTTCTCTCTCAGTCAGAGACAGAGGAGGGGAGGGGGCGCAGATAGACGAAGGGAAATCTACTGTAAATCATGACTAACAAGATATTTAATAATAATAAACAACATAAATCTATTAATGATTTATTATTTTAATATATTAACATTCATGTAGTGAAATAAAAACTATAAGTAAATACCTATAAAGGAATAATAATTTTAACGTCTTATTAAAATTTTTTTACGAACACGAAAAGAAATAGTTTGTATATTTTACACGAGCAGCAGGTTTATTGATATTTATATGTAACATGAAAGTATAAACCAGGGTTGTCCAACCTATTTGGGCAGCGGGCGACTTAAAAAACTCATAAATTTTGCAGCCCCCCCCCCCAGCTTCAGCGAGTTTCATAAATAAATAAATAAATACAAAAGCCTCTCTTCAGAGTTTCTTCTAGTTATTTATTTGTTCACTGAAGATATGGGAAGGGGGACACCCATGCGGTTTTCCCCGATTTCTGAAAAAAAAGAAATCGAAATTTTTTTTAAAATTTTTTTTTTTCATTTCAAACAGTTGTCATCGGGCCGGATTAACCCCTGTTGGCGGGCGGTATGTTGGGCACCCCTGGTATAAACGGATTAATATTAAAATTATATTACAAGAGTATATCTTAGCATGAGCTTACTCACATCTCACAAACGTAAAGGAGTTTCTAGGATTCCCCACACTAATTTCTTAGACAGAACAGGTGCTGAATGTTGTTCGTATTTTTACACCACTTTCGGTTGTTTGGTTGTGTGGGCGCGTATATACGTAACATAGTCTGTGACGGATTGCTAGAGATATTGAACTGGACAAGAGCCTACACATTAAACCTTGACTCAGAGAGTTCAGTTTTTGAATTTTTTGAGCAAGTTTTCCTCAGCGATCAAAGCAGTATTCAATCATTAGTGTTATCGCCAACCAGATGTCAGCTTGTGTCTTATCTGTAGCCAAATCTACCGCCAAACAAAGCTGGGATGCCAACACCTTTTTATAAAAAAAAGTATGCTTCTTTTGTAAAACAGTGGAATTATTTTTAAGGATTGATTTATGAGTTTCGGCGACAGAAAAAATAATCTTAATCATTTTGTTGCTGGAGGGGTTTCGTAGATCTATCGTTTCATCCGCAGAACCCCCCCCTCCTCCCCCCGATTCCCCCTCCAACTGATTATTTTAATCTTCTCTGTGATATAACCAATCGCTGTCATTGATTAAATGTCGCATGGTCTTGGTTTTCATTTGCACATATTTAGGGGGGGACAATGATGGGATTTGTGGTTTTTATGAGCGGTGAGAACATCCCAAAAGATGGGAGAGGTCGTTTAATTTTGGTCTCACGTAGCGATGAAGGTTTCCGATAAGACCTAATTCATTTTATTTTTTATGAATGACTTCGTTCTCTTCGGAAGAATGATACGCTATTACGAAATAAAAGTATGAAAATACACACAAAAAATAAATTTATCCATTTTAAAAAGCCAGTCTATTTTTTAAAAAATAAAGAGTACCGTAAGTAAAAAATAAAATAAAGAGTACCGTATTTTAAAATGTGACTCTAAATTTCTTTAAAATAAATGCATAACAGAACTGGGCAAATCAAATTTTTGAACGG
>QLNU02015003.1:117013598-117045903 GCA_006491805.2 Dysdera silvatica | reverse complement strand
GCTTTGAAATATAGCTGAAGTTGCGGATAAGAAAGAAGCTTAGTAAATTCCTGCTTAAACTCATAAACTGGCTCGCTAAGGATTTCAAAATAAACAAATTAAATCACAATGGATCCAATAAGACAACTATGCAAATATAAGCATCGTCTTGACGAAGGTTTTCAGGAACCAGCTTTGTTTTAAAAATGCAACAAAAATTATTATGCAGCAGCTGCCGATCCGATCACGTATTAAATTTTAACAATATGTGGTTTTCAGTAAATGTCTCCCATTTTTAATGACTTTTGTCAGCTTGCTAGTCCATAAGGATGACCTCACCAAGCTAGTGTCAGACGGGAGGGAACACCTGAAGTTATGTACACATTACAAAGTTGAACGGCTACAACAAATATGCCTGGTTTCTTATCATTATTTGAATATTGACAAATAGAGTCATGGGCTGTCATCTGCGGTCTCTCATATCTCAGGAAATGAATAATGACTTGCACACACCAAGAAAACATATATCATGAACCTTTGGAGCGAGCGAACGCCCACTCCACGGGGTACGATAACCGCTGTTTCCAACCGACCATTCTGCGTATTCACCACTCTCTGCGATCAAATCTCGTGTGTTATTCAGCCTAGATTTGTTAAAAACTACAATTATTTTCCCGGAAAAAAGCTGAGGAATCATCGCTGGTTTTGCGAACTCTCCAGAACAATATTTACAATTTTCTTTGTCTTAAGCAAATTACAGTCTTCCATCTTTTCCAAGAACTTGAGATGATTCAGTTTAAATGGCGTGGGGTCATATGTATTTTAGTAACGCGTGGGATTAGCATTCTGTTCCTTTCGGCTCTCGTCTGTTCTTCATGAAGAATTCGTACTACGTTAGATTCCCTTGATTTTACGTACTACAGTGGACTCGCTCGATTTTACGAATTCAGACGGACCTCAAAATACAGGGTTATTCAAAAAGAATCATCCGATTTCAAGAATGAACAACACAGAATGATAAGTAACACTTGTATATGAATGAAAAGGAAGAATGTCGCAAGTTTTAAACATGGGAAACCGCCATACTTTGTGGGATGCAGAGATGAGTCACTTCCACAGAGCTACGTCTTGGATTGGTCACACTGGACCAAATAGATTGGTGTTACACAGTTGGTCTCCTAGGTCTCTACCCTATGCAACTTCTTGCTTTGTGGGTTTGTAAAAGGTCAAGTATATGTGCCATCTTTTTCCACAAGTTTATGCGAACTTACAGACCGTGTTCCTTCTGCTTGAGGAGCAATTTCGAATAACATATTAAAATGTGTTTGGTGGAAATTTGCATATCTCATTGATATCATACGTTAGACTAAAGGAAGTCATACTGGATATTTGTAAAAAAAAACTTAGAAATTTTTCCTTTTCATTTCTGTATTACTTTCATTCTGCGTCGTTTATTTTGGAAAATATATAATTCAGAAATTGGATGATTTTTTTTGAATAATCCTGTACTGAATGGGACAAAAAAGTTCGTACAACGGAATTTACAATACCTTTAGGAAATACTTTTCGGGATCAACGCAGTTCGTGAAAACGTATAGAGTTGGACTCATTTATAAAGAGCCCACATTTTGAGAGTTTTCGGATTTAGGGAGGAAAATATGAATTTTATTTGGTATAATTAAATATAAAGTGTAATATAATTTATTTGCTTTTAGCGAACAACACTGTTTCGTACCCACGGATTTAACGAATAAAAGTGGCGAAGTTGTAAACAAAAGTAGAAAATTAAAAAAAAATAATAAAAAGTTAATTTAAAAAATCTGCGATTGGGGGTGTGTTTTTGACAGAGACGAACAACAGTTGAACACGTGTTTAACATTTGGCACATTAAATTGTTTTCTAGCTTAGAAACAAAATACGCGTTTGAAAATCTTCATTTTTTTGTTTCTAAACTGAAGTGACAACGAAGCAACCCTTAGTCTCCTGTTGGTCATTTACAACCTCCGATATGTAATATTATTTAGTAATTTGTTTAACGCGAAATTATTAAAATAACGTTACATCCAAATAAAACATTTTCCAATATAAAGCACATTTGGTTTCACTTTATTTATAAGAATATCTTTTCCCGGTTTCAGAAAGTTATAACTTTATAGACAGATTTAAATTTATTTCAATAATAGAAATAAAATACAGGGTACCAGGGAGGAAATTACATAAAAAGGTTAAACACTGGTAAAATAGCAATGAAAAAGATCACTCAAGCTTTCGGACGCATCAGCAGCAGTCCTTCATCAGGAGTAATGACGATGTTATGTTTCTGTCTCTTTTTTATACTTGAAATTTCTGGAAAACCCTTCATCAGAGTAGTCCCGCAGAATGGGAAAACCCAATGAGAACCAATGGGAGGCCTCCAATAGAATCATGGAAGAACCCCAATAGGGACCAATGAGAAACCCACACTGCGGGTTACCTAATTTGGGGATGTCTCATACATTTCAGAGTAAGAGTTGTTTATAAGTTTCTGGAAGTGGTTGTGATGTATTAATGGCTTTCCCGTGTAGTTTGTAAGTTTCCCAAGATTCTAAGAAGAGTCTACTATTCTTGTTTGTGATGTGACGGTGTAGTATTTTTGTTGAGTCCCAGTCGGGTTCGTGTCCGTGTTGTAAAGCGTGTTCTGCCAGACGTGAGGCTATGTCTCCTTTCGCGAGTGCTTGTTTGTGTTCTTTTTTTCTTGTTTTGATCATTCTTTTTGTTTGTCCTATGTAATGTTTGTTGCAGTCTTTGCATGGTATTTGGTATATGGCGCCTGTGAGATCTTCTGGTGGAACTGGGTCTTTAACTTTTGTAAGTTGTTTGCGAAGTGTTGTGACAGGGGAATAGAATGTTTTGATATTTGCCTCTTTAAGGATGCGAGAGATTGTTTCGGAAATGCCGTGAATATATGGAATAGATATGCGGGTGTGAGATGTATTGTTTAAAGATGTACTATTGGGTCTACAGTTTCTGAGAATGAATCGTTTAGGGTATCCATTATTTTTAAGTGCCGTGTGTATGTGTTTTGTTTCTGTGTTTGAAAGTGTTTCATTACTGCAGTGAGAATTCGCTCTAAGACTTAATAATAATATTAATTTGAAACGAGAAATAATGTAGCTCTCATCAACGAAGAACATGTTTTCTTCTCATAAGTTTTTACTTATATAGAGTATCACATCGCTGAATTATTATACGTTGCACGGAATCTGTTCACAGATTAGGGTTTCCACTGAAATTGAAGGAAAAAATTTCCTGACTTTTCCAGGTTTTTACTGACTTTTTGGATAAATTGTCTGACTGGCCGCAAACAAAAGTTTGAACTTCGGTGTTGTGAAAAACATATTTATATTCGCGAGAATTATAGCTGTTCAGAAGAGGTTAGGAATGGTTTTCCTAGCTTTTTTAGGTTTGATAAAAAAAACACTTTTTCCCCGACTTTTGGGGAAGAGTTCAAATTCTCTGATGATTGAAGATTCTCCAGGTTTTCAAGGCTAGTGAGAATCCTGACAGATACATTATACAATGGGTGGAGGGAGTGGTAAAAACCGAATACATTATATATGAGCAGGGGCGGACTGGGTCTTCTCAAAGGGCGCATACCTTGAATTTCGCGAGTCCTATCGTTAATGAGGGCGCACCGGCCCAGGGGCTTACAGGCCGGTGGCCCAGTCCGCCCCTGTATGTACGGATCTACATACAAACAACTGATTTAGTTTCCTTGGATGACCAGAAAATGGGGGAGAGGTGACAAACAGGAGTTTCTCAAATATAAATATTGACACATTAAAAACAATATTTGAAATGCTATAGAGCAGCCGTTTTTAGACCATTTCGCATCAGAACCCTTTTGCGCCCATAGATGTTAGAGAACCCCAAAGAATTTTATCTACGTAGCTTAAATATCTCTTGATAGTATTAGAAAAATATCTTTGAATTCGCAAACACTCTGAAAGTATCTGGGAGATCCCAATAATCACGGTCTGGGGACTATTGCTATAAAGCAGGGTTGTCCAACCTTTTTGAGTAGCGGGCCACTTAAAGAATTTTCACGGATCTTGCGGGACAGAAATTTCAGCGAGTTTTATAAAAAAAAATCAAAAACCTTTGTTTTGGAAATTTTTATTCCAAACAGTTGTCCGCAGCCCGGATTAACAGAGTTGGCGGGCCGTATGTTGGACAACCCTAGTATAAAGGAAAAGTATACTGACCGTTACACACACACGGTACGCCAATAATATATATATATATCATCATCATCATATTCAACCATTATCTATCCACTGCTGGATGAAGGTCTCTCCAAATGCTTTCCACACAAGTCTATCCTGAGCAATTCGCTTCCACGTCACCCCAACCTGTTTTCTTATTTCATCCACCCATCTAGTTTGAGGACGTTTTCTAGGTCTTCGGTGGTCTCTTGGAATCCAGTTCAGAATTTCTGTTGTCCATCGTTGATCAGTTCTTCTTGCAATATGCCCAGCCCATCGCCATTTCAGCCCTTTTACTTTAACAATGATGTCCTCTACTCTAGTTTGCTCTCTCACCCAAGTGTTTCTTTTTCGATCTCTCCTAGTTATTCCAAGCATGCACCTCTCCATGCTCCTTTGCGTTGTCTGTAACTTTCGTATTGCTCCAACTGTTAGACTCCATGTCTCTGATCCATAAGAGAGGACTGGCAATACACACTGGTTGAAGACCTTTCTTTTTAGACACAAAGGCAATTTCCCCTTCAGGATAAAACTGTTTCTTCCAAATGCACTCCAGCCAAGTTTAATACGTCTGTTGAGTTCTTTCATAATGTTGCCATCCATTGAAATCAGCTGGCCAAGGTAAATATATGAATCAGCAATTTCTAGCTCAATGTTGTCAACTTGTATTTTTGTTTCCTCTACGAAATTATTGAACATGATCTTAGTTTTTTGTAGGTTCATCTTGAGTCCAACTTCTTTACTTCTAGTTGAGAGCTCCTGTACCATGTCTTGGAGTTCTAATGGGTTCGTTGAAAAAATAACAATGTCATCAGCAAACCGCAAATGATTTAAATATTCACCATTTATTTTTATTCCCTTGTTATTCCAATTTATCAGCTGAAAAATCATCTGTAAAGCTGAAGTAAAAAGTTTTGGAGAAATGGTATCTCCCTGCCTCACACCTTTACCAATTTTGATAGCTTCGGTATCTTTATGTAACCGAAATTTTGCACTTGCATTTTTATACACACGTTTCACCATGTCAATGTACACATCCTCGATGTCTGCTTTTTACAGGTTACACCACCAATTTCCCCAGCAGTTTCAACTATTGTCTTAACAATGTTTTCATTTGCTTCTGAGATATCACTTTCATCAATAAGTCCTTCCAGTGCAGAAAAGCGATTTTTTAATTCCAACTTGAATGCCTCGGTATTTTCTTTTAATTTCTTTAAATCCACCCTCTTACTTACTTGTTTCCTAATGAGCTTCTGTCGTTCTAATTTAGTATTTAAGTGCACTTTACATCTCACCATTCGATGATCACTTCCAGTATTAAATCTGTTCAGTACACTGCAATCTTCAATAATTGATTTCTTGTTTGCCAGGATATAGTCAATTTCACTAGTTCCCCCATTTGGGTGTTTCCATGTCCATTTTCTTTGCGGTTTCTTCTTAAAAAATGAATTCATGATGCTAAGATTTTCAGCTTCTGCAAATTCGATGAGTTGATCGCCACGTTCATTCCTTTCCCCATATCCGTATTTACCAACCGATGTCTCTCCTTGTTCCTGTTGTCCAATTCTTGCATTGAAATCCCCCATGATGAGCTTGATATGTTGTTTCCCTTTGGTGTGTAACTCTTTGATTTCTTCATAAAATTCTTCAACCTCTTCGTCGGTATGGCTTGATGTTGGTGCATATACCTGTACTATCTGAAGTTGGTATCGCTGGGTTAGTTGAACAACGAGCCTCGCTGCTCGATCTGACGTGCTTTCGACTTCAAGAAGGTAGTCTTTAATTCTTTTGTTGATTAAGAAGCCAACACCACTTGTTCTTCCAGTTTCCGTTCCTCTATAATAAAACAAATGTCCACTTTTAAGTTCCACCAACTCTTCACCTTTTCTTCTAACTTCACTGAGTCCTACAATGTCCCATTTGATCTTGTCAAGTTCTTCTTCCAATTCCTGAAGTTTTGCTTCAGAAGCAAGGGATCGTCCATTAAACGTAGCCAAGGTCAATAACAAACGGCAGCCTGGGCCATTCCAGTGATTCTTAGCACCCCCTGCTTTCATGCCACACTGACCGCTGCCTTGATCAGGAGCACTCCAGCACCTGGAGACTAGGGGCCATGGTTTCTGGTGTGTCAACATAATGGAGGAATTAGCCATAATTTCACCACGCTGGCTAGACGGGTTGGTGAATTAGCCCTCCCCTTCCGCCTTTCTATCCGTGCAGCAAATATTAATTTGCCACATAAATAGAAAGCTCAGCCTGCACCACTTGAAGGCGGGGTAGGACACTAGGTTACTGGCCTGGCCGGTTCCACACATCGTCACATACGTTCAGCGTGTGGGTCTCCTTCCAGTTAGATACCAGCAACCCTTTTGCAGGCCATATATATATATATATACCGTGACCTCCTCATGAAAGTCACGAACTGGATTGTGGACTCCACGACAATTTTTGTTTTCATCAGAACGTGATGAACTAGGGCGCATTTCAAAAATCGTGGGGACCATGCCCGTATCCAGAGGAGGATCTTAGGGACCGATCACCCCCCTACCCCGAAACTAAATTTTTAATGGGACTTGGCTACGGCCTTGCATGCTCTGATTGTATCGATACATGCGGTAAATTTTTTGACCACCCCCCTCCCACCGAAATAAATCCTGCCTACGATTTTGGTGGGGCCATACAACTCAACAAATCATGTCATCAACATTTCAAAACCTCTACCATAACCTTACAACATTTTCATCAAGCCTCGAGTTAAAAGTGGTCATTTGACAAAAGAGTAGTCCCCAGACAAGGATTCCTAACGGAGAGATACGTAAATTTAGGACTACCATTGTCTTTCCATTCTTCCTCCATTTCACGAAGAGTAGTTGGCACCCGAAACTTTGTTTTTTCTTAAATTCTACACAAGTGTTGAAAGAATAATTACTATGGAACCACTCGCTGAAATTTTGTGTTGTCTTGACCACTTCCTCACCCAGATTTTTGCTTAGAACTTTGCTTTTCTCTATCTTTTCCCCCTCTTTCTCCAGCAATCTATCAATCTGATCAACAACGGAACTTCTTAAAAACCATGCCTCCTTTAAAACTTTTCTATCAACGCCCTTTTCCTCACGTTAATTACAGCGCGAAATTCATTGATGTCCCCTGATCCTAATGCGCAATTCCCTCTATGAATTGTTGTCAATAAAGTATAAAACGCCTCCTCATGGAGCCGGTAATTTTTTTTTTTTGGAAGACCTTTCGCAACCTCGGTGATTGGTTTTATATATGGTGTTATGCGGGTGTCATTCAGGCCCGTATATGGGGCCCAAAAGGAAGGATGGTCCGTGACACCCAAAGCCGTTCAAAGGGCAAGAAATATTATCCATAAATTGAATCTGCTCCTAAATGTGATTTGACATTTTTATGAGATGGCCTCCACTCGATAAGTAACCCAGAAAGAACAGGAAGACGATTTATACAACATTTAAAAAAAAGCTGGTACAGAAATATGGAGCTTGGAAATTTCAAAAATAGTAATCAACATTTATTTTGATATTTCAATTTTGATAGAAGCGTTTAATCGATGAAAATAAATTAATAAACGTATCGATAATTTTGAATTTTTGTTCCAAATAATTTTAAATGTGACTTACGAAAAAAAATGGGGAGTGTAGGGGGAGGATTCAAAGTACTAATGCACGTTATGGAGGTTAAGTTGAATGGGTGAGCCTGCATCCAAAAGGCTATAACGCTGAATTGATATAGCTTTTTACCAGTAGCTTATTAAGTCGGAATTAATTAAATTTATAATTAGTTAAGCATTATAAAAAGATTGTGATTCTAAAGTTGCGAAGCAAATTAACGAGTTGTTGTAAACAAATAAAAGAGCAGGAAGAAATAAGCCCATGTTGTTTACGATGAAAGTTCTAAATTTACGATCACATTAAAAAAACATCGTTATAGATCTATACGATCTATATATACATCGTTATAGATCTATACGATCTATATATACATCGTTATAGATTATATATATGGATCTATACATTGTTATAGATTTATACGATCAAGTTGACAATCATCGTAATGACTTCAAATTCAAGTAACATCGCAATGATCTCATACACATATGTATATTTCTCTCTCTCTCTCTCTCTCTCTCTCTTTCTCTCTCTCTCTTTTACACACACACACACACAAACACATACTCTCATACATGGACGCCCATATGGGGACAGAGAGGGGTTCGACCCTCCATAGCCATTCAAATTTTTGATTTGCCCGATTCTGCTATGCATTTACTTTCAAAAGTCTGGTAAGAGCATTTTAAAATAAGGTATTTTTTTTTAGCTGATTGTCAAGCAGTATCAATTATTTTTGTAGCATTTTAGTATCTTGTACATTCACTAACATATGTGACAGTCTTGAGAAAAAGGTAATAATTTCTCTCAGTCCCCCGAAGTATTCATATGGGTGCCGATGATTTCATACACTCTTTTACCAGCCAATTCATAATGTAGTTTACACGGACCAAGCTCAATCTATGCTTCATCCCATTGGACAATCTACAACTAGAGGTTACCTATAGAGGGTTCACCTTCAAACAACACTCGTTGTCAACTAACTCTAGATTTTATTTTCACACTCAGAGAACTGGACGAGTTTGGAACTCATTGTCCAAGACCGTTGTATTCCGGGGAATCTTTCGAACACTCCGTGAAGCTTTGTGCGCTTGTGATCTCTCCGGTTTTGTAAAATGCTTTCCTTTTTAATTGTAACTTTCATATTTTTCTTAGTGATATTGTGGTTTTATTGTCACGTTTATTCATGTTTTCATCGTTTGTATTTTAACCTTGTCTATGATATTTTTGTTTCCGTTTTTCAACTTTCAAAATGTAAGTGTCTTTGACCTGTCGGCTTTCAAATAAATTTACATGACATTTACATTACATACGCAAACTAGAGCTGAGTTTTAGCTCATTTTTGAGGCCCGAGCCCGTCCGAACCCGAAATACTTTATGGGAATGTAAATCCGAGCCAGCCTAATTTTCAAATAAAGCTTTAACCCCTTGGCGTATGATCAAAATTAAAAAAAAAATATTGCTAAACAACACTATTCGGTTTTCTTCGAATTTTCACATACACGTATTTCGACAATCCTCGAAAACGAATCACATAGCTGTATTCCTGGGAGAATTTCGATATAGAAAAGTCAGTTTTTAGCTTCAGTTTCATTCACCCAATGAGCCCGGGTTAGGGCTCAGCCCATCTCCCATCTGACGCACACACATGCATATCTCTCTCTCTCACGTAAACATACATCAAATAAAATACTTATACAATAAAACCTCCTTTAACGATCACCTCTAAACAACGGTAACCTCCGAAGTCCGGCCACATATCAATGGAATTGAACGCAATTCATAGGATTAATATTAGTACTAACCTCCAAACAGCGAATTCCAAACAACGGCCAACCACCCCACCCCACCCCACCTCCGGGCGTCATCACGAAAAAAAAAGTTATTCAAATTTTTCAAATATATCTGCAACCCAAATTTTCGGCAATAGAAAGTAAAATTTACTTCATGGCAAATGCAGAAATTGGCACCTAAAATGGTACACATTGGTATAAAATTATATACACATCGGTAGAAGCTCATAGAAAACCATTTACTGCATTGGATGCAGTTAACTGGTTTAACATGGCAGTGGAGGAAGTGGAGAGCTCAACAGTACACAAATGTTTGCAAAGGCTAGAATGGAAGTAAGTTTTACTTTATTAAGCTTTATTTATGCTTACATTAATTACTAGACAACGCGCCACAATTTCCATTTTTTACTCATATTTCCCTTTGTAACGTTCATAATCCTGAGATTAAAATAATTTTTAATTGCAGGAGCTTTCTGCACCTGACGAAATCGGAAATACAGATAGATAATAATGATGATGGGGGAAGGGTTTGATGGCATTCTCAGATTAGTAGGAATGACAAATATGAAAGCTAGCGAGTTTGTTTGCATGGACGAAGATTTAGAAGTTTCAGCTACATTTGATACAATTGAAGATTTGTTATATAATAATAAAACAATGAAATAAATAAAATAATGAAATAAATAAAATGAAATAAATAAAATGAAATAATGAAATAAATAAAATAATGAAATAAATAAAATAATGAAATAAATAAATTGTTATAAAATAATAATGGAAGGTGGAAAAAGTGGTGAGGAAATGGAAGCAGAAGAGAGCATGGAACAATCACAAAATTCTAACATTAAAGCATATTCTGATGTTTTAACAAATTTTTGGGAGATCCAGAACTTTGTTTTGAACAAAATTAATGACGAGTTATACAAAAGGACTTTAAATATTATTATTTCCTTAGAAAAAGAAATTTGCCATAAAAAAGCAACACAATTATGAATCACTAATTTTTTTAATGTAAACTAAGATAGATAAGGAATTAATTTATTCAAAATGACTATTTTTTTATTGTAAAGTAAATTTATTTTGATTTTTTGATACTGAACCTCTATAACAGCCACATCCGAAGAACGGTCACTTTTACAGAATCCTGCGGATGACCGTTATTCGACGGTTTTACTGTATATGAATTTTAGATACAGAAATACGAGCTTCCGCTTATATGAACTTGCTTACTTATATTTTTTCTAATTATTTCGTATATTTTTTTTTTTCAAGGTGAGACGATTAGAGATATTATTCAACTTGAAGATATGTATACAATCATCAATAATAAATATACTGATGTCCAAAATTAAATTTAAGTCCAATGTTATTTCAATGGGAGAGGTACATATGTAAATGATTGTTGATATGAAAGGTAATTTGACGTAGCATTAAGAAGATATAAGCTTTATAAGTAAAAATAATGTTATAAGCATAAGTAATGTTGTTAAAACGTTTTATTTCAACGTACGTCGCTGACGGACTTGGCCGTCTTTCGTCAGGAATACAAAATGAGAAAATAAATATTAGAAAACTGGAGATGCTGTTATTGCGTGACTGTTGTGTTGCCAGTTGTGGATGAATAATTAATGTGAAAATTTTATTAAACGTTTCCAATCTTGACCGAAAGTGGGAGTAGATTTTGGTTCATTGACTATGATAGAAGAATTCTTATTGATATGGAATGCTTCTAAAATATCTAATTCATGTATTGATATCGGTTGACAGATAATTATGGGTTGGTTGAATTTGAATTTGTGGTTATGCAACTAACAATGAACAGCGATGCCTTCTCTGCCGTCTCTACGTATTTAGAGTGTTCCTTTAGTCTGTGCTGCAAGGCTCGTTTAGTCTGGCCTATGTAGGACGTTGCATTTGCTGTAGATTTGGTAAACACCCCAACGTTTTAAAATTGGGATGTTGTCTTTAAGTTTAGAGACATGGATTTTGTTGACTGGGGAAAAAATCACTCTGCCGTTTCTAGAGAGAAGGAATCTAATTTTGGAAAAAAAGAACAACAATGGTGTCAGAGAATTCAGAATTGGATATGTAAGAAAGTATGGCGTTTGGAACAATATTCCAAGCACCACAATCCTGAACTAAGTGTAACTTTAATTTTGGACACCAATGTATGTAACAATTAAAATAGCATAGTTATGTTCTCAAATAAAAAGACGTGAGAGTTTGAGTGTGTGTTTTTTTAACACCATTTTTATTTTCGTTAACGCCCACGTTATGTAATTAAAAATATATGGTGTGTGTGTGTGAGGTCTCCCAGGACTGCATAATGGATCATTAAATGTAGGACCAATCGTTTAACGCGTTACTCAAAAGGAACGTATCAACCTGGCTCCGAGATTTACGTATAATGAGCCTACAGGGCTTCAAATCGTTACATGATGTTTTAGACCGAGGAATGATTATATTTTATATACTAAATGAATTTTCTAATAAACTTCCCAGAATTCCCTAAAATCAAATCAAGGGATAATTTCTAATTTCATCGATCAAATAATGTTTCCATATTTACAAAAATAACTTAGGATTACAGGTGGCGGACATGCGGTTGCTACCATGGGCACCTATATAAAGAAGATGAGGAAGGCCTCAAGCTCCCCACCCCATCTTATCGCTCTTCAATATTTTCATTTTTTAGGCTGTTCGTTATGATGAAACAAAATGTTGCGTTAGTAAGAAATCCCAACCCCATACAAAAACTACATAGGTACTTACGATCAGGGGCGCTGAGAGTTAACTAGGGACCCCATGTTCACTTCGACCGGCCCCCTCCCCCATGGCCCCTTCCCTGGGCAGTGGCATAGATATTTTTCTTCAGGGCCAGGCCTCCCTCAGCATAGGTTCTTACCAACGCGGGCACCCGAGCTGCAAACCCTGCTGCCCCCTCCCCTCTTGTCGGCTCTACTTCCGATACTGAAACGAGTACAGAATAAAATAAAAATTGCAATCGAAATAAAGAAAATCCCTTTTCGTTCTCAGTAAGGTAATAGTTACTTCGAGAGTGGGATTAACGGTGTTCGAGTAGAAATAGACTGACCCGACTGCGTGGATCGTTTATAATGACCGTCATTATCCGTTTAAACACATCCGAGAAGAACAAAGCGGTCTTAAAGACAAAAAGAGGGAAAACAGAGGGAGAAATAAGGAAACACTGAAAGGGAGGTATAGGGCGTGAGTGTCGTGTTCGAAGTCAGAGCTTCGTTGGTGTCATAAAAGGTCGGCACCATTAGAGGGTTTAGCTCTATTTTTTGCTTTTTTATTTGGTTTTTGCTCTCTGCTTTTTTATTTCTAGAAGTGGGGGCGGATATGGTCCAACAAGCTTAGACAGGCGTCAAAGAGGGGTGTAGAAAAGGCGGATTTTTATAAGAACTGGTACTTAATTTATTTCCTCTGATTAAAAGGGGGGGAAGTCCCTGTCCCTCCTTTTCCTATGTGCGTGATCAAAATAGACACGCGTGGAGGGCACCTGGAGAAACATTTATCCAGCAGTGGCTAGAATACCTTTACACAGCAGTGGTTGAATATGATTATGATGTGATATATATATATAGGGTGAGTGGGGGGAAAATGGGCACAGTGACGTCATTTCCCCTGTACGCAATGCAAAGAACTGATGTTGGTATAATAAGTTGGTAAGATGGGCATTTTTCAATGTTTTCTTTCTTTTTGTTTCTTCATAAAAATGGTTTGTCATACACTGAAAAGTCTGAGTTTCAGTGTCAATAAAGGTTCATTCTACAATATCACATACTGTTTGTACAAATTTATTCAATATATCAAGCTGCATATAGTAATAAATATGCAGATATAGACAAATAACTATGCCCATCTTCTCCCACTCTCTCTACGCAACGTGGTATGTCCATAGGGATAGTTCAAGTATTACGTAAGCACCTTTGGGGAGAGAGGGCATTGCTGTTGTGCTTATTTTCCTATGTTAGCCAATGTTAATTTTTGCTTAGGAGGGAGAGGGGTATAAAATGGCCAAAATATTGCTTATGTAATAATTAAAGACTCCCATAGATGTATGCAGAAAATTCATAAGCAGGTGTTACAGCCTTATAATAGGAGTTATAGAGTTAAAACTCCATTTTTTTTATATGTATATATACAAAATTTTATCGCAATGGGGGTTACAGCCCCATTAACACCCCCTTGTGTACGCCAGTGGGTATGTCCCCCCCCAAAAAAGAAAGCGATATAGCAAATGAAAACAATTCAATTAGAGGGAGAGAGAGAGATTAAAAAATAAATATATTTGGATGAGAGAGTAAACCAGCGTTGAAGATATCGTTGTTAAAAGAAAAAACTTCAAGAGACAATATCTATACGGCATATCTCAAAGGGAACTAACTAACCAATGGCGGGCAAACGAAGTTCTCAATTGGATGAAAGAAAACCATCGAAGACTAAGGAAATGTCTTGGATAAGATAGTAAATGGACGAAATTCCAAAGCAGATAGGAATAGCGTGGAATTAAGCATATCACACACAAACAGAGCAGACGGGTGTAGACATGGCCGGATTAAAACTTTTAGAACATCTAAACATTCAAAAAAATTAGTGTACCCACTTATACATCTCATTCAAAACATAATAAAATATAAACTAAAATCTTGATTTTCGAAATGAAGCAAAACTTAAATTGTAAGGAGAAAAACAAACATGTTTTTATACATTTCCATTGTAAATCCGGCATTGAAAAATTTCTGCAACACTCCTCTTCCCTTAACGCCCTGAGCAAGGGCGGATTGGGTCCTCTCAAAGGGCGAATACCTTGGATTATCGGAGGGCGCTAGTCCTATAGCCCATGAGGGAGCACCGGTCCGGGGGGGGGGCGGTTGGCTGACCGCCCAGTCCGCCCCTGGCCCTAAGCATGAGCTTACTTTACTTAACCTAGCCCTGTGAACAGAAGACATTTGGAAACACCTTCATCAAGCAGCAGATAATAGTTGAATATATGATAATGATTTATTAATTAACTGCGGATAAAATTTTACAGTAACTATGAGAAAAAATTAATTATAGCTATAGTTACTGCGACGTGAAAGAAACTACCTTTTTCCAATGTGGTACAATACGCGACGTTCTTGTGACCGTCATGTGGAGATATCTAAACGTCGTGTAGTCAGATAACGATGTTTTTCAACATTCGTTACGACGTCCAAGTGCTGATTCGTTTGACACAACCTCTTAAGGGTGCTTTACCATTACTCATCTTATCTTTTGCCACATTTTGCTTATCTTTCTCGTCACCTCTAACTTCTTATCCTACCAATTTTAATTCTGTTCGCAGGCTATTAGCGATACGATAGCGTTCTCAGAACTATGCAACACATCGACTCGGTTCCAAGGAAGGCATTCTTGAACTGTTTGATAAACTCTAGCTTATCAGTTGCTGTTCTTCTTGCTTGTATTGGAAAGATAAGGGTTTGATCAACCTCCAGGTGTTTGAAATCATCAATTTCGTATTTATTTGTTTATTTAGAGGAAAGTCGAAAGATTTTCTCGCATACAAGACCTCAGCCATGCACGCAAAGACAATGATGAAAGTTTTCTGAATCTCTGATTTTGTGAAAAATAATACATGGAAATATGTCTATAGCGATGCTCAAGGTATCAGGGAAAAGATATTGTCATAGACAATTCATCGCCATAGACATGACTGAACGTTATACACTTTAAACGTTGTTGGGACCAAAGGAAAATGACGCTATAGACAAATTTCACTGTAATACTACTAATAATGATTACTGGTGTAGAACTTTAACATATCACTGTAGGCAACTCGCTCAGACGCTGACTAGTTTACAAGCCAGCGAGGAGTGTGTAAACTCACCCAATGTAATTGAGGCATAAGCGAGCGCGTTGCCGCCTGAGTGCTGCTAATCAAAATATTCTAGTAATTAGGAACAGTGATTGGAAAAGGTTAAAATGATAAGAATTATTAACAAAAAAAATGAAATGCAAAAAACAAAATAAAACAATAACAAAACGCATTAGATAAACAAGAACTAAGATATAATACGCAAGAACGGATCGCAGACGGACAACGACAGCATCAGACTGCGCGGTATTTAATAAAATTGTAAAAATCAAGAGGAACCCAGAGCACAAAGACATTGGTTGATTGATAAAATGAAAAAAACGATCAAGTAAGGCAGAGCAATCTGGAAAAGAAATTGACGCAGCTAGCCCCAAGTTCTAGGGAAGGCTATAGAGTTCTAGTGAGGGCTGTAGCTTTCAATTCAATTCTAATTTTCCATTTTTCGGGAGGGAGAAAGGGTTAAACGTTTTCTACGGGAAACTTAGCCTTTTTTATCCCCGCCCTAGTCACGCCAATGGGACAGAGATCAAAATGAATAACATGGAAAAGATCTAAATGCATGATATGGAAAAAATAGACGGAAGTACAAGGAAGATATGGAAAAAATAGACGCAAGTACAAGAAAACTATGGAAAAAATAAATGAAAGTATAAAAAAGATATGGAAAAAAATAAACGTAAAATGTATGAAAAATATGAAAATTATTGAAGTATAATTCGCAAGGCCATTCCGTCTTTAGGCCATTGACTAGAAGGCAAAAATCTCAGTGACACATTCCCACAAATGTGTATTTTTTTAGTAGGTGGCGATGGCGGGATGGGGCGCTCTTTAATTTATTTATTCAATATTAGCGTACACTGATAAAAAAAACCACCAACGAACGTACAATAAGAAGGACGACATAAAAAATCAACGACAAAATTCTCGTATAACGTGAAAAACGCAATACAAAAGGATATGTGTATAACATAAAAAAAATGGTTATACAATTCAAAAATAATTTGAAAAACCTGCGTACCAAAAATGAATTGCAAAGGTTCAAAAAAAATAATTCAAGCTGACGAAATTTCTACTATAGTCAGCACCGTAGCAAGATGATCTTGCGCCCCTCGCGGAACCAACTAGAGGGTACCATCGTGCAGATGGCGCCCCCTATCCACTAACATAGTCGTACATGTAACTAAAAACTGTATTAGATTATTGGTAATCGTATTAAAGTTTTGGTAATCGTATTAGATTATTGGAACTGTATTAGATTATTGGGAACTGTGTTAGATTATTGGGAAACTGTATTAGACTATTGGGAACTATATTAGATTATTGGGAAACTGTATTAGATTATCAGAAACTGTATTAGATTATTGAGAAACTGTGTTAGATTATTGGGAAACTGTATTAAATTTATTAGGAATCGAACTGTTGATTTTCAGAAGTACCAAGCGTTTATATGCTCGTAGAAAAAATTAAGCAATAAGATAAAGAAGATTATACAATAACTTAGAAAATAATGTACAATAAAATATGTGCTAGAAAGACTTACAATAAAATACGTATTAGAAAGATTATATAACAAAATATGTACTAGAAAGATTGTACAATAAAACATGTACTAGAAAGCTTGTACAATAAAATATATACTAGAAAGATTGTGCAATAAAATGTGTACTAGAAAGGTTGTACAATAAAATATGTACTAGAAAGATTGTACGATAAAATATGTACTAGAAAGGTTGCACAATAAAATATGTACTAGAAATATTGTACAATAAAATATGTACTAGAAATGATTGTACAATACAAAAATAGCCGAAAAAATTCTTTTACAATAAAAAATTAACTTGGAAAGTTTCGGCGTTTAATACAAAGATAGAATTTGTGTATATTCAGTTAAGGCGATGCTTAAAAATCATAAAATTCCATTACAAAAATTGCTACAAAAAATATACATTTTAATGAATTTAATTAAATTTTAAAAAGGTATTTGTCAAAAACCGTAAGAATTTTTTAGCAATATAATATTTTGCCAAATTTTTTTCCAAAATTACAAAACGGTTGAAATTTTTTTGGAATTTATTCCAAAAAGAAACAAAGACCAAGTGAAATGACCTAATATATGCGCAAAAATTACAACTTCGGTTTTGTAGTTTAGTGTTCGAGAAATTCATGAACCCGCGTTTTTTTAGAAGACTCATTAATCAATAGCGGTACTCACGGACGCGTGTTCAAAAACTCATTAATTGATTTTCTTCCACTCATGAAATGATGAAAAATTTGAACTATGGTATTTTTGGGTATAATTGACATTTAATGAGTACTTAAAAAAATAGGTCCCAAAACCGATTTTCTTTGGTGAAAGCAGATTCGTAATTTGCCCAGATATTAATTTCAAGGTGCAATTTTTTTTCAAAATTCGAAATTTCTTAATTAATCTGAGCTTTTAATTTTTCAAGCCATCGATTGCCTGACTTTAAAACAAAATTGTATTTATGATTTTTAGGAGGGGGAGGATACTCTTCCAAAAATGGTAGAACATTGATTGTATTGACCATACACACAAGGGAGGACACAGGGGTCATGACGGCCCCCAAAACATATATTTTCACTATGAAACATTTCAACTTCCATGATAAATGAAGGGTGTTATTCCAAGACCATGGCAAATTCTGTCTTTGACGCCCCCCACCCAAAATGAAAAACTGTGTCCGCCCTTACATACACATTTGACATGGAACTATTGAGCATGTCACTGGATATGCCATGCTTATTAGAATATACACACAGGACTGTGCACAATATTTCAAAACGAGGGAATTTTACAGAAACAAAATGTCCTCACGTAAGGAAAATGTTGGAAGAGGGGGTGAATGGGGTTGATTCTAAATCTGTTCGTTTGTTTAAGTTTTATGGCGCAAGAGCAGTAAGAGTCACCTGCGCCGGAACCTACAGTTTTCCGAGGAATCCGAACCGCTTGAGGCCTAGGGAACCAATCCCAGGACTACGGCCTGCAGTTAACCGGTAAACATCCCTCTTTTGGCATCGTTGGGAGTCGAACCCTGGATAACCGCACAATAGCCGAGGGCTTTACCAATGCACCACCGCGAGACCAAACAACTCTCTTGGGCACGGCTTTGCATACACACATTTCATTAGAAACAAAAAATAAATTTTGATTATATATATATATTAAAATAACTTTTTCGCGCGCATTTACGGCGCAAGGTCATATACGTTTTGAAGGATGCAAATCTCAGTCGCCAAATAAATCAAATCTCGAAATAGGGATAGGTGGAAGGGGTGGGGAGGCGCTCGACACTAGCGAGGTTCGAACTTGGAATTTTCACATAATAGTAAAACGCCTTACTTCTACGCTATAGTATATAGTGCCGTAGCTAGGGGTGGCCTAGAAAGCCCACGAGAAGGGCGCAGGCGGGGCAAGGGCGCAAAATGGGCTGAAATAGCTCACAGAGGAAAATTTGACTAGAGGAATCAATCTGGATGATTCCTCCAAGGGCGCCAGATCATCTAGTTATGGTTTTGATGGTACAGTCCAAAACAAATCTTCAATGTCTATCATAGGCGTATGAAGAAAGTTCATAAGAGGAGGGTTATAGGCTTAATGGGAGGGGTTACAGAGCTACAACTCATATATTCCTATGTTAAATATACAAAATTTCATTGCAATGGGGGGTTACAACCCCCAAAACCACCCCCTAGCTACGCCTAGGATGTCAATATATAAGTTAGACACTACGTGGTGCCTCACAAGTACATTTTAAAAGCGAATGGTATCCACAGAAAAATGAAGTCCTCCGACATCAAGCACTTTTTTTATAGAAGGGAGAAGAGCCCAAGTTTATTTATTGCCTGCGAATGTATCTTTGCCACGTGTGATTATCTGCACAGGAAGAACCAATTTAACCGAAACTGAAAAGTGTTTTAGTTTACTTTTTGGATCAGCGAATACGTAAGTGCGATTCTCACTAATGGCTGGGGTAACGTCCTTAATGACTTCAGGTTTAGTTACGGAAACACGCAAATTAAGTTAGAGTTAGTTATAAAGAAATGTTAATGTTCACAATCTTATATTTAATACGATTTAAGCTCACAATCGTAAGAACCAAATCATTTATACAATGCTGTTTTATTGAATGGGCCAACTGGGTCGGAGTCCAAGACCTTGACCTAAACGAAGACACCAAATTAGCAAAGTTCTATTATTACATACAGTCGGCCCCAATTATTCAGGTCACAAATAATCGAATACCCAGGTTTATAAGAATGAAATCTATTAGAATCAAAATCATTCTCATAGGATCGATGTTAAATTTCCCAGCTTTGACGAATAATCTTCACAGGCCATCCCCACACAATCAAATGAATGGTAATCGAACTGAATAATCTTAGAATGAAAATAAATACTCAAACGTGAAGAAAAAAAGCGTGCAAAAGGCAATTTTTCTTTGTATAAATGTCTTCCCGCCGACCACAATTTGCGAACTGCAGTGAAAAAAAGAATAACGGGGTTCCCACTCTCCATATGGAAAAAAAATTCCCCGACTTTTCC
Organism: Dysdera silvatica; assembly: GCA_006491805.2. NCBI lineage: Eukaryota > Metazoa > Arthropoda > Arachnida > Araneae > Dysderidae > Dysdera > Dysdera silvatica. The sequence continues at coordinate 117,025,813 of QLNU02015003.1, read as the reverse complement.
AACAAAATTTTTCAACTTTTCCGACAAAATTCCTTGACTTTTCCGACAAATTCCCCGATTTTTCCTACAAAATTCCCTGATTAATCTCAAATAACCCTTTGCATTTAACTTTGGTTTCTAAGAAAATAGTTTCACCTCCACCCGAAATTTAGCTATTCAGAGCAGAAGGGAGTAAGGATTTTTCTGACTTTGCCAGGTTTGATCAAAAAATATTTTTTCTCCTGACTTTTAAGGACGATTTCAAATTCCTTGACTTCTCCTGGTTTGACCAAAAAATATAATTTTCCTCCTGATTTTTAAGGACCATTTCAAATTCTCTGACTATGCCAGGTTGGACCAAAAATCTCATTTTCCTCCTAACTTTTAAGGACGATTTCAAATTCCCTGACTTTTCCAGGTACGTGAGAACCCTGAATTAGCCAAACGTTCAGCCAGATCCAAGACAAAACAATCGACTTAGTACAGAACATGCCCGTATCCAAAGAGGGGAATCTTAGGGACGTCACCCCCCCCCCACGAAATTAAATCCTAATTGCGGTCTTGGTACAGAATTACATGTAATACACGTTTATTCTTTACACAACGCGTGTAACACACGCGTTATTCTTTTCGATACTATTTCACATCTGCAGTCGACATTAGTGCACTGCGACATTGATGTACATACGTATGTAACCGTGCATTTTTTTTCTCTCTAGATAATCGAATATACCCCGCTTATTCGAATAATTAAATGATATTTGCTGAAACCGTCGATATTCGATTAAGCGGAGCCGACTGTATAATACGTCGTTGTTGCAAACGGTTGGAAATTTAAAAAAAAATTACTTGGATTGAAGTTTTCATTCATTACATAGAAAAATCGTTTCTACATTTCGCAATTTTTTTTTATGGAATTTCGACCTCGGTATATGAAAGTCCAACTGTGTATAAAACAGTAATAAATAACATATAAAAATAATAAACGTATATGAAAAGAAGTAACCATAAAGAATAATAAATTTTTTAAATAATAATAAGAAAATGGTTCAGCCGAAACAGTTGTCAATAACTTATTAAGAAAGTGAGTCCATGTTTTGCGTATTTCGTTTATGTCAAATGAAATTTAGAATCGGGTACAAGGACGAGAGGTCGATATCCGAAAATGGCAGGAAACCATTATCGGACTTGCGCGTTCAATTTGCGTTTCAAAACTTTGTCAATTACATTAGTGGTAGTCTAAGACAGACAGTATGAAATTATTTACTAAAGATTCAAATAGGTTTGTAATAAGCATAGGCATGCATGAAACTTCACATGGGAAGGTGTGGGGGTGTCACAGGCGCCGACCAAAAAGAATGATTGTGAGTTCCAAAAATTTTAAATCGAATAACCGGCACACATTTCAAAGGATTCAAGTATAATTTAAATTTCATTATCAGATTATCTGGTACAATAAGACACCTGAAATGTTAAAATGAAGCAAATTATAGGTTATTAAAGAAAGATATTTTTTCTCTAGATAATTATTTAATGCCCCCTAAATGCATACACCATTTATAGTTTTACGATTGCTGCCAAAATACTCAGATGTGTCCCCAGCTCCGTCTCTCTTTTAAAAAGAGAATTGACGCAGAGAATAAAAGCCAGATTCTCCGGGTGATCCGGGATTGCCAGGGGGGACAAAACGAAGTAAAAAATAAAGTGTGGGTCCCCCCAGTTGTTGAAAGGTAGGGTAACTTACTGGACAACATATTTTCGTCTTTATCATTATAACCACTAAAGATTCTCGTCTCTGTGTGTAGAGCTAGAGACTGAACTTTTGTATTTTGTGTGAACCCAGACAAAATGAAGAATTTTCTTTAATGAAAGGTGCAGTGAACAGGGTATAAATAATGAAAATATTGAAGACTTGATGACGAAAAACTTTGTGCATCTATTTCTGTATGCGTATTTTCCCCACGAGCAAAAATATTAGGGGTTCGAGGAACCCACAACAAAATTATTGAGGGTGCAAAAAGTGTCTCGAACCCACGAAGTCAGAGCCAATGGGGTGGTCGGGGGTTTACAGAACTACAGCTCTGCAATGGGGTGTTACAATCCCCATCAACCCCCCCCCCCCCTGCGTACGCCAGTGGCAACAAGCATCATTTCTTTAGATATAGAATTTCAAAGCATATTTAAAATATGAGTGAGCTATTATTCGTCGTCTTCATAAGCAGACATACAAATATATTTATTCGTCAGATGTTTCGACATGTCCTTGGAAGTCTTCTTCAGAATCATGGGGAAAGAATCCAGACGTGTTAAAGTGTCAAAACCGATAGCAATCGATGCATGAAATTAAAAACTGGGACAAACGAAAATGTTGACACAGCAAAGTATCCGAGAACATGGGAGCCCATGTGGCTTTTCCAAAAGTTGTATTGTTGCCAAAAAACACTGCATTTTTTCCCTTAAAAATCTACCTAAAAGAAATATAAATATTTCAAAGTGATAAGGTGTGTGTGTGTGTGGGGGAGGGGGGACTGGAGCAACCCCCCCTATTATCCAAAGGCGTAACCAGGAGACGGTTTTGGGGTTGTAACCCCCCCCTTGCAATGAAATTTTGTATATTTAACATAGGAATATATGAGTTGTAGCTCTGTAACCCATCCCATTAAGCCTATAATCCCTCCCCTTACGAAACTTTCTGACTACGCCTATGCTATCATCTACCTATGGGCGCCCATGCCTAAAAGTGTTCGCCTATGTTAATTTTCATCGTGGCAGTCTTTGGGCAGTCAGTTATTTTGTTATTTCGTGAAGATTTTACACTTTGTGAAGTTTTTAAACTTCGTAAAGTTATTTTTAGTTTACTTGGCCGTCTCTGACTTCTACTGATAAATAAAATAATTACAGTCTTGCCTCCCGTAAGGGACACCCCTATTTAAGGGGCGATTTCTCTGGTCCCTTTGGAACAGGGACACATGCACCTCCAAAGAAGGAACACCCTTATTTAAGGGGCGATTCCTCTGATCCCTTTTGAACAGGGACACATGTACCTTCAAAGAAGGAACACCTCTATTTAAGGGACAAAATGTCTGACTCGAGGGTATCCCTTATTAGGAAATCACACTGTATATTCACGTCAATGCGAGAACGTCCATTCCAAAGTAAATTTTATTTGCCCAGCGAAGATTTTTAACGACCACGTTATGAAAATACTTCGCCAAAATTCGCTTTTTTCTTTTTAAATTAATAATGAAGTGAACAGTCGTAAGAATTACGTTATTTGTTGAACTCACTAAACTAAAAACAGGGTTGAGATATTTGACACCATTTACTTTAAAAAAAAAAGTTTATTTTGCAATTTTAAACCGCCCCGAGCGCAAAATTTGCAACAAAAATGCGTTACCCATTTTAAACCCCACGAAAAAAATTACAAAAACGTGCCATGGATCTTCATGTGTTGACCAATTGGCAATCGTGTAAACGCTGAGGAGGTTGAAGTATGAAAATACGTTATAAACACATGGGACACATGTACCTCCAGACAAAGTACTATGTATACCAGAGGGGTCTTGCCAGAAATATAATTCACCAGTCGCTTTTCGATTGGTATTATCGAATGAGCCGTAACAAATGCATGGGTAATACTTTGATGTATCACTTAAAATATAAAATCTAACTTGAAACTATCAACAGACTTTGTTATCTCTCAAAAACCCTCCATAAACAGATTAATTATGATAAAAAAAAATATGTACATCTGGTGCTTACCTGTACCATTCCAATCCCTTACTGTAGTGTCTATCAAAAAAGTGAATTTCAGGGCCGGGGGCCCTAACGTCTGGATGTAACCGAAGGATCTCTAGGAGGGCTCGGGTGCCGCCTTTTTTGACACCTATTATTATAGCATGCGGCAAACGTCTGCCAATCTTGTTAGGCAGGTCATCCCAATCGTACAAGACTCTCATTTCGTCCGGAACAACGTTCTCGGCGTGGGATGACAATTTTCGAATATTCGCGTTCACGGCATTTTGAAAAATCGCCGACGTTTTGGAATGAGAGATCGCCAGCCGATCGTCCATCGAGTCCTGGGAACAACACCTCATTTGGAAGTCCAAATATATGTAGCAGAAGAAAAGGGAAGCACCCGTGATTAGCAGAACTCCTCTTTGCATGACCACTCCACGTCCCTGCCAGCGGGACGTCATCTCGGCCTCATGCGGCGGAGACATCGGTGTTCCACCGCATCCTCAGTCCAAACTTTCTCATCGTCTGCCGCCCTTATAAAGTTTTTTACGACGTCCGCTACACTTAACGTGAAAATACTGCTGTGCTTGCAAATAATATGTAAACGATTGAAAAAAGAAAAATAGAACGAAAACCACGTGTAAGTCCCTTATTTCACATCGTCTTCAACGTCCTGGACTGATTTGTATAAAATAGCTGTCCACACATTGCTGCTGTCCATGCATACTTTGACAATATTATAATTTAGTGAAACCACATAAACTCAATTTAATATGTTTTGTGAAATTTACGTATGCACTACTTGACATTCGTAGGCGATTGAACAGGCACGTTCATATCTTATTTTTTGATAATACAAACAGCATCCAACAACTTTCAGACTATGAGAAACTGTAACTTTTTCAATGTAATGTTTTCAATGTTAAATAGCCAAGAGCCAAAACATATTTATGGTCTCTTTTTAGCCGGACGTACAACCGTCTGCACGTTCAACAGACTCTTTCGTACTGTTGAGTTCGCGCGGGCCCGTCATAGTTTTCAGCAGCCCTCGTCGCCAACCACAGTGAGTGTCGCCAAGCAATCTGTAAAATTATCGCCAAATAAAATCTAATATTTAAAATTAAACAAGAAAACAGCCTCATTTTTCTAATATCTTCTTCCATCATCGACGTAAGCTCCTTTCTGAAGATGGATTAAATCATTTGAGCTACTAACACTCAGCAAAATTAATTTCATTTAAGTATTAATTAATTTTATTGGCGCCAATAACTGTTGGACTTTTGGGATAGGCGTCGACTGGTATATTAATGCATGTAATTACACATGCTTAGTTTTTTTGGTTTTTTTTCATTACATATACATTTTTCTTTATTTTAATGGCGATTTTGATCTTCTTGTGACCCACTAAGCGTAGATCTTGCACCTTGACGCCATTTACTGGTCGTTATCATGACAGGTTGCGGCTTGTCCTGAAGTCGTATATGCTTTTTATGGTGTTCCCATTTGGTTCTTATCGCTAACACATCTGCCGTTTATCAAACGCTTTTACGAGTATCCATTCGCGGCACATCGTGCTTCTACGAAACACAATGAAAATAAATAAAAATAGAAAGAAAAATTACGTAAGAAAAAGAAAAAAAAATGACATTTCTCAAACAGTTCCATATGCTTTTAGGATGTTTATGTATAAATTCGTATTCCAATTTATTACTATACACTAAAAGGAATTTCGATTAAAAATAAGAATTGAGTCAGAAGAAAAAAGGGAAAAATGTAAGGATTTTTTTATGACCTTTTTCCGAATTATGCATCGTGTCGTTTTGCTCAGAGTGAGTATTTCCAATATGGGATATCGGTTCAGTAGATACTTAGTATTTATTTATTGTTTTCAAATACAGTAGAATCTCCACATATTAAAGTCGACAGTGTTTTACGAAACCTTTGGTATCTGTAAAGAGAAGCCACCTTTTTTTTATACATATGTGTTGTGCAGTATATTGCATTTAAGAACATATTTTCTAATTAATGCGCTCTCTTTTATAAATAAGGGAGTGTAAATTATACATTAGATAAGAGTTATGTTCATAAAAATAATTAAAAACAAGATTTAACAAAAAAAAAAAAAAATGAGCTGAGAATATCTTGAAAAATATCGTATTTCTGTTGCATTCACGTGCATGTGTGTCAATGTGCATTGTATATGTGTAATGAACTTTCTAATATCTTGCTGTGTAACAAATTTGGATGATGAGTCATCATAAAAATGTTTACACTTGTTAAATCCGTGACATAAATTGTCAAGAATAGGTTAAGTGAATTGCAAACCATGATGAACGTTTAACGAATTTCTTTAACCCAATTTCTTAAAAAAAAAAAATCGATACACAGAAATTTTTTTGATATATAAAAAGAGTTTTTTATATAATGCCTACGGGGATTAGCATAAACTTTTTAATATACGGAAGTTCGGTTTATGGAAGTTCTGCTGCATTCATAGATGCTTCTTTTATAAAAAAAAATGTCGCTTTTTATAAAAGATTGATTGATTGATTGATTGATTGATTGATTGTTTGGCTTTTTTATGGCGCAAGAGCCTCTGGGCTATACTGCGCCAGAATATAAAAGAAAAAGGGGCCATTGGTTACCGGCATTTTGTGCTCATAAACTTTATGTTTATCTTTTAGTATTATTTATTGTATTATTATATTATATATATTATTGTATTATTTATTGTATCTTATCAGTGTATCTTTATGTTTATCTTTATTATTTATCAGTGCTAAAATAAGAGTTGGTAAGGTAAAAGGAATTATAGTCATACTTTGACAATACTTCAGTTATTTCGGTAAAAGGTAAAAAGAACCATAATAGAAACAGGGGCGGACACAGATTCATTTGTGGGGGGGAACAAAGACAGAATTTACCATGGTCTTCGAATAACATAATTCATTTTTCATGGAAGTTTTGTATTTTTTACAGTGAAAAAAAAATTTGGGGGGGGGGTGTCATGGCCCCCGAGACCTGCCCCTGTGTCCGCTCTTGCATAGAAATTTGACATATAGTCGAAATGGCATAAGTTCACAACGACGTATCAAGAAAATTTCGTGCATGTAAATCGTTTGTGGGTTTAAGCGAAGTTCTTGAATATGGAACATGTATATCTGTTAAATTTTATGTCTTATCTATGCTATTCATTCAATTACATAGTCCTATTTGTAAGTTCATAAATTACATACGACATTTACTTGGATAATTATGCAATACCATTACTCCATTTCTGAAAACAAGACGCACAGTGGTACGTAAAGATACTACAGTGTCACCTCCCAATAAAGGACACCCACAGTACCGGACATTTTGTCCCCTAAAATAAGGTGTCCTTACTTCGGAGGTAAGTTTCCTTATTCAAAAGGAGTGGGGGAGCAGAGGAATAGTCCCTTAAATACATAGGCGTACGCAGAAAGTTCGTAAGGGGGGTTATAGGCTCAATGGGGGGTTACAGAGATACAACTCACATATTCCTATGTTAAATATACAAAATTTCATTGCAATGGGGGGGTCACAACTCCCATCAACACCCCCTGCGTACGCCAGTGCTTAAAGAGAGGTGTTCCTTACGTGGAGTAACACTATATTCTGAAAAATGAAGCGAGGAAAGAAATCTTTCTTTCCTCTTTTTATATGCTATAATGAAAGTAGACCAGTTATGGACATATACCTAAAGTTGCTTAAACAGTAAGGATGTTTTCCAGTCAACAACTCATTGCAAATGAATTGTGGAAAAATCTAGAATCACGTGAGTAGTCCCTACCATGGGTGCCCATATGGGGGCCCGGCCCCCAGCCGTTCAAAAATTTTATTTGCCTAATTCTGCTATGCATTTACTTTCAAAAGTTTTACAAGCACATTTTAAAATAAGGTACTTTTTAGCTCATTACTAATTGTCAAGCAGTATCAATTATTTTTGTAGCATTTTAGTATCTTGTACATTCACTAAAATTTTTGACAGTCTTGAGAAGAAGGTAATAATTTTTCTCAGCGCACCCCTCCCCCCCTCTATAATTACTCATATGGGCGCTCATAGTCCCCTAGTGGACGTGAGGAATTTCGATAGGAATGAGCAGATGTCACTACCGTACGTCGCGACACTTTTATGGAAACAAAAGCATACTGTCTTGGGCATTTCTTTGTGCACTTACCAGGTTGAAATTCTAAAATAAAACACCAGTTTGACTTCAAAAATACGTGAACTTACATTGTTTGTGTAGTTATAGATATACAGTTAAACGGGTTTAGATAACATTAAAAACGTAGAAAATCTTTTAAGAATGTAAGATATTATTACCCTTTCCAGGATAACACAATTGCCAAATAATGGTCAACACACAAAGCCACCGGGGCGAGTTTTTTGTGAGTTTTTCATAGGGGACTTTTTTTATTACCAATAAATTTGACACCCACGTATTATTAGCTCAATCTAGAGCTTTTTTTTTTGTTTAGGAGGAAAAGAGATGCCGTCCCACGTCCAGGACTCGAACCAGGATCCCTTCATTTGGCCCGGAGTGTCTTGGACCGCTAGACGAATGAGGACAGGAAACAACGCTCTCTTTCTCCGTATGTAAAGATGTAAGATATTATTACCCTTCACAGGGATAACACAATTGCCAAATATGGTCAACACACAAAGCCATGTTTCATGTCCTCGTTCGTCTAGCGGTCCAAGACACTCCGGGCTAAACGGAGGGACCCTGGTTCGAATCCAGGATGAGGACGGCGTCTCTTTTTCTCCTAAACAAAAAAAAGCTCTAGAGTGAGCTAAAATATGTGAGTGTCAAATTTATTAGTAAAAATTTTTTTTAAGGTCAAGGATTTATGTGCTTATACAATTTGTGCAGCTACACAGTGTGGGAACGTTAAAGTATTACGTAAGCAATATATATAGTCCATTTCAACCCCACCTTCCGGTAAGCAAAAATCGACATTAGCTAACATAGGAAAATAAGCACAACAGCAACAACCCCACCCCAAAGGTGCTTACGTAATACTTGGAGCCACCCTGTGCACTTATGCGGGTTCGATCGCATATTATATCTTTTTTTTTTTTTATTTTTTTTTCACTCAAAAGGAATAATCTTATAATTATAATGAGCTCTGGATCTTTGCATATTTTCTCTCATATATACATTTCATTAATGCATTTCTCGGCATCATACTGAGAAACGGGAGAGAATTTAAAAATGCAGGGAAGAAAATTATCGAAACAGCAAATCTAATGTAAGATATTATTACCCTTCACAGGGATAACACAATTGCCAAATATGGTCAACACAGAAAAGCCTCCGGGGCGAGATTTTTGTGAGTTTTCGTGGGGGAATTTATTATACAATAATTTTTGCCACCCACGTATAATTAGCTCAAACTAGAGCTTATGTAATTTTGGAGAAAAAGAGGCGCCGTCCTCATCCTGGACTCGAACCAGGGTCCTCACGTTGAGCCCGCGGTGTCTTGACCTACTAGACGAGTAGGCTTTTCTCCCAAAACAAAAAAGCTATAGCTTGAGCTAAATATACGTGGGTGGCAAACATTATTGTACAACGATTCTAATGTATAAATAAACGCCGAAATAACAGATATAAAATAATACAAGACATTAATTATATGTTCACTACATACCCATATGCACTATATAATAAGAAATAAGCGTAATAATTGATGACAATTTAATGTATAAAGTATTAATATATTGCATAGAAATTTGATATAATTTGTACTACGATTGAAAAATGATGATGATGATGATGATTCTCTTTGCTTGGCGCCATAAAAATGCACCGTTGCCAATAAACTTGCCAAGGAATTGCATGATTAAATCGATATCAATAACAGAGTCGAATCGATAACATCGTAAATGTATCGTCGAAGACCTATAATAAGAGCCATTGAAAAAACATTTGCACAGAGCCGGAAAAACAAATTTGCCCGAAAATAACATTATCGGTCCTGCCAATCAGATACGCATCATTAATAACGAATCCGAAACCGACATTGCAAACAAGTTAAAAAAGAAGAAGAAGAAGAATGAAATTGAAGCGTGTCACTTTTAATTGGCGCTCCTGTGACGTCAGACCCACGTGACAATCCATTTTTGAAAGAGTATTTTATACTTCAATTCAAAATGTAGTTCCAGATTTGTAAATTGGCCCTGCTTTTTTTTTTTTTTTTTTCATTTTCTTCCTTTTTTTTTCGAGTGTTTGGTTATTTTTCTTCATTATAGGAGCGGCATGCCGTGTAAGAAGCCCCTGATTATCATGTATTTTTTAAGCTTGGGTGTCAAGTGTTGCCGCCTACTTTTTGCTTTTTTTTTAGAGAACAAACACACCCTACTCCCTGATTATAGACCAGGATCCCTGCCTGGGGGTTTCCTTTTTGTTATTCGTTCACAAAGACCTTCAAATTGAAAAGGTTACAAAGCTGTGTTTTTTGTAGAGTTTGCTTTGTTTCGGAGAACGTTAGGCGTCCTTTGAAAGACACATAACTTGCCTAATAATCAGTTACTGGCAGCAGAAGCTTATTTACAGGAAACGAGCTTGTTAATGTAACATTTTAAAAAAAATAATATAATAAATATTTTCATCCTGCTCTTGTTTGCATTGAGTATGAAGAATCTGAAATCTTATTAAAAATAAGCCTTTGTTCTTGTATTCTGCAATAACGATAAAAGTGAAGAAAAATTTTGCCTGTCTGCCTATTCATTCTGATCAGGCAAATAAGAAAACAGATGTCAGAGACAAACACTTGCCCATCTTCAAATTTTAGTAGGAAAAAAAAATGAATAAGTTTATTTCAAGAAAACTTTTAAAAAATTAAACTGGATTTGACTTCTTATAGAATATAAAATATATTTTAAATTCATCATGTCATATTAGCAGGGCTTAAATTAGGCGGGAGCCCGCCAGATCTTGGCTCCAATACATTTTCGTTTTGGCGATTATTTAAATATTAGCCAGAACCCCTAAATAGACACTTTCATGAAAAAAGAATGAATTTGTGATTAAGGTCAAGCATTTTGTTGTCCAGAAAAATGAACATAAACAATTAATATGATATATCGATTCTTTTGCAGCCATTCGATTTTTTAATCGATTTATCATAATATTAGGACCCCCTGCACATTTCTTTGGTTAGAAATTGAGCCCTGCATATTAGACAGGCGAATACTTTAGTCTATAAGTCTTCATCTCTTTACGGACTTCTGTCCAAGGTAAAGCTATTTTCATTATATCTGTTGCTCTCTTATAAAGTTACTTTTTATTCATATATTTACATTATATATTTATATTACATCATATATTTCTCATTATATATATCATATATATATTATTCATATATTTACACATGCACAATCGCAATTAATTTGTATTATTATAGTTATCTTTTATAGTTATTTTTCATTATATGCATAGTGTTTGTATACTATTTTATTATAATATTATTTTTGTAAGGTAAGCTCCCTCTGAACGACCATCTTCCTTTACAACCACCTTTCCGCGCCATATACTCAATAATAAATTTTCCTTCATTCAGAAACCATCGTAAACCATTCTCCCCCTGGAAACGACCATATTTTGGGAACTATGGAGGGAGAGGAGGGATTTTCATTTTCTTTTTATCTTCTGACCTTAAACAGAAAACACAATTTAGCGTCGACCCAAAATTTATGTTTTTGAGCCGTTTTTTAACCTTTCAGATGCTTAATCCAAATTCGATAAAAAAAACTCGGAAGCTCTTGCAAGAAAAAATCCCTACCCTCTGGAAACAGAAAGTCCCTACCCTCTGAAAAGTCTACTACAGGGGTCTTCAACCCGCTGACCGCCGACATGTTTTACGTGGCCCTCCAGCTCATTAAAAAGTGCAAATGGTTTCACATAGAAATAATGCTCCCGAGTCTTAAATCTATGTACACATTTTATTCTGTTCACGTTTGCACATTTTCGTATTAAATAATTTAAATCTCGCTAGAGAACAAAAGTAACACGTGGTCTTCCTCCAATCACGTTTTACTTCAGTTTTCTAGCGTGCATGGACCAATTGTGGGTTGTTTTTCTAATTTGTAGTGAAGCAATAATTTAAAAATACCAATTTAGGACTTCATGAATTCTACTCTAAATGTGCGAATAAGAACACCATCACAAGCATCTAACTGCATGGTCTGAAAAGGACATTATTCAGAAATACCTACATCTGCGCATCGGCACACGCAGAAATTTCATAAGGGGGAGTTGAGGTTGCAGGCTTACAATGGGGGAGAAGTTAACAGAGCTACATTTCCATATCATCATCATCATCATATTCAACCATTATCTATCCACTGCTGGATGAAGGTCTCTCCAAATGCTTTCCACACAAGTCTATCCTGGGCCATTCGTTTCACGTCACCCCAACCTGTTTTCTTATTTCATCCACCCATCTAGTTTGAGGACGTTTTCTAGGTCTTCGGT
>QLNU02015003.1:117002000-117013498 GCA_006491805.2 Dysdera silvatica | reverse complement strand
TTACTTACGTTATACAGGGTGATCGAAAACTTGAGCACATTTATGGAAATGAATTTTTTTGAATACTTTAGCGAATATTATATACAAAATAAAATTATTAGAAATGAAGTATGGAATATGGCCTTTAAGATTATAACATTCGATTTACCTAATTATAACATATGTTCAGAGTGGCTACCTTTTCCACGAATAAAACCACATGCTCTTTTACCAGATTTGATGCAACTCTCCAAAGAACCGAAAAGGAAATTTCAGCAATCGCTGCTCTAATGTTAATTTTTTCTTCGAATGTCTTTGGGTTACTTTTATAAATAGTGCTTTTAAGATAACCCCAGAGGAAATAGTTTGTAAGTGATAACTTAGGCAACCTGGGGGCCACAAATCTTTAGAAATGAGTCGGTCACTAACGAATTGGAACGGATTTTTCAGTTTATGGACAGAACACAAACGGTACGGATAAAATTGTAACAATTTTGAAGCTTTCTGCTCAGTTCCGTACAACAACGGTCTTTCTTGAATTGCTAATTTAATAAGGCTTTTTCCAGGCGAACGTTGCAACGTAGCCAGTACGTCAACTAGTTTGTCGTTGCACAAAATGGAGGGTCTTCCTGTTTTTTGTCTGCAACAAAACCGGCTTCTCGAAAACGCTGTACTAGCTTTGTAATTGTTGATTTGTCAGGCACTTTTGAAGACCGGTAATCTTTCTTGAACTCCTGGCTTACGTATTCATAAGATTTTGTGGAAAAAAAAAAGTATTCTTCTGGAATAAAAATTCTTTCTTTTTGGGAAAATGCCATGTCCATTGCTTGATGAAAAGAGGTCTCTAAATACTACCATTGCTTGATGAAAAGAGGTCTCTAAATACTAACGTAAGCGTTCTATACATTAAACGAAGCTCTTGTTATTGTTATAATGATATAGTGCAGAGGTGGGCAAATGTGGCTCTGAGAGCCGCATGCGGCTCTTTGTTGAGTCAAGTGCGGCTCCCATTGAAAATTTAAATCCCTTTTTTTATTATTTCATAACTTTTTTCACAAACCTTGTTAAATTGACTGAGATATGAAGATCATTTTTGCGTAGGATCTTAAGTACAAAATATTTAATAATTTTACACGAGTAAAAGCAAATATAATCAATATCGAAGAAGAAAAGTTAGACGAATATAAAGAAAAATTGAAAGAATTGCAGATTTCAAATATAGGTTTGAAGATTTGGAAAGTCCGAAATCTACATTTGCATATTTTGTGAATTACCCATTTATTTGTGACCCCCATTTATTTGTGACATACCCATTTATTTGTGATATTATTGAAGATGGATTTTACATTTCTGAAATAATACTTGTTGACAAAGCGGCTGGGGGATTAGAGTTATTAGATATAAAAGAGGATCAGGCATTGCAAATGCAGCACAAATCTACTTCTATAATTGAATTCTGGGAACTAGTGCCAGAATTAAAATACCCTTACTTAAAGAAAGCTGCAATGAAATTATTTAAATAAGTATCTAGGCACCTAATTAATAGTTTTCTAGGTAGTTAGTCAACTAATCGTTTTGGTAATCAGTTAATTAATTGTCTAGAAAATTAGTCAAAAAGTTTTCTAGAAAATTAGCCAGAAAGTTTTCTAGAAAATTAGTCAGAAAGTTGTTCAGATCATTATCCATCTGTTAGTTAGATAATTAATTCAGTGATTAGCAAAAAAACTAACTATGCAATTAACTAGAGAATTTTCTATCCAATTAGTCAAATAATATTATCTGTGTATTTATCAGAGTAATTCTCATCATAGCAAATGATGTGATTGTATTAAATGATCAAATACTCGCAAAGAAAAGAGTGATTTTCGGCGCCGGGAAGGAGCCGAACCCACATGTTCTTGATTGCCGGTCAAGTGCTCTAACCTTTAGGCTACAAGCGTTAATCATTCCCCTCCTCACGAGCGTATAATCCGCGATTGCACCGTTCTTCGCAAACTTGTCTTAGTGAAAGTCTTAGGGTCATATAGACATGTAACAAAACATCGTAGCGTAACATCCCGTGTTACGTGATGATGTTACGGGGCGAACATCGTCGCGTATCACCAGTGCGTAATATCACTGCGTCATATCAGTCCACGCCGATATCCAATCTACACTGACAAAACGCTGTTTGTAAACCAGTTTAAATACACGAACATAGGCCCAGGATATTCTTTTAAAGCGAGGTGGGAAAACCGACAACTGGTGGGACGCGGAAATGTTACGGTGTTCTGTTACGGAGTGCGGTCCAGACTTTATACGCGACGGTGTTACGATACGGTGTTCTGTTGCAACAGTGTGTGGACGCAGACTTATATACGCTGACAAGGGGAAAATGATTGACGCTTATAGCTAAATGGTTTGAGCATTTGATCGGCAAACAACAAGATATGGGTTCGATTCCCACTATGCTCCGAAAAGTAACTCTTTCTTTGTAAGTATTTGATCATCTAATTGTCTATGTAATTAATCAGGTACTTATCTATGCCATTAGTCAGATACTTATTTTTGCAATTAGTTGTATAATTTGTTATCTAATGTCCAGGTAACTAATTAGATAATTTTGTCTAGATAAGCGGTTGGATAATTTTGTCTAGATAAGTGGTTAGATAATTATCAGAATAATTCGGTTTCCTCAGTGAAGAGATTACTAAATTATTCTTTTAAAACTCCAGAAAGTGATGAAGAAATGTATCCTTGTCCATTTGAAATAAAGGAACCATTCCTTCAACTTCTTTCATTTCAAGAGGCAGAAATATTCTTGTAGTTTGAGAGCATCTGACAAAAATATATCGCCGAATGAAGATCACTATATCAACACGGAAGTCAAAATTTATGGCAAGTTTTCTCGAGGGAGCGAATGAGAAATTGAGAGAGAACGACTAATGGATAGAAAGATCACGAAAGAAAGGGGATGAAAAATTAACTACTGAGGAAAGAAGAAACAGATGTTTTCATACATATGTTATCAAATCCACTGATCATTCTCTGTAAAACATTTTAAGACATTGCTATATTTTTTAGTATATTTGATATTTTTCCTTACCCTCCACAATACACAAAACCTTTTTATATATATAAAGGATGGCGTTTAGCAGTAGCGGTTTTAGACAAAAAAAATTGGGGTCACAAATTCCTGCTCATGTGCACCGGCACCGCTGGCGACGCCCGTGCACATAGGCAATATAATAAAATCCGGTTATATTTGGAGGGGGCCCCCCCTACCCTGGCCTAGAACTGCTATTGGCATTAACTTAAATGTTAATTATAACATTGCTAATGTTGAGTAAAAGTGGAACATTTTTATTGCAAATGATCTATAAATATTTTTTTATTGTCAAAGATCGATAATTTTTTATTGTAAAGGATTGATAATTTTTTATTGCAAAATATCGATAGATTTTATTGTAAAAGAGTGATAACTGTTTATTATAAAAGATCAATAAATTTTGTTCTGTGTGGGGATTATATGTATAATTATTTTAATGAATGGAAAATGTGTAGTTTTACAATAAGAAAAGTAAACGACTTCTAATTATTGGAAAAAATTCGGCAAATTTATATGGGGAGAAAAATCGATGAATCGAATAATGAAAACCTGAAATTTTTTCTTAAACATGTGTCTCAATGTGAAATGATAATTATCACTTAATTATTTATTTAATGACATTGTTGTTAATTTAGTGATTGTTATAAATTTAATGATAATTATCATATCAATTATAATTACTAAAAAAGAAAACGAATTCTCGAAATAACGAAGGTTTATGAATTTTATACGCAACACAACTTTTTGTGAATTAGATGTGCGTGCGTAAGTGTGTGCAATGTTGGGAACAGGTTATACAACCCCCTCGGAAATTTAACAGATCGAGACCCCAACCATTCCCTGCTTCCTTCCCTGACCTTAACCATTTTTCAAGGGTTAAAAGCTAACTGATTTCTAAGCTTGTTTCCCCGGCCTCTTTTTTACACACATTCGGGGGATTCTGAGCTTATTGTTAATCGTATTTTGGGACTCTTTTTAGACTACCATTTAAATTTTCAATTTTTGCAATAAGGAAATATAATATATAATAAACAAACTTTGTTAATTTGGGGCCACTGTTTAGGTTGGGACCCGGGACCGGTTAATCCAGCTGTTAAGACGACACTGCATATACAACGTTTCAAAGTTTTATTATGGATATTTAAAATATTAATCACAAAACATTTATTTTTACAGGGTGTTCAAATTTCAATATTACTTTTAATTTGCTAAATAAACGCACAAAAGTATGGAAAAGTGAAAACTTTAATATTGGAATGAAAAGAACACATGTTTCCGTTAACAATGGAAGATGATGTCAGACAAGTCAGCAATCAGTCTTTTATTAAAACTGTCAATAGCATTTGCGCTTAAACAAACGTCTATTGCTGCAGTAGCTTCAATAATGTTGTCTTTTAGATCCTGAATAGTTTGTGGGTTGTTGGAATGCACTTGTTCTTTCAAATAACCTCGCAGAAAGAAATCGACATCCATGTGGCGACACCCATGGCTTCCAATGATTACACAAAATGTGTGTAATCATCGCTCGATACCAAGCTTCATTGACAGTAGCATCATCTTCAAATAAATATGGATCAATCATACTCTGACATCATCTTCCATTGATAACCGGAACATGTGTTATTTACATTACGATATTAAAGTTTTTACTATCCCATGCTTTTGTACGTTTATTTAGCAAATTAAAAGCAACAATGAAATTTGAACACCCTATACATGTTAGCACTTTGTTTGTATGCATAGATGTAGCCATGGGTGGTTTTAGGGGTTGTAACCCCCCCCATCGCAATGAAATTTTGTATATTTAACATAGGAATACATGAGTTGCAGCTCTCCAACCCGCTCCCTTACTGAGCCTATAACCCCGCCTTATAAACTTTCTGCCTAAGCCCACGTTTGTAGGGAAATGTTAATAAATAAATGCACTTAGACGATGGCGAAGTCAATTTAAAGATACGGAAATTAAATAATATTATGAAGTATAAAACAGTTTTCGGGTGCAGACTATGTGAAATTTGATTTTGGTTTCCACAGAGCTTGTACCCGAAAACCATTTTACGTTTCATTTGAAATGCGCTTTAAAAGTCTTCGTGAAACCAAATAATATTATGTTTTTGAAGTTTCACGCCAGTCCCCTGGGCATTTGTCCCATCCACCAATGGTGGATACAGCGAGGGGCGGAGGGGGCGTTCGCCCCCGTCGGCAGAGTCCAAAAGGAAAAAAATAAAGACGATTAAGAATATTTTATGTGTTGTTTGTTACGACTGTAATAAACAAAAGTCTTACACTGGTGTCCAAATTCTCTAAGTCTTCAAGAAATGAGAGCAAAGTGCGAGATAGTTTTTCACGAATTTACAAGCTTCTCACCCTTTAAAGCTATGTTTTCAGCAAGTGTTGCGTTAGTTGAAGCGCCGTTAAACTTGCCTTCGAACGCGGATGACAGAAGAGAAACTTTTAATACACACCCACAAAAATATTCATATTGATGTAAATAAAGTGATTGACAAATTTTCAAAGAAACCAAGATGGCTTGACTTTGCACTTAACACTAAACTACACAATAATTTTCAACACTCACGTATAAATATAATAAAAATAAGCAACGAATTACTAAACTACTCAACTTACTAAACTTAATTTTTTTTAAAAGTTGCTTGTTATAAAAAAAGTAAAACAATTACGAAGTTTTTGCAGTTTAAATTTAAACTTGTCCTTTTAATTACATTGTAAATTATCATTTTGGTTATTGTATATGTCTCCTTTACTAGCTTATCCTTCTGTCATACTTGACTATAATCTACCCTAAACCATATAGTTTAATTAAAGAAAAGCCCAACTCTACTTCATTGTCATAAATTAAATATTTTGGTGAGTATAAAGGAAGGCTAGTAATATAACAACATTTACCTAAACTATTTAACAGTCCAAAACTAAAAATTTCCCCGTGAAGGCCCCGTAACGACATCCTGGATCCGCCATTGCCATCCACGGCACTTTGCGTATATGTGTGAGGGAAGATGGTCTTTCTTCATATGAACAACTAACATAAAGGAACCTGTTACTGTTCCAGAGTTTCTGCGAAAGAGAGACGATTGAATAACAGTGAACGTGGACGGTCATTTCCCTCGATAGCTCATGGTTCAGACCTGTCGCCAAACTGGGGCCGACAGGGCTTTGCCCCAATTTCTCCATGCTTGTGCCTCTGTTGCCCCATCGCACTATTTCTATATACATATATGGAACAATCCTCGAGCGCTTTTGCTCCCATGTGTCCTATGCAGGCCTGTAGCCAAGATGAAGGCAACCGGGGCCACGCCCCTGCTGGTCCCGGCTTGATTACCAGGATGAAGGGGCAAGGCAAAGGGTATATGGGGCACAAAGCACCCGGGGAGTGTTTTCTCTATATATAAATAGCTCGATGGGGTAACTGGGACACAGGAATGGGGCAACTGGGGCCACACCCCTGCTGGTCCCGGCTCGGATACAGGCTTTTTCCTATGCCTTGTCCCAGTTGCCCCTTCATCTCGGCTACAGGCCTGCCATGATTCCTAAACCTTGTTTGATTAATGCCTTCGTCGTATTAAAAGAGGACACACAATTATAAATGATCTGCAAAAGCTTATAAAAAGGATTGTTAATTAAATTTTAATTTATTAATTACTTTACGTACGGACAAAGTTGCTTCTCCGTTGTCTTTATAAATATTCATCAAGCCTCAGATAATTGATGCCATTTTGACACAGTACTGCTTGCTCTATGCAAAATATCACCTTGTAGCCATTATGTTCTGCAACTTCGTTCAAATTGAAGGAGATTCTATAACATTAATTTTCAGAACAAAATGCTTTTCAACCTGTTTTAAAAATTAATAAAGTATTTGAATTATACTGTTGAAAGGCTTCTTGAATATTTAAATTGCAAACTCGTTGAATGCACTTCTGCATTATATATTTGTGATTCTTTCTTCCCATTTCTCTTTCATGGTACTAAGAAAGGAAATTATTGAACCAGCAACTTATTGAGGATAACGCTCCACAACACCCCACGAAAGTGCATAAGGGTCTCTTGGCTAAAGGTCGAGTTCCGTGCCCCTATCGGTTTGGTGGGTGTCACTGAATTTCCGTCCTGAACCCCAGGTGAGGGGTTGGAAAAAAAAAGAAAAAGAAAGGGGATTTCAGCCCCTTGATAAATCGTCAGGGTGGGACGAACCAGTCACACGTTTCAAACTTACCTGAAGGTATCGGCGTTTCCTTTTCATGTCCAAAGTACCATGTTCTAGCATTTTAAGGCGAAGGCTCCAATAGCTCCCCGCATATCCAAATTCTGTAAGACATACGGACAGTAATAACCATGGGTAGATTTACCATTTTGCCACCCCTAGGCTACGTTTTCTTTGGCCGCCCCTAGGCTACTTCTTTTGCCGCCTTTTCCTATCCGTCCGCTCACCCTCCAATCAATGATAGGAACATAAAAATTGTTACATTCAATATACGCCAAAAACTTTTGTATTGATAATAAATATGTTGAAAAACAAACTCATAAATTGAAACATAAACATTAAACAATATTAACTTATATTGAAGTATTATTCCTTTTTGGTATATAATAAATCAAATTCAATTTTATTGAAATAAATTTTAATTTTAGCAAAAAAATAAAAGCCTATCGAACACTGGTATTTAAATGGAAAACATGACGTCTAGCTTCCTTCTCGCCAAAACATCTGATTATATCATCGTATGGTATTAAATTTTTTATATCAAACTCAATACACAAAATTTTGCCGCCCCAGTCTATAGCCTAGTATAGCCTATTGGGAAATACGGCACTGGTAATAACACTGAAACTCCAGGCATATGCTAGTCTTTGGCAATTACCTTTACAGGTATAGGAATTTTTGTGAGAAATTTCATTAAAATATTAGTGGTATGTGTGTGTGTGCGTGTATGCCTTATCTAAATATCTGCCTGGTGGGGAAAGGAATACAAATTACGTACAATGGCTTAAAGCCAACACTTTATCAGTTCCTCAATCTACGTTAACTACAGGTCTTTGAGTATAAATTTCTGGCCGAAAAAGTCCTTTCCGTACTTTCCTATCATTCGCAGTTTAACTAATGCAGCGACACCTGGATATTTGGTTTCACGGTAAGTAAGTACAATGGGATTAGTTGACTATGGTCGTTGACTTCATATCTTCTGAAGAAGGTTCGCGCAAGCGAATCGAAACGTCAAATCTTAAGTATTCAAAATTTTTTATATCTTGTTACACAGTTTTGTACTTAAAAATTGTTTTATAATTAAATAACTTTTATATTTGTTTACATCTTTTATGGCAAAACTGCTCTTGTTGTAGGCTCTTGATTCTGAGTGTTTGCATACATGAGTTTGCTTACTTTTATCACATATAGTTTCGAAAATATAAGCCACTGTACAAAGAAAGGCTGTACAATGAAAGGTTGCAGTAATTGGTATCGGAAATAGCCTAATAAATAAAAGAAAGAAAAGGGAGAAAAATTGCGCATTTAGACTTTAATGGCTGTTGTATTAGCACCTAAACCCTTTAAGCGTTTAACCCGAACTTAAATCGATGGCGCACGTACGACCTTCATGGTCACAAACGAGTTTCTCCTCTCCTTTGAAAAAAAAAAAAAATCATGGCATGCCTCTTATGCCATCGTTCCATGATAGGGTCTTTGCTTGAAGAGACGCAGTTACCCCATGTGTATATTTATATAGCATATCTGGGTTTTTGCTGCGACATACCGCTTGCTTGTGCTCCGGTAAATTGTTGAAAAAAAAATAAACTGACATTATATAGCAGAGTTGCCCAACATACGGCCCGCGGTCTACAATCTGGCCCGCTCGCACTGTTGATCCGCCCGCCAACAACTGTTTGGTTGATTGATTGATTGTTTGGCTTTTTTATGGCGCAAGAGCATCTGGGCTATACTGCGCCAAACATGGTAAAATCAAAGACTGTAGTAAAAGCCAGTACTTTTTAAAAATTTAAAAACGACTGTTTGGAATAAAAAAAAATCCCAAACATTTTAAAACCACGGTTATAGCACGGGTGACCCTTTTCCGTATTACAAATGAACAAAAGAATTACCGAAAGAAATTGCAGAGAGGGTTTTTGTTTTTTGTTTTTTGTTTTTTTTTAAAAAAAACTGCTGGCCCGCGAGAACCTTGAGAAAGTGGCCCGCTAACCCAAAAGGTTGGACAACCCTGTTATATAGTATTCGGAAACGAAGTTTTCCGGAAGAAAAATTTTGCGGTTATTTCATCGCGATATAAAATAACCGCAAACATAGTATCACGAGTTTTCTTCTAAATGTACTTGCAATAGGAAATGCCACTTGTATAATAGTACCTTTATTATTTTTCTTCTAGTTACCCGGTGACCTTCTCCTCCAAATTATAAACGCAGTTACAGAGAGACTAATTTTCGTTTCGTTCTGCGTTTGAAAGTTAATTTCGTGTCTCTGGAAATTATCCTTGAAGACATTCCAGATCCCAATGTGTTTTTAAGGAGGAAGATATCCCCCAGCCCGTTACTGTGGCTCGTTTTCGGTCTAGTTAAAAGACTCTTAGCTTCGTGAACTTTCCCGCCCACCGCCATTAACGAATGGGCGTCGAATTGTGCTGCCACTTGAAGCAATTCTCTCTCAACGCGCAGGGAAGGGACCGACCTGATCGTTTTGCCATTATTTACATAAATATGGCGGTGTCTACTTCACCTTGGTATACAGTTGTTAATGAACCAGGAGGTCAGGACCTTTGCCCATCTCCTCACTAAGCAAGCTGAGGAAATTATGTCCGTGGTGTAAGATGGCCCACGCCCCCTTCACGGGTGATTTCACGGTCTATACTTTAATCGATAATTGGTGTTGCCACGTTTAATCGCACATCGTTTAACTATTATTGTCGGTTCTTTTGGAAACAAGAACAACGCCACATTTCACGCTTGAAGCTCTAGAATTTTTTAGACAGTTTTACAAAATGAAATTCCCTAAAGTTCGTAAAAAGTTGTGGCAACACGTTTAATCAATACTTCTCTTTATATGCAGATTTATTAAGTCCAAAATTCTGAGAGGAAAAAT
Organism: Dysdera silvatica; assembly: GCA_006491805.2. Lineage (NCBI taxonomy): Eukaryota > Metazoa > Arthropoda > Arachnida > Araneae > Dysderidae > Dysdera > Dysdera silvatica. The sequence continues at coordinate 117,003,329 of QLNU02015003.1, read as the reverse complement.
GTTTCGTGAACTAGTAGTCTTCCTTCGTCAGCTGTTCGTGCAACGAACCTTCGTAACTTATCCCAGAGTTCAAGCAATTAATAAACGGGCGAATTTTCATATGCGTAGCGGTATTCGTAAATAAAAATTATGAAAAATTATTTAAAGTCATAATCAGAGAGTTTGAAACCTTGAAACAAGTTTGAGGAAAGATTACGATGGGTGGCGCCTCCTACCGGTAACATTAAGAAATAAGTTCGGAGACACACTCCTGGAAGTTTAATTCATTTTCTGTGCATCTCTCTTTGATCGCGTTGTTTAGACCTTTTTTTTTGAAAGTAAGATCGTTAGCGAACTACGTAAACGACTAGGGTTGACTTCGCTTCTCCTCCCTGACGTACGCAGCGGGTATTGAAAGGGGTTGTAAACCCCTTTGCAATAAAATTGTGTGTATATATCATCATCATCATCATCATATTCAACCATTATCTATCCACTGCTGGATGAAGGTCTCTCCAAATGCTTTCCACACAAGTCTATCCTGAGCAATTCGCTTCCACGTCACCCCAACCTGTTTTCTTATTTCATCCACCCATCTAGTTTGAGGACGTTTTCTAGGTCTTCGGTGGTCTCTTGGAATCCAGTTCAGAATTTCTGTTGTCCATCGTTGATCAGTTCTTCTTGCAATATGCCCAGCCCATCGCCATTTCAGCCCTTTTACTTTAACAATGATGTCCTCTACTCTAGTTTGCTCTCTCACCCAAGTGTTCCTTTTTCGATCTCTCCTAGTTATTCCAAGCATGCACCTCTCCATGCTCCTTTGCGTTGTCTGTAACTTTCGTATTGCTCCAACTGTTAGACTCCATGTCTCTGATCCATAAGAGAGGACTGGCAATACACACTGGTTGAAGACCTTTCTTTTTAGACACAAAGGCAATTTCCCCTTCAGGATAAAACTGTTTCTTCCAAATGCACTCCAGCCAAGTTTAATACGTCTGTTGAGTTCTTTCATAATGTTGCCATCCATTGAAATCAGCTGGCCAAGGTAAATATATGAATCAGCAATTTCTAGCTCAATGTTGTCAACTTGTATTTTTGTTTCCTCTACGAAATTATTGAACATGATCTTAGTTTTTTGTAGGTTCATCTTGAGTCCAACTTCTTTACTTCTAGTTGAGAGCTCCTGTACCATGTCTTGGAGTTCTGATGGGTTCGTTGAAAAAATAACAATGTCATCAGCAAACCGCAAATGATTTAAATATTCACCATTTATTTTTATTCCCTTGTCATTCCAATTTATCTGCTGAAAAATCATCTGTAAAGCTGAAGTAAAAAGTTTTGGAGAAATGG
>QLNU02015003.1:116991771-117001900 GCA_006491805.2 Dysdera silvatica | reverse complement strand
ATCAGCAGTCATCAACTCTTTAAGATCAACAGACATTGAGGATGTGTACATTGACATGGTGAAACGTGTGTATAAAAATGCAAGTGCAAAATTTCGGTTACATAAAGATACCAAAACTATCAAAATTGGTAAAGGTGTGAGGCAGGGAGATACCATTTCTCCAAAACTTTTTACTTCAGCTTTACAGATGATTTTTCAGCAGATAAATTGGAATAACAAGGGAATAAAAATAAATGGTGAATATTTAAATCATTTGCGGTTTGCTGATGACATTGTTATTTTTTCAACGAACCCATTAGAACTCCAAGACATGGTACAGGAGCTCTCAACTAGAAGTAAAGAAGTTGGACTCAAGATGAACCTACAAAAAACTAAAATCATGTTCAATAATTTCGTAGAGAAAACAAAAGTACAAGTTGACAACATTGAGCTAGAAATTGCTGATTCATATATTTACCTTGGCCAGCTGATTTCAATGGATGGCAACATTATGAAAGAACTCAACAGACGTATTAAACTTGGCTGGAGTGCATTTGGAAGAAACAGTTTTATCCTGAAGGGGAAATTGCCTTTATGTCTAAAAAGAAAAGTCTTCAACCAGTGTGTATTGCCAGTCCTCTCTTATGGATCAGAGACATGGAGTCTAACAGTTGGAGCAATACGAAAGTTACAGACAACGCAAAGGAGCATGGAGAGGTGCATGCTTGGAATAACTAGGAGAGATCGAAAAAGAAACACTTGGGTGAGAGAGCAAACTAGAGTAGAGGATATTATTGTTAAAGTAAAAAGACTGAAATGGCGATGGGCTGGGCATATCGCAAGAAGAACTGATCAACGATGGACAACGCAAATTCTCAACTGGATTCCAAGAGACCACCGAAGACCTAGAAAACGTCCTCAAACTAGATGGGTGGATGAAATAAGAAAAGAGGTTGGGGTGACGTGGAAACGAATGGCCCAGGATAGACTTGTGTGGAAAGCATTTGGAGAGACCTTCATCCAGCAGTGGATAGATAATGGTTGAATATGATGATGATGATATATCTTTAGTTTGCATATTATGTGTAGTTGATAGATTCGAAAAATCCTTGTTTTACTATATATATATACTATGGTTTAGTAAATATTTATTTGTTCCGGATTACATACTGTGCCAAGAATTTTTTTAAAATCGTAGCAATACACTTAAAGTATTCGGTAATTGCAGATCGTTTTCACTTTCTGTCGACAAAACCATCGTTTGTACACAGTTTCTAGAGAAGCCCTAGAATCTGCCCCTTGCATTACAAAACGACGCACAATTTGCCATGCAGTGAATGCCTCCATCACACAAATAGGATTTTCACTCGGAGTGGCAGTTGTCAATGTCTTTGCCAGTATCCTAGAAATAGTGATAGCTTTCAGATAAGGGTTTTAATTAGGTCGTTATGGCCTCGACTATTTGGGCGTCTGTTGAATGAGTGGGGGAGTGTTCAGCTTAATTAAATGAAAAGGGTAGCTGCCGAAGGCGGCGCTGTAATCCCAAAGGGGTGTAAACGTTTTGTGAAACCAACATCCCGGAGGGGGGGGGGGCTGGCAAAAAGAAAAAAAAAAGGGACAGTCGGCGATGACCGGCATACAGGGATGCACCGCTCATACAATTGTTATCACTTAACGTCTACTGAAACTAACCCACTTATCCGCCCAGAAGAGAGTGAGAGGTCAGCGTGTAAGGCAGAAGAATACCACGAGGTCGGAAAGAGCTCTTACAGGAACCCAACGAGTCCCGTATGAACGGTGGGGAGCCTCAAGGCGGCCGAGGACGGATGAAGCCCGGTCCCAAATCCAGAACGTGCAAATATCCACCCAACTCTATCTAGCAGCCTGGCCAATGTCTTGTGCACTCGCAGGTTGCAACAAACCCTTTCCAAAGCAAGTCGCATCCGTACACGAGCAGGAACCAAGGCCCGCCGGCCCGGACCGGAGAGAAAGGACGTCCGTACAGCCCAAAAGCTGAGACCGAAATAGGAGTCCGGTGAAGCACCGTAAGTCATGATGTTGTCGTCCATTGAGACATATTTATGAAATGTAATAGAATCAAGAAAAACACCACAAGCTCATGCATCGGTTATGTCAAAGTCAATTTGCTTTCCCATTGTGATGTCTTCTTCTACGTCATTTGTAATAAATTTATAATAAGGGAAAATATTTTTCAGTTCTTAATACACGTTAACGCCAACAGGAAATGTTTGTTATGCAAGTGTATATAAAAATCGCCACTCTTTCATATTTAGTCTGGCAACTATAATCTGTGAAAATTATCAACGAGAAGCGCTGATCTTATAAAGTGTGTTTTGTTTGCATTAAGCAAAGGGAATTTTCCAAGGGCCATTGTTTATCAGTTCGTAGTAAAAGGTATTTCGTCTTAACCATGTTTGTGTTAAAGAAAAAAAATAATACGGGGGATCCCTTTACGATTTGACGGGACTTCCGAAGACGATTCTTATTAAAAGTAATTCGTCTTAAGCGTGTTCGTTTTAACAAGGTTCGACTGCATAAGTATACCTTCCAAAAATAGTACGATGCTTATTTTTGAATTCTTCCGATTGGAATTTTTTCAATGATTTTATGCTTTTACTATTTCTCTCCTCATTACAGCTTCAAGTGGAACCTGTGACAGTTTTTAATCCAAAATCCAAGTATAAGAGCTTGGGTCAAGCGGTCAAGTGTATTTACGTAGAAGAAGGCATCACAGCTTTTTGGAAGGGATTGAATCCAGCATTGTGTCTCTCTTTAACTTATGCAACATTGCAGGTAAAGGGTGTTTAAAATCATGGACATAATGATTAAATTACCCGTGCCGTTTTAAGTGAAACAGTTTAATGTTCATGAAGTATCAGCTAATTATTGAAATGTTATTAAGTCTGCCCTACAGGCTGAATTTAATCCACCGCACCTCCGATACATTTTTGAAATCCTTATGTTATTATAAGCCTATTTGCAAATCATTGTTGGATCGGAAAATGGAATTTTATATTTTTTTGTTTTTTTAATTTTTTCGAGCGGACTATATTTGTTGATTCAGCCAATCATGGGTTAGGGGAGGCCAACCTTCTTTTCAAGATTTCACGCCCATTTGACGAGACATTCGACATGTTCAGCCAAATTAGTATAAGATTTATTACGGCAGTATTTCGTTCCAAGAAAATAAGTTTAATTATTGGTTTTATGACTATTCAACACAGAATAGACTGAACGGAATGATTTCATATTTTTGCTAGAAACTGATTACGCATATAATAAATTAGACAGGGCTAATTGTAATAAAGGTGTAATCTGCAGCATTCGTAAAACAACTCGCTAAATTCTTAAATGCAATTTTCAAAAAAAAAAAAAAAAAAAAGTTTGGCTGACATTATTTCGCGAAAACATTCACGCGCGGGATTCAAAATAAAATGAATGCTTCTCTTATGCACGAACTGAATTGCAACTTGCAATGTGATTATAAAAATTAAAGTAATTTGTTTTCTGCTATGACTTTCAGAAATAAAATAAAAAGAATATAGAACTTCAATTTAACGAATAGAGAAAAAAATAACTTTACAGCTACTTCAAAATCTAATACGTTTAAATTTAAAAAGTTAACGCTAGCTCTGTATTACTGAGCGTATTCTAAACTTTTAGAATACATCCCGCGTTCGCTTTTTCACATTTTTCGACCAACTAGCTACCTCGCCACGTGTTGCCAAAAAGGTTTCAATTGGCGCTATTTTAACTACCTTTTAATATTTAATTTCTCGATTTCCAAGGGTCTATAGCCGCTAATTTTCATACATTAAGGATTTTAATCTGTCCACATTAAGCTCAATTAAATTCGTTAGATTCGGCATGTGAACCCCAAGGGTGTTACTTGTGAGTTTTCCTGATTTTCTCAGTCTGTAATGTAAATACGAGCCAATCTCCTAAAAATTCCTCCAATGAGGCAATCCTCTCTATCTCTCCAAGGGGGCTGATGACTGCACGCTTCCCACCCCACTTCCCCAATCCTGTAATAATTTGGGAAAAGCAACAGAAGCTGAATATCACATTCAGATTTAGCCTTCCTATAAAGAAATCTTTGCTTTGTGCCTGTGGAACTCGTAACGTGTCTTATGTTCAGTGTTTTTATTAGATAAAGTGAAAGAAAATACAATGTTTCAGTAACGTACGCAAACATTTTATAAGGGGTTATGGGTGTACTAGGAGGTGGGGAGGGATTCAGCAATCAAAATTTAATTGTATACAGGAAAATGGAAAGTCAATGGGGTTATGACTAACCCCTGCTCCCGGTGCTATTACAAATAGTTTTTATGTTACAACTACCAAATGTTCAGGGCCGGACATTAGCTGAAGCCATTCCTCTCTCCCCCAAAACCGAGCAGTTTTTAAACACAAAAAGATATACTACTCATGCTAGGTTATATAAAAAGTGATCGCGAACTTGTTTTACAACTTCGTAATAATTTTACAAAAGTCTCTGATTGGAGCATAGCTTGCCTACTCTCTGCCTACATTAAAAAACAAACAAACCACCCTTCGGAACCATTGATTAGTTGTAATATCAACACTGTATTATGGTAAAACGTAGCTGAATTCGAAATTTACAGGATGGTGCATAAGCATTACCAGAAAGATGGAGGTGGGGTGAGGTTTATTTCAACCCTCAATCCAGAAAATTAACCATGTTAAAAAAAATGCACGTTAAAATCTAGGCGATGGAGGTCAAATCCTCGCGACCCCCCACCCTCCACCGTTGGGATAGGCAAATGGGACGATGTCTAAATGTTCTCTAGTGCATAATATTTAAAAACTGAGGTTTTTTATATTTATTAATTAGGAAGAGATTTAAGAAATAGCTATAAACCGCCAATTCTAATAAACTGATCATTCTCGCGCGTAAGAATATTGTAAATTTTATTTTCGTTGTTCGTAACACGGTGAAGACAGCATGCAAAGTCGCCAAATTGGGCTTACCCTTTTTCTGATAGTATAGAACCAATGAAAAGGTTATCTCGGAAAAATAAACAACCCAGTAGTTACTCGTTAGCGCCTATTGGTGAAACTAGTCCAATCAGTGAACAGATGGCTATTTCAAAAATGTTTCGTGGGTGCGGTGGATTGAACTCACCCTGTATATGGATCAGAAGTTCACAAACCATAAAGACGTCACATCTTTGACATTCATTTACTCCCTAACAGAAGCGTTGTATTTCATTTCAATTCAATATTCATTTCCCGTAATTTTTCTGCAAGTTATTTAAAATCTTGTGGCCTGATCACCAATCTATCGACTCATCCACTAGATAGTTTAACCAATCTGATGTGGGTGATATGCGAAGGTTATTAATTCACCATCAGGACGTGGGCTTCTTCGGTTATGACTCCATTTATGCATTTGTAGTGGAATATCATACTTAAATATTATTTCAGTAGAACGAGTGAATTCTCTGAAGCAATTCGATGGAACGTATTGCGGTGCTACGTTGAAGTTGATACGGTATGATTCAGAAATAATAAAATTAAATATTCATAGTAAGTTATACTATGAATAAAGCGAAGTCTAATTAAACAAACATTACGGCTTTAATTAATTTAGATTAGTGCGTAAACTTAAATACTAAGTTGAAGTTATCAGCAGCGAATTTAGTGAACAACAGCTTCTAAAAGGATACCTGGCGCAGAGTCCCAAACCCCCGAGTAGCACGGGGACTTCAGTTAGGGTTGCCTAAGTAAAACCACCCCAAATTCCCGCCAATATCGCCAATTAATCATCACCGAACATCGTCTGACGTCAGATTTCAGTGACTTTTCAAATTCCAAAATAAAAGCCAAATGTATAATTTAGGAGGCATATGGTAGTCTTGAATGATTCTTGGCCTAATCAAATACCCCATGCTACTCGGGGGTTTTGGGCTCCGCGCCAGGTATCCCTTCTAAAATTGCCGATCAGCGACATAGAGTAAAGTTCAGTTAAATTCCACATATGCCTTAGCATAGCTTTGGCAGAATTTACTATTTTAAATATTAAAGATAGCTACTCGTGCAGCAAGTACGACGAAATCAAAGGTGAACAATAGTTACAAATTGCATTGCTATTTCAACTTCACTTGCTGTATGACGCATGAGTAAACACATCATCTCACAATGAATCGATTAAAACGTTAATTTATTGAAACTAGCGTCGATGCCAGATGCCACAATCCCCTCTTCAGATATGCAAACATCTTTGTGTATGTACACTGCTGGCCATTAAAATTGCTACACCGTGAAGGAGGCACGAAATAAAAGCGAAATTTGCATGAAAGGTATAGCATGCCGGGATATGCAAATAATTAGCATTTCAAGGCATACTCGCAAAGCAGATAGAACATGATCGACGGTCTGTATTAAAGGGAAGATCTTAAAGCGAGTTTCTCCTAAGTAAATAGCATTCGCATATTGGTTGTTTGTGTAAAGGTCTTGTTATATCTCATGTAAAAAGGAGGAACGCCAAACAGCATGTTTCAGATTGTGATCGCGGTATAAACGTAGCTTACCAGGACTGACGTTTATCGTTCCGCGCTATTGTTACTCTCGTTGGTAGTTTTGCTTTGTAAATTTAATTATTCATTTGTATTAATACAGGTTGCTTGTGGAATAAATTTTTTTCAGCTCTGATGATTCCTTCATGGTGTTGCAATTTTTCAAGCAGGAGTATAATTGGAATTAGTCTTTCTTTGTTTGTATGAATTTGTGCTTGCAAATCTTTATCCATGCATACATCAATTATTTTTATTAGCATCAATGCACATAGTAATAAAATTAATAGCCTTTTCTTTGGACAGTAAGCGACGTTGCAGGGTTCCATGCCATCTGAAATCTTCTCCTGCTTTTTTATTGTTATTACATGCCTTAGTTTAAGGCATAAAAAAATTATCTACAGATAAAAATACAAAATATTTTATTTTTATGCTTTTTTTTTCATTTTCTGCTTTTCGACGTTGTGGTTGATTTTTCGTTTTTATTCCACAAACCCACTATGATTTGCACTTATCAGGGCCATAGCCAGAATCCTTTTATGGGGGGCTTAGAAGTCGTTAACGCTTTGCTGTGTTTTATTAGTATACATAATACTATTTATACATGATACTAAATATCTGAAAAAGGGGGGTAAAATGCATTTAGGGTTTTGGAGGTTTAAACCCACAACCCCTACTAGCTGCGCCAGTGTCTCACGTTTTTATGCATAATTATGCGTACGTCCCACGTCATAATTAATTATATTAAGTAGTGATTGATTAAAACGTACGCAAAAGAATTGCATCTGCTTTAAATATTAACTTACAGAAAAGAATTAAAAAAAAAACCAGTACAAGAGTTGATAAAAAATAATGGAAGAACAATACAAGAGAGAGTTGATATCAAATAGTCAAAGAATAGTATCAGTGTTGAAAAATGAGAGTCAAAGAATCAGTTTTGATATAACGAAGTCATTAATATTTTCAGTTTACGTCTTTTGAAATGTTATCAAAATACGCATGGACTCGAGTATCAAAATCGGTTTCGGAAAAAATGTGGTCAAGAGCTGTGATTAATTTTTCCTGTGGTGCTGTTTCTGGTGTGGTGGCAACGGTTGGTAGCTTTCCTTTTGATGTTGTGCGGACGAGGATGATCGGCCAAGGAAACTTTAGAGTAAGAATTTTTTTTTTCCTTCCGTTCGTTTTGTATATATGGATGCATATAAACCAGAGCTCTGCACGGACTGAGCCGGGTCTAAAGGAACAGGTCCGTGACGTGGAGTTCAGCTTTCTTAACTCCAGTGGAGGCTCCTGAGATTTAACTGAAGCGACGTGAAGTCAATTCACAATAACCCAAAGTTACTGTAAATTTATTTTCTGTTCACTGGGTGAGTGAGTGAGGTAAAAAGCGGTTTTTTGCGAGTAAATTAATATGTTTTGGTGAATTAGTTTCACGTTGTTTCATTTAAATCTCGCCAAGCGCCGTTACTGCACCGTGATGTCCGCTACATGTTCCGGGAAGGTTTAGAGTTCCGGCCTGCGCAGACTTGTCCCGAAGATGTCTAGGCCCGCGCAAGCCCGTCCTGACTAAGCCCGCACGCCAGCCCAAACAAACTGAAATTCGAGTTTGCGCGGACATGGGCATTTTAAGGTTAGGTTCGCGCAGGCCCGTCCCATACAGGTCTCTGTACTCAATCAATCAATTGAGTTGGGAAGGGTGGCCGCCGGAGGAGGCGCTGTAATCCTAAACAGGACGCTCAAAAGGTACCTTTACACGTTCGAATCTGCAGCGGATCGGACCAGGACGGGGGTGTCAATTAGGGGTCAATTAGGTTATCTATCGATGGTAATCGCTTTATGGTAAACCTTTCCCAACCTCACATTTTTCTCGCCAACTCATTGCAATACCATCGCTCGCAAGTGCATATTTCCTGCTTTCTTTCTGCTCTGTGTTAATTAAAACTCTATGAAACTAAAATTACTAGTAGTAAACAAAAGGCAGGCAGCTGTAACAATTATTATTTTGCTGCAAAAAAAAAAGCAAATGAGAAAAATATGGGTGAAAAACTGGTTATTAAATAGAGAAAAATATTCTCAGATGGGTTTGCTCAGAGAACTACAAGAAAATTTTCCTGAGAATTATAAGAATTACTTACGAATGGATGAGCCCACGTTTTAGACCCAAACGATTTTTTTTTTGTAAAATTTTGGAATTTCCGAAAATATTGTTTCGTGTATAAACGTATTTCAGACCGAATTGAAGCGTTTTAGACCTATTTGATTTTTTTGAAAAATTTCGAATTTTTTGGACAAAATCCACTAGCTAAGAGACAAAAAACAACGTTTTCATTCGTTAATTCTAATGCGTTTCAGGAGATGAAAGCCCGCCCTTTCTGGGAATGAAGGCCGGAAGAAGGGCGAGCTTTTATCGCCCGAAACGCGTAGATTGAATTCAATCTTGCCATAAATACGCTTTTAAAACGTTTTTGTCTCTTATTTATATTGCGTATTGTTTCGTCAAATATTTCCACGAAAATCCACTAGGTTCAAAACACTCATTTCCGGTCTATGCAATGTTTATTTACTTGCGTCGATCAAATTTTTCCAAAATTCAGGAATTTCCGAAAGACGCATATTTGATGTAAAACGTGTTTCGGACGAAAATGAAACATTTTTTGACCCAGCCGAGTTTTTCCATAAATTATTTCCGAAAATTTTGATCGATGTAAAACATTTTCAGATTGAAATGGAGAGTTTTATTAATAATCGATTCCCACCAAAAATTTCAAGATTTCCGAAAAAATAGATCGAAATTTCGAAATTTTGAAAAATTTAGAATTTTTTGGACAAAATCCACTAGCTAAGAGACAAAAAACAACGTTTTAGAAGCGTATTTATGTCAAGATTGAGTTCAAGCTACGCCCTAAAAAAGTCTAAAACGCTTCATTTCGTTCTGAAAAACGTTTTTCCATCGATTAAATCTTTTGTGAAATTTTGATATTTTTGGAAAAAATTCGACTATGTCTAAAAGGCTCAATATCGGTTTGAGACACGATCGAATTTTTACGATGAAATCGAATTTCATCGATAAAATGTTTTCAGAAGATTTGAATTTTTTGAAAAACTTGGCTATCTTTAAAACGCTTCCTTACGGTTTGAAAAACGTGTTTACATCGATCAAATTTAAATAATGAAACCATAAACTTGATTATTAAATTGTTTTATTTTAAAACAAGTTTTATGAACTCTTTTGTATTGTATGATACGAAACTTTTGTATTATATGTTACTTATCTTAAATTTGCTTAGGTTTACAGGGGACTTTCGGACGCTATGCGAGAAATGTTTCTCAGGGAAGGTGTTGGAAGTTTCTATAAAGGGTTATTGCCCAATATGATACACATTTGTCCATCAACCGGATTGAAGTTTGTTTTCTATAAGATGGTGGATGATTCATGGAGCAATAATCAAACGGGATACCGTACGTAATATTGTTTTTTATTATGTTCCAAAATAACAGAAATTCGAAATAATAATATCAGTTATTAATGCGCAGACAAAGCATGAAAAAAAAAGAAGGTTATGATGCATTTAAAATATACATACTGGCAGTGG
>QLNU02015003.1:116974342-116987090 GCA_006491805.2 Dysdera silvatica | reverse complement strand
CATTATCGTGAGCTGTAACTTCCTACTCAAGAAGAGGCAGCTAAGCGATAGTTAATATGAGCTTGTGGATCGTATAGGGCCTGTAGTACCTCTTCTCTCTCTCTCTCCCAATGCGTTTCTAATAGAGAGCTGCCCTTCTTGCTCCGCAATAACCCGTAATATACCTACTTATTTTTTAGCGAAAGGCTGAATGAATTTGACGTCGAAGCAGACAATACGCAAGCTTAATAAACTATTAATATTTAATATCTACCCAGACACATAATGCACTGAATAGTGACAAGCAACTCTGCTATACAGTATTGATATTGACATTTACGTTGACATACTCTTGCCAGTGGGCAAACGAGAATTATGATCTTAACTTATATTTACCAACACTATTACATGCAATGATGTGCCTTACTTGCCAAGGCTACAGTCACAGGAATAAGTACCTATTTTTAATTAGCGTAAATAATTAACTATACATTGAACAGACTACCACTTCAATATAAATAATGGCCCAACAATAAGGATATGGCCGTAACACTCAGTCTGCTTCTATACTCTGAAAACACCTTCTTGCCTAACAGGACCGCCCTTCGTTCCGACTGCCTCTACCCTTATTCTACCCTACTATTTCAACCCGTCGACACACTTAGCCTGTCCCTTTGTTCTTACCCCCAATCGGTGCTACCCCAGTAAGGAAATAAAGAGACAAACTCACCACTCTCCAGGGTCCCTCTTCCTTCTAGGTACTCCGTGTGTGTCGGCTCTCCGTGTGTTCTACGTACGTCTGGGGATGGTGGGTAGGACACATGCAATGTCCTGATATCACTGCTCCTGCTGTAACTCGTCCTGCGTAATTAGCTTGTAACTCGTCCTCGTGATTAACTTGTAACTCGTCCTGGTCAACGCTCCGGTTATCTGTACTCCTCTTGCACCCCCTTTTAATCGGCTCGGTCGCTGCTGTAACCCAATTGTAACTCGTCCCCCTGTCACTCGTCTTGCGTAATTCGCTTGTAACGTCCTTGTCAACGCTCCGGCTACCTGTACTCCTGATGCACCTCCCTTTTTTAGTCGGCTCGGTCGCTTCTGTAACTCGTTCGTACTCGTCCTGCTGTAACCACCAGAACTCTCTGGTTTGTGGGATCGGGTCCTCTGGTCTCTGTTATTCACTTCTCGGTCTCAAAATCAACTCATTACACCTCGGGTCAACGGACCCCGGACTCTACTCGTCGATTCTAGCATATGTGAAACGGTTACTACGAAGCGCAAATGCATATAACCATTGTTGTATATTCAATCTTATACGGCATAAAAAATTTTCATTGTAAAACAGACAGACACACACATATAAAACTTATGTAAATCTATATAAACACACATGTAAAGGAACATAATAAATACACACATACATGTATGTATATATTATGTTCATTTACATGTCACTATATATATATATATACAGTGCGTTTGGTATTTTAGTGGACATCTGATATTTTTACATAAATGCTAAAAACAAATACAAAAACTGCGAACAGGATTTTGAAGAATACCGAGAAACCGTAATGTCTTGTAGAAAAATAATTTTTATATAAATATATCGTCACCTAAATTGGTAATATGCAAATTTAAAAAACAAAGGTTGTTTATTAATTTAAGGGAAACTATCATTCCTGACTAACAGATGGCAACGCAGGCGCTAAAAATTTGCATATTGTATTCTTTCGATGCGTAGGTTCGTATAAATACCCGTATGAACAGGTTTATGCGAAAACATCGTTTGTAGTCATCGAAGAAAGGAAAATACTTAAGGATTTCGAGAAAGAGGAAATTACGGCTTTTAAACGAAATGGAAAATCTATTCGCGAAATTGGTCAGCTTATTCAACATCCAAGGAGTTAATAGGGGCCTTTTTAAAAAGAAACCCCAAAAGGATCCACCCAAAAAAGCGGGGAGCGAAGCCAAAACTGAGTGAAAGAGATAAACGGAACATTATTAGAGAGGCCAGTAACACAGAACGTCGGCTGCAAAAATCCAAAACGACCTTAGTTAGCTCCCAGTTAAACGTTGGACAGTATGAAATGTGCTCTCTTATTCGAAAAATTTATCTTTTCGAAAAAGAACGGGCAAACCACCTCTCACCAAGTGTTCGCAAACAGGAACGCTTAAACTGGGCTCTGGAAACGACTTGCTTTTTGGTTTTACGGCTCAAAGACTACAGTGGTCATGCTGCGCCGGGACCTACAGTTTTCCGAGGAATCCGAACCTCTTAAGGCCTGGGGAACCAAACCCCGGACTACAGTGAGCAGTGCGATCTTTTATGAGATCTCTGAGTAAGCGTTCTTTTTGCACTGCTGGGAGTCGAACCCGGATTAGCGGCGCACTAGGAGAACGCGTTACCACACTGCGCCACCGCAGGATAGGCTCGACGACACATGAAGTGGAACGATGAATGGTTGCAGGTACTTTTCACGGACGAAAAGAAAAAGAAATTCAACTTAGATGGTCCGGATGCTTTTCAACATTATTGGCACGATTTGCGGAAAGCGCCGCAATACTTTTCTCGTAGAGTTCAAGGAGGAGGGTTGATGACCATTTGTAGTGTCTTTGGCTACAACGGTACTACGCCTGGAGCTTTCATCGGCAGTCGTATGGATTTCACCTGCTATCAAGAATTTTTAAAAGAATATGCCCTCCCATATGCCTCAGAAATATGTGGGGAAAACCAGATTTTGCAACAGAACAACGCACCGTGCCATGCACTTATCTCCACCAAAAGATGGATAAATTCAAAAAAGTTTAAAATATGATTTGGCCGGCACGTAGTCCTGATTTAAATCCTATCAAAAACGTATGGGATTATATTGTTCGTCAAATATATGCAAATGGGAAGCAATTCACGTCGGTTAATGCCTTAAAGGACGCTATTGTGGAAACTTGGTATCAAATCGATCCTAAGTATTTACAAACATTGATAGAATCAATGGATTCACGTGTCTTTAAAGTTATATGCAAAAATGGAGCATCTATCATGTATTAATGTACATAAAACACTCCAATTTCAGTAAGTGTCCATTAAATTTTCAAACAAGATTGAAAGCCTCATCTTGATTTTGTTACATTTATGAATGATTTAATAAAGATTATTAATCTTCCACTTTGCAGAATACTGTTTTATTGTAGTATCTTTATTTTCATTTTCAAATTTGGCATTATTTCTCACGATAGTGCACTGTTATCAAGTGTCCACTAAAATACCAAACGCACTGTATATATGTTATGTGTGTGTATATGTATGTATATCTTTAAATACGTTATAGTGTGAAATGAGATTAAAATATTCTTTTAATAATTCTTAATCAGCCTGCTAAGTTATTAACGAAACAATACAGAGTTTCACCAGGAGATTCCATAACAAACAGTTATTTCGACACTGGCGTAAGGTTTAAAAACACGACGTTTCGGGAGCCAACTGCTCCCTTTGTCAAGTGAAGGCAGAATGAAGAGTTTATGAAAGTCCTAAGCTTATATACCCGCTTATATATTACAGCCTATATATTATATTTTGTGCTACTAGGATTAGTGTCTATGATGCTACAAACGGTGAAGCTTATATGCAAGGGTTTATCCAGGATTCATAAACTGGGGGTGTACAAAATGTTTAGGGGGTGTGGATTGGAGATAATCGATTATTTACGTTTTTGTTTTTTGGATAACTTTTGGCTGATTTTCGGCGAGAAAGTTTTTTTACGGTGGGGGTGTTTAGGTGTTGGTAGACACATTGAACGGGGGAAGAGGTGTTTAGATTTCATTAAGGGGTGTATCAAAAAACCTGGAGGGGTGTTGGGGTGTATAAATCCCTCGCTTACATGTACGTTTCGGACGAAACTATCGGGTCTAGAGGCTCGAAAGAAGTAGCTGCGTGATCAGTAAAGCACCTTGAACAAAATACATCTGAATGTAAACGTATTGTGATATACAGTGACTTCTGCTCTGTACAAAATCACAACATTAAAGTTGCATTATCGCTGCTTAAGTTCGCATACAGTGAAAACATCAATGCCAAAGTCATTGACCTTAATTTTTTTCTTCCTGGTCCCTCCTTCATGTCCAGTGACTCTGATTTTGGTATCATAGAACTGGCCGCAAGAAAGTAAAATGTGTTAATCATCCCAAAACATGGGCATGACCTTATCAGAACAACGAAGCGAGCAAAACTTTTTGCCGTCAAGATAATGGAAAATAAGGACTCTGTGTCCATAACGCCTCAAAAAGGTGTTTCACACGACCTGGAGTTGATTCAGGCAAAAACAATGTGAATTTGCTCAACATGTGTTCACAGCTGCCCGCAAAGCATTTTGTTCAAGTACACGTCGAATGAAGATGCTCCATTTGTCGAACTGAACATAACAAAGGCTGGAAGAGCTCAGCCAAGAGATTTAGTTGCAGTTGAGCAACCCATGTTGTACAAAGATTGCAGTCCTGTGACGACAATTAAAAAGCAGGACATTGACTTGAATTGCAGGATTGACTTGCTTCCGTATATTACGCCAATGTATCACACATTTTTCGAAACATTGCGCACAACCTCCGATGTAAATGACTCTACACCTTCTGATGATGATGATGACTAACTTTTGCCTTCCTTTATATGATGTTCTTTGATTAGCAATAACAAATAAATCCATTTTAACCCACTGCATTCATAAGTCCTTAAATTCACAAAATAGCTCATTCTGTAAAATTCAATAGTAGGTTAAGTCCATTTACGAGCACGCCGCGTCTGACGCGCTGAACATTTCATTTTTATAAAGTTTTTATAAACAAAGGGCAGCATATTAACTAGTGCGTTAATAGTGTCTGTTTTCAGGCCTGATTTTTGTATACAACTAGACGCAAGCCCTTTCGTATCTCATTTTAAGCAAAAATGGACTTATACCACAGTTATTTTCAAGGCCTCATATATGAAGAGGAAATTGCGTACGAGAGCATGCATTCTAATCGTAATCTTTATTTAAACTGGTTTGTTATTACATAACAAGGCAGTAAGTATAGTGCCGGATATGCGAACGCATTTTCTGTTTCCTTTTTTTTTTTCCCTAAAGTTTTAATATTTCCAACCTATTGACTGAAGTCTGCGTCCGTGAAATGAAGCAACGCACATATATAATGAGAAAATAACCTTCAAGAGCATGCATTTTAATAGTAGTCCTTATTAAAACTGGCCTTTAAATCACAGGGTAGCAAGTACGATTCACGACATAGGAACGCACTCTTTCTTCTCAAATTTTAATTTCGCGCCTAATAATTGCAGTCTAGCTCTGAGAAATGAACCGATACACCTATAGAAAGGGAAAAAACGTTCAAAAGTATGCATTTTAAATAGTGTCTGCAGTCAAAGAAAAATAAATCTGAAGGCAAATCTTTTCAATCAGGCACCCTGGACACCCCAAATAAGACACCAGTTTCTTGTTTGCATCGCACCCACCCTTTACTTTCGTGAAGAAATTGAGAGTGCTATGGGGCAGTGGGTGAAAAAGGGCCGGTCCTGGAATTTTTTCCTACTTAATAAATGTAGTCTCTTACTGTGAAATGAAGCGATATACATATAAGAAGGGGGAAAACGTTGAACAGCGAGCCCTCTAAGTGTCAGTGTCAAGAAAACTGGCTCGTTCTTACATCACAGAGTAGCAAGCACGATTCTGGACATGGGAGCTCTTTTTGTTTTTCAATTTTAGTTTCCTGCCTAATAAATGCAGTCTCTTACTACGAAATGAAGCTATACGCATATATAATAGAAGGAGCGAAAACGTTCAAAAGCATGCATTTTAATAGTAATCATTATTAATAAGTAAAACGTGATATGAAATGCGCATGCCCCGACCATTAGCATAATAGTAGAAAATAATCAATCATCAAAATCAAAAATAAAATAAATGCTTTACTAACTTGAAGACGAACTTTGAGAACATCAAGCGGCTGTGAAAATACTCGAGTGAATAATCCACTGGCGGCTCCAGCTACCATATGTTTTGCATACTGATAGTGTCGTTCGTTTGCTTCTCTGTTAGCGTTCATTCCTTAAATGTTCATAAATTGCTCTTGCAGGTCAGCTAACGTTCAGAGGTAATTCAACTGATTTCATTTCTCGTTTTCATTTCCCACAATGCAATGAAACTTCGATTCTGTCAAATACATCTTCAAATCACGATGTACAATTAACATTATGAATAATTTCATTTTAATTCATTTCTCAATGCTGCTGCCATGCGACACACGTAATAAAAACAAACAAACCCAAAGTTCCGTGATAAATTTAAATCAACAATATGAGCAAACATGGAGAGCATTCTTGATGATGAAATAAAATATCTGATCATATTTTGGTAAGTTTTACGAGGACAGGAAACACGAGGGGAAAGTTCGGACAGATATATTTGAAAAAACTGATGCCAAATAACACATTCCCGCGTACTAGCCAACATGAGGGATGATTCGAATGACACTAAATTTTAGAATTCAAACAATTGGTTATAATTAGGACAGTAATATTATCGCGGAGAGAATTTTCACTACATTTTAAACAAATTTTAGAATTTTTTCAATGATTTCGCAAATTTTAGAATTTTTCAACAATTTTGTGAGGTTTAGATCTTTTCCTATTACTAAGTAATTTTAATTCTGCTATCACGAGAAAATTTTTTGAGTAAACTTTAACAGAAAAATGTATTAAACTACGTACGTGCATGGACGTCGGCAGCATAGGGCAAGGGTGGGCACCTGGCTTCCCCTGGATTTAAAAATTCTTCTTAAGAGCAAAAACATGCAATCTCTCCTCGAAATTTTTTCTTTTTTTTTTAACTTATATATATATTTTCCCCCCTCTAAGCTCTTCCCCCCCCCTTTTTTAAATTGGAAATGCATTGGCTAAAATTTCTTTTAAAATGCAAATATTTCTGAATAAGCCAAAGTTTAAATAATTATGTAATTAAATAATTTAATTACGGAATTTTTGAATAGAGGTTTGTATTTCCGCTTAAGTAGTTTTTGCCCACCCCTGTAAAAAATTCTGCCGACACCCATACGTACGTGCAATGTGTTTTGTATTGCCACACCGTAACCTGGAAGATTAAGTTAAATTAAATTAAATTCATTTAATTTCATTAAATTCCCGTTCATTCAAGAGAGAGAGAACATTAGCATGATAATGCAAAGGCAAAGTAGATGATGTATATGGAGAAGCTTTTCAGTAGAACCTCCATATAACGAACTTCCATATAGCGAAATTCTCTATATAGCAAAGTTTTGGTAAATCCCCATGGTCATTACACACGAAAGTGTTTTCATATAACGAATTTTTTAACGACTAAAACAGAAAATCGAGTGGTCACGTCAGTGACATCGGGTTCCCTCATACCGTGAGAACACAATACGCACAGTTAGAAACATTTATTTTTAGTGGTTGAATGTTATTTATGAGAAACAGTCGTTAACTGAAAAACAGGATTTTAATTTTGGTATCATAATGACCTGCCCTGGTTCATGAATACATCGTTTCCACATAGCGAATTTCCTATATAACGAATTTTTTTTTATGGAACCGTCGATTTCATTATATGGAGGTTCTACTGTAATTTCTGTCCATAAGGACGATGGTGAGAGTATTACTTGATAAACCACTTGCAGAGAAAAGAAAGATTTCGTGAGTCCGACGGGACTCGATTCCATAAACTTTTCATTACCGGTAAAACGATCTAATAATACTATGAACAACTATATAACTTTTCCCTGCAAGCGTGTGAGATCTGCTTCGTCGAAGGCACGAAATATTTCTTTTCCATGCGAGTAATTTATCAAGTAATACTACTGCAATCAGCCTTGCAGATGGAAATTATGGAGCTAATTGGCGGTACTGTTGTCATACAGTATTTTATTTGGGAAGATTAGTCACTGAAGACATTTATAAATTCCTAGAATCAAACCAACTGCACATCTACAGGTTCATTCAAAATCCAGTATAACTCATCTGTAGTACTATTCAGTGATATAGAAATTCAAAAATTATGGAGGGTTTAATTAGCTGTACAGGAGAAATAATGTATGGTTGGAGAAAATAATATGTTTTGATATACAATGAGGGGGGATTTAGCCCCCCTTTTCTACACTACTGGTACTGACCCTTGCCTTCAGCGGAATCTCCTGTCTGCGCTGCATTCTTCCTTTATAGGCACGGGGCATTTTCTGTAATGCCTCGTTACTTACAACCCATACCCAGTTCCTCAATCGGGTCAGATGTCGTCGTCTTTTATGTGTGTGTGTGTGTGTGTGTGCAGAGCTGGCGCTACAGTAAGTATGATATCGGGCGAAACCATATTTTAGCTCCCGCTTCCTAATTTTTTAATAAGTAAAAAATCTGCTTTACTTTATATACAGTCGGCATCGCTTAAACGAATATTGACTGTTCCAGAAACAGTATTCGATTAAGCAGGGTATTCTATTATGCGGGGAAATAAATACACAGCTACATATGCTCAACTTTAAATATCCTAGTGCACTAATGACGACCGCACCCATAATAAAAATAGTACTGAAAATAGTAATATCCTGTACAAGAAAAAGTGCTACATACTAATTATGACTCCCACAATGCACTCTGCATTTGACTAGGTCCTTTTAAAGTGGCGTCGTGGACTGTCGCCCGCTTCGCCCGTACTTTCCGCCAACCCTGTGTGTGTCCTTTTTCCTGTTATTGAAACAGTCTTTTTTCGGGAAAATAGTGTTGCATCAGTGGACAACTTTCTCGAACAAATTTGAACAATCAACAACAACCACTGATACTGTTATGCATTAAAATACCTAAAATACCCTTTTTAATTATTATTTATGACGATTAAAAATCTTGATGAGTTCATGAAAATTCCGCAAATTTATTTTCATCTCGGAATAATTAAATTTTGTTTCTTGAAACCATTTCAAAGGCTGTATAACCAGATCTGTGGTTTGTTTACAAACAAGCAAATGTTTTCAAATCTTGGTTTGTGATGTTAGTATCTTCCGGTAATGTTTGTTATTCTGTTCTTTACTTATTTCCTTTCTTTATTTTTATTTATTTCTGTGTCTTATATTTTACACAAGTTTTAATTGCATTGAAGTTGAATTGTTATTATAATTTCTCTAATTGCACCATTTTAAAAATTTGAATTAAATGTTTCAATTATTGTAATCAAATTCCTCAGATAGTTACAAATTATGTTCTTACACCGCTATTCACATAAGTCTGTATAGTTGGTATGCACTTACAATAAGTTTACTTATACTTATTATTTAATCTTTACATCCATCCAAAATAAATAGATAGGTTCAAAAATTACGTCGGATCTTTATTATTAAAGTAGTAATTGGACATTAAATTTTTATTGTACTATTTAGATTTTCTGTGGCTTTAAATACAGGGTATTTGGATGAAGGACGTTAAAACAGGGTGTCCACGCATCTGGAATACCTGGAAAAGTCAGGGACGATTTTTCTGACTAAAAAAATTAGGGAAATTTGAAATACAAAGGCCCAAGTCAGGAAAATTTGAAATTCATTGTTATAATAAATAACTTATTAAAATAATTTTCCTGAACTGTGCTTTTCATACCACATTGCATACTGAAAAATTTGAAAAACTTATACTTTTGACTAAACTTCTTCCAAAAGTTACCCTTTTGCACCAAAACTAATATAATTTATATAAAATTATTAAGCCCATATATTTTTCAGAAGAAAATGTTTGCCAAATATATAACTAAAACTTGAAAAAAAGAAAGTATTTTTAGCTAAACTATGTAATCTGTAAGGGATTTTGCTCATACCAATCTCCTTTGACTTATAATCATACACATTTTAAATGAAATAGAAGATGAAGCATCAGCTTTGCGATTATATAGTTAAACTCTTTTATAATGAACTCAAAAAGGGCCAAATGGAAATGTTGCTGTAAATATTTAATTAATTCAAGTTTTTAGTATAAAGAAATGCATTTTTTAATACAGTTTTTTGTATTTGTAAATTCACTGTAATTTAATTACTGGCTTTGGGGGTTTGTCTTAATGGAGAGAGAGAGAGAGATCGCCTTAATGGAGAGGGAGAGATTTTATGGTCTTGAAACTTGCTTTTATTACACAAATTTTAATGCATTGTGTGTTGTTTACTATAATTAGCGACTGGAAATCGATTAAGATTTGGTCTGGAAACGTCAGGGGAGTTTGAAATAGAATTTGGGTGGACATCCTGTTAAAAAAAACAAAAAAACAGAGTCATTTCTTGGGAAGTATTTATTATATACACTTCTGTTTTGTGCCATCGCAGTGGAATCTTTCAAAGCTTTTTCCATGTGTAGATGCATACAATAGCTTGTGAATGAGCTGAATAATAATACTGACAGCACTTGGCTGTCTTTGTAACCAGATTTAACCCCAGTAGATTTTTTCTTCTAAGGTTATGTTAAAGACATTATCTACCAGATCAAGGATGACGACTTTCGACACCCGAAAGTTAGTGTAATGGACATTTATTACAGTACCATTAAACTTGCTTCAAACAATTTAGAATGGGGTTAACTGCTGGTGTACACGGGGAAGGGATTCAGGGGTCATAACCCTTCTCCAGTTATGTTTTCGGCTCTGTATGTATGATTTGGATGAATAGATTTGTAGGTAGAGATTTATAAGATAATATGTGTAAACTAGTATACAATGTTTTCATCTCTTTTACAGAAATTTCTTCCAGAAGATGGTTGGATTTTCTGGCCAATCCTCTGAATCACTTAATGCAAAAGATTATCTTATAGCTGGAGCTGGAAGTGGATTTATTACTCGATGTTTATTTCAACCTCTTGATGTCTTAAAAATCCGTTTCCAAGTAAAAAGCATATATGTACAGGGTAAAAGTATACAGAGTGTTTCAGTACCAGGGTTCCAAAGTCATAGGAGGGGTAGAGTGCACTCAGACGACGCAGAATCACATAATGATGCAGGGTTGGAAACAAGCGTCGAAATTTGCAGTTGCCTGCTTGCCCTGGCAATCAAATTTTTAGAAGTGCAAGTTAAACAAATAAAAAATCAGTTGCCCTTCGGGCAACCAAAAAAAATTTTTTTAACCTCAATATTTATAATATAATAAATCAAAAATATCGTTAAATGCAATATATAATCAGATTTTAAACACTTATTTTGTAGGGCCGCTATGAGTTTGACAAAGAAATTTTCAATACTTATCCACATCATAAAATGTTTCAAAAAACACTTCAGAGAGTGTATTGTTTCCATTCAAGAAGTTCTCTAAATATGAACATCTTCAAAACAGCATGCAGTGCATTAAAAAGAAGATTTGTGAAACCCAAGTATGCTTATGGAACAAGGTAGACTACTCTCTCTTGAAGCTGCAACTGCAGTTCATCAGTTATATCCAGCTCTTATTAAACACCTTGAACAGGTTTCTGTAAGTGGACATAGCGCTGAGGCGAAGAGTAAGTCAAAACAGCTTTTCAAAGTAATTACGTCAGAAACCTTTATTTTATACTTGCATTTTCTGATGGACATTTTGCCTATTCTCAGTCAGTTACCATTAGATTTTCAACTACAAAATTTGCCCCTCCTTGAAGTATTTTCTACATTACACAATTCCTTATGTACACGGAAAAACTAGAATCAAGCCCAGGAATCAACTTTAGTAGTATTCTGTCTTCAAAACTATTTCATAATGTAAAAATAAAATTCCAAGCTTACACAGATTTTGCTGCTTCATCGGCAACAATAAAATCTTTTCTTCAATCACTGAAAAACATATTTGAAGATGTTTTAACTATAGATTCTATGAACTTTTTCAATTTCAAAATTTGGCTCGGAAAGTTTGAAAAAACATGTGGGGACAGAGAAATTACTAAATGCATTACAATATTTGATGATGTTATGTCAGAAAACATCTGTTGTGTGGAAAGCATCATATGCAAATGGATTGATTTTAAACATTTTTTGTACATAAAACGCAAGACTGTTTCCTAGTGATTGGAGTTCTATGAATGAACCGAATACTCTAAGGAATTTTTCACTGTTAATAGACTTGCTTCTCAGTCTTCCAACTCAGAGTGTGGATTGTGAACAAGGTTTTTCTGTCATGAAAAGGGTAAAAGGTAATTGGCAAAGCAAACTGCATGTTTTCGTTACAACAGACTTAATACAAATAACACTATCATCTGCACGTAGCGAAGATTTTGAATCAAATGAAGTCATTAACGTGTGGTTAAGTGCAAAACAGAGAAAACCATACCAGAAACTATATAAAAGTCGAAAACAGTCACTTCTTTTGCCAGAAGATTCGCTTGTCTCATAGAGTGATAATTGTACAGACCATAGCTGTACAACAGATGATGATTAAAAGAATTGCATCGTGGGTAAATTCTCCATTCCTATTTTCACCCCTTAACATGCAAGCGAATATGACAATTTTACGAATAAATATTTATTATATCATTGTAATGACCGTCAACAAAATTTCTCATTTTGTACAATAAATAACTTAGGGCAACAAACTTAACTTGGGGGCAACCACAAAAATTCACAAGTTTCAACCCTTGGTAGTACGTTATAAAGGATAGGTAGGTGCAGAACAGGAAGATCATATACCTACATAGGCATAATCTGGTGGTGGCACTTGTCCCCCGTTTTTTGTAGAAAAGAAGCAAAATCATACTTTTTCCCATACAATTTCCATTTTT
>QLNU02015003.1:116954229-116973342 GCA_006491805.2 Dysdera silvatica | reverse complement strand
GGGCTTAACTACTGGACGGCAAAACAGTATATTTAAAAGAACTTTATTTGCTACGAATTTAAATTTAATTTTGTTTCCAAACTGCTTCAAATTTGTAATTTTGATATTTTTAACTGCTTCAAGTCAGACATTTTGCTACTCCCAACTGCTCCAAATTTGCAATTTTTCTCCTCCCAAAGCTGCTTCAAATTGCTTCTTTAGCCATTCCATCACTAAATAAAAGGTCTGGAACTAATTTAGAGAGATCCAATGTTGTGTGCCATCTTGCCTTATCTGATTACTATGTGGCTCTAAAATTGTCTCAGTGATACATATTTAACCTATCATAACTAGTATTATAACCAGAGTAACTGCTTGTCATGATCAAGTGGAAGTGCTAGGCAGGGTTTAAGCTGGCTCTAAAAATGCTATCGTTAAAATGGGGAAAAAAAAAGTTGTTCCACAATGCTAAAAAAGATTTAGTTGCTTTCATCACTCGAAAAATCGCATCAGTAAAATTATTTACATCAACACTGTTTTGATTTACCGTAGCGGTTACTGTTAAAAACATACTTCAAGGTTTAAAGAAAATAACAAAACATAAATCGAAGTTATTAAAAGAAGAAAAATCAAAGTTTGTTGACAGGATATTGTCAGGACACTGTCGACAGGAACTGTCGCTATTTTGCGATGGACACTATTTACATTAATTCGTCGCATTTTGCAAAAAAAGTGACCTCAGCTTAAACCTTGGTGCTATGGCTTTAATTTACTATACTTAAAGTCAACGTTCTTGTTTAGGTATGTCAGCAAACAACTTATGTTATATTCTTTGTGTAATTTTTGTAAATTTAAATGGCTTATTTTTTAATTTATAATGCTTATGTAGGTTGAAGTTGAGTTAAAGGAAAAGCATCATACTCTAGTCACACCTTTACAACTTACAGCTACAAAAGTGGAATCTTGTGCTGATAACAAGCCAAAAGAGAATAGCAATGGCAGTAGCTGTGTTTTAAAGATTGCACCAGTTAGTGTTGATTTTATTACAAACTTGTGCTATTGGATATATTTTTTCTGTGCATTTTTATGTCTTACTTTGCCAATATTGCTCTCTAAAATTACTTATAAATTAGTGCTTAGACAGCTAGTCAACATAAAACTGAAACTTTAACTATACTCCAAATGTTAATTATTAGTAAAAAACAGCAAAAAAAAAAATTATTCCCAGAGCCTGTCAGCACAGCATGACGCTTGCTGTCGTTGTGCCATAGAGCTCACAAATAAACTTGCCCATTGAACTAAAATTGTGTGTTGGGTTTTTTATGCTGTATAGAATATACTGACTAGGGAAGTGCAAAAGGTGTAAGTCGTTGATTTAGACAAAAGTAGTATCATTAGAAAGGTCTTGTTACGGGTAGTAAAAAAGTCAGTAAAACTACCTGTCTCAAACAATTGAGAAGATATCGCTAAAGGAAAACGAGGGAGTCGGCACTGCTGGGAAAGTAAAGGGCAGGAGCATATCATGAATACAAAGCACACATGTATTAATATGATATTTTAAATGCTTATTGTTTATGTCAAGGACGCTCCATGACATCACCAGTTTTTCCTATGATAGTGTTTGTACAGTATAGAAATGTGAAAAGTACAAACGTTGTGTACACCAGCAGCGCCGGATTGTTGCATAGATAAACAAGATGAATGCCTAGAGCCTCACACCAGCATGAATACTCAACACACTACTTAAAAATCGCGGCCAATTAAACCTTATCACCAGGACAGCAATTTTACCTCGGCGCAAATTTCTGCGACGTTTTCTGTAAATTTTAGTCTTTTGTATGTATGTTTCATGCAAATATATTACCTATGCCAACTTTATTTTCAAAGTTTAAAATTTAAATTCCATATTGGATATAGTGAGCATTTTCATTGGTCCTAAGATCCTCATTATATAAGGGTCCTACTGTAATTACACAGGCTTATTTATACTACAAGGAGCCTGGAAAAAAAATTGTCTAGAGTGTGATGAAACCTTAATCAGACCCTGTACACCAGACTCTTACAGTCACTGCATCTTTTTTTCTGTTCGCCTAAAAGCACATCTGCTTTACAGACTGAAAGCGTTGGATGTGTGAATAGTGCTTTTTCGAAGGCATATTGTCGCATGTCGTTAAATGTCTGGCCTAACATTTGATTGTGAAGTAAGCAAGGGTCGAAATTTGTGATTGCCAGCTTGCCTTGGCAATCAAATTTTTAGAAGGGCAAGTTAAATAAAAAAAATCAGTTGTCCCTTGGGCAACCAAAAAAAATTTTTTTTTAACCTCAATATTTACTTATAATATAATAAAAGCAAAAATATTGTTAAATGCAATATATAATCACACACTTGTTTTGTAAGGCCGCTATGAGTTTGACAAAGAAATTTTCAATACTTATCCACATCATAAAATGTTTCAAAAAACACTTCAAAGAGTGTATTGTTTCCATTCAAGAAGTGCTCTAAATATGAACATCTTCAAAACAGCATGCAGTGCATTAAAAAGAAGATTTGTGAAACCCAAGTATGCTTATGGAACAAAGTAGACTACTCTCTCTTCAAGCTGCAACTGCAGTTCATCAGTTATATCCAGCTCTTATTAAACACTTTGAAAAGGTTTCTGTAAGTGAACACTGCTGAAGCGAAGGTTAAGTCAAAACAGATTTTGAAAGTGATCATTATATCAGAGAACTTTATTTTATACTTGCATTTTCTGATGGACATTCTGCCTACTCTCAGTCAGTTATCATTAAATTTTCAACTACCAAATTTACCCCTCCCTGAAGTATATTATACACTATACAATAACTTATGTACACTGCAAAAACTAGAATCAAGTCCAGGTATCAACTTTAATAGTATTCTCTCTTCAAAAATATTTCATAATGTAAAAATAAAACATCTAGCTCACAAAGATATTTCTGCTTCATCGATAACAATAAAATCTTTTCTTCAATCACTGAAAAATAGATTTGAAGATGTTTCAATCATAAATTCTATGAACATTTTGAATTTCAAAATTTGGGCCAGAAAATTTGGAAGAACATATAGGGACAGAGAAATTACCGAATGCATTACAATATTCAAAGACGTTATGCGAGAAAACAACTGTTCTGTTGAAGGCATCATATGTGAATGTACTGATTTGAAACACTTTTTGTACACAAAGTACAAGAATGTCTCTGAGTGTGATTGGAGTTCTGTAAATTAATTGAATACTATAAGGAATTTTTTATTGTTAATAAACTTACTTCTCAGTTTTCCAACTCAGAGTGTGGATTGTGAACGAAGTTTTTCTGCCATGAAAAGGGTAAAAGGTGATTGGCGAAGCAAGCTATGTATTTTCGTTACAACAGACTTAAGAATAACATTATCATCTGCAAGTATCGAAGATTTTGAATCAAAAGAAACCATTAACATGTGGCTAAGTGCAAAACATAGAAAACCGCACTGCAAGCTATATGAAAGTTGAAAATAAGCACCTCTTTTGCCAGAAGATTCAAATATTTCAGCCAATGATAATTGTACAAAACATAGGTGTGCAACTGATGATAATTAAAAATTTGTATCATGGGTAAATCTTCTATTCCTATTTTCACCCCTTAATATGCAAGTGAACATGGAAATAATTTTACAAATAAATATTTATTATATCATTGTAATCACTATGAAAGAAATTTCTTATTTTGTACAATAAAAATTTTAGGGCAACAAACTAAACTTGGGGACAACCAAAATACTTCCAAAATTCAACCACAAAAATTCACAAGTTTCGACCCTTGGTTGGAAATGACACGTGCATGTGATAATATACACAGAAAACACCAGAAATGAAAGGACACTATGTAAGCAAATAGATGTTTTAATAATAAATATACATTAACAAAATTAACAAAGATCAAGGAAGGTGTTCGAAGTTTCATCCATGAGCTGTAACGTGGGCCTCACATCTCCACCGCATGGAATTCTGAGTATGCTGGAAGAATCCGGGTGCGTCTCGGACTTCCTGGGAAGCTGCTGCAATGTATATGACCAGTTCTCCAGTACTCTCAATGGAGGTGTCCTACATCAGTGTTCTGATATGTCCCCAGAAGCAGTAATCAAGGCATAATAGGTCCGTTAATCGAGCAGCCAATACACTGGCTCACCACGACGTCTGATCCACTGTTGGTCAAATGTGACATCCAAGTATATGCTGTGCGGCTTGAGCACTACACTTGATATGCTAAATGCCTATCGGCTAATTCCACATTCATATAATCACCCATCCTACTACCTCTGCATCCTGGTGTAAAATAAAGCTTTCCTGAAAGAATGTTGGGAAGTCACGTGCCTGTACAATGCCATCGACTGCACCAGGAAAACATTTTCGATCCTGCATTGCTATGTGTTTCCTAGTAGTCTTATGCACCCTACCCCTCCTAGAAGTTTGTAACCCTGGTGCTGAAACACCCTGTATATAAGGGGGGATATATACAGGTTAAAAATGTATATGTACAGGGCTTGACAAATCAGGGAGAACCACACTCGCTAGACAAGAGACAAAAATTGCTTGCCATTGATTGAAGCCTTGGAACTTAGTATGAGAAAAAATATTCTATTACCAAGTGTAAAAATTTAATTGTCATATGTTGCGGGCTTAGCTTTTTTCAGGTTTGCTTGGAAATTGAATGTCCCTCGCAGCATTCTTAATGCTTCCTTCATGCTATGTCTCACACACACAAAGCACTTGAAAATGCCAAAAAATAGTTCCCCTTGAAAAAAATTGAAAAGAAAATTTGTCGCATGTTTTTAAATGTTATGCGAAGTTGGTAGAATGCCCACCAAACCAGCTTAACACGTTGTATAATTTCTTTAACTATATTTCCATTTTAATTTGTTAGTAAATATAAATGTATTGATCAGTTTGCTGCATTTCTTCTCTTGAAGTTGATATTTTCTTAACTTGCACAAACTTATTAAATAGAAGTTTACTTTTCTTTAGGTTGATTTTTAATTAAGCTGGTGGACATTTCTCCTGTCATTTTCTTAGTTCTTCAGTATGACTTTGTTACTGTGTTTATGTGTACACATACATACACTGTTAAAAATGATGCACCTCCTGTAAAATAGAACCAGAACTGTGAAATTTGTTGTACAAATCTTTTTCGACTAAACGTCAAATGACATATCTAGGGGTCCATCTCTTGTCAGTCTCTTCTAATTCTATTGCACAGTACTCTGGTAGAACATTTAACATCTTAACACCATTCTGTAGCCAATTATTTTGATTTCACATCTTTCAATATACATCAGCATGATAATGCCAGACCTCATATGGCAAGATAGTCTCAACAATAACTCTTTTAGGTTCAACCCCAACTTCTTGCCAGTGAAGCATGAATATATATATTAGGAAAGCAGCTGCGGTGATCGTGGGATGTGAACGAACTAAGTCCTTAATTGCAGAACATCCAACAGAATCTGAGTTATAAACAGCCACAGAATATTCATGGCTTGATATATCCTCACATTAACTCAATGCTATGTTGAGTAAATGTAAAGGGAGAAGCTAATATGATTAATTTGGTGTGGCCAGTGTTTTGGCACCAACGTATATATATATAACGAGAATTGCGTACACTTTTTATACAAAAACAATAATTTAAATTTTGTATATTATTATATATGTGTTCTAATATAATATGTGTGCATATTTGTGCTTTTATATAACTCATTGTAAGCTATATATTGTGTGTATTGTAGCTCCAGGTAGAACCCTTGACATCCTCTAGTCATATCTCTAAATACAAAGGAATCAGTCATGCTGTGCAATGTATATTAAAAGAAGAGGGCATCAGAGCTTTCTGGAAAGGTTTAGTTCCTGCTCAATGTTTATCTAAAACTTACGGAGCACTACAGGTTTATAAAAACTTTCTTTTATTCATTACTAGTTTGCGATCTAATTTTAATTTATCATGGCAGAGGTTCTCAAATTATAAGTGTACGTACATACATGCAACAGAACGTCGTTTGCATAACATCCCGTGTTACGCAAGGATGTTACAACGCGAACATAGCCATGTATCATGCGTGCGTAACATCACTGCGTCCCATCAGTTCATTCTGATATCTAATCTATATTGACAAAATGTTGTTCGTAAAGCAGTCTAAATACATGAACATGGGGTGCAACATAGCCCCATAGCATTCCTTCTATGCAAGGTGGGGGGGGACTGAAAATTGGCAGGATGCGGGAATGTTACGATGTTCTGTTACTGGAGTGCGGTCCAGACTTGATACGTGACGGTGTTATGATGCGATGTTCTGTTGCATGTGTGGACACGGCCTAAGGCATGACCCCAGGGAGGAGTGGGTGCAACGATGTCTAAAGGAGAACACAAGACATTTATCGTATGTGAAATTATTATTTTTAACTGTTGCTAAATGATAACTGATACATTTAAGAGTTAAGGTATTATTTCGTGTTGAATGGGACATTGAACATACTTAAATAAGACTGCTATAATTTCAACAGTATATTCTTCATTTTCTTATAAATAAAATGTTAAAATATGCATATATGTATATGCAAAAATATGTACACCAAGTAAACACAATATTTTTATTCATCTACTGCGTCAAGTGAAAGGTGCAACATGTATATGTAAGTGTAAAGGGAGGTACAATATCCATATGTACAAGAGGTGGATTGGGACACTGAGGTAAAAAGTTTGAGAACCACTGAATCCTAGTTTTTAATTTTTTTTTCTGAGAAAATAGTTGTTTAATTATCTACTTCGCACTTCAGCGTTTTGGTGGCTATGACGTTTATGAATGCTGAACTGGGTTCAACTCTCAGTAAGTTTATTTGTAAATGTATCATAGTTCAAAGGTCATGTTAAGCTTATCCCTGATGACCCATATCACAGCCTCAGGATGTAAAATATATAAATATAAATTGCGTCGACCGTGAACTTCCTTTTAACTGGTCCTATGCTTTAATTAATTGTGGCTTCAACCGCCTCCTTCATTCACTTAATTTCTATCTCAAAAAGTAGTAGATGTTAAGAAACAAATGTAAATCGATGATTTTTTTTTTTTTTGATAATGAGCCATCTATTTTATATTCATCTGATCACCTATTGATATGAGGACTTGATATGATTGAAATTTAATTGGTGTGTAATTTTTTCATTGTTCCACTGTTTTTCGAATTCCATCATAGTTTTTGAAACACTGTACAGCATTTTGCTGCTATGTGTTTTTTACTACTTGTTTAAATGATGATTGTAATTTTAAAGCAATTCATTTAGAAATTTTCATTATGATATCTGGATTTTACCAGGCTCTTTTCTATGAACAGCCTCCCCCCCCCACCGAACATTGAGGCTAGCTAATACATGTTAGCTCAATTTAACTTTATCTCTTTCCATATAATGTAAGTTGGGTATGACTTTCTAAATTATTACTTAATTTTAATCACTAGTGTATTATTTCATAAATTACCGTATGGATGGAGTAAGCCACAATTACATTGAGCGAGTTTATGTGTTCCTTGCTGGCCAATTTACTCACTGCTGCTGAACTCACCCAATATAATAAAGTTGTCTAGTTAACTCGCCACTCACTTGGCTAATGCTTGTGAAGTTGAGGAATGGATTACTTTGTGTGCTACTTGCCCGGGTTTTCTTGAATTTGATTGGCTGAAACAAACCCTTGAAAGAGGTGAGCTGAGTTGAAAGTCAGTGTAGAAAAATCGCTGCTAGTAGTCGTCTACTAAGCACCTCTGCCATGCATTTTTAATGGGCGAGTTGCAACTTATTTACATGCTAACTAGTTTACAAGCCAGCTAGGAGCGTGTAAACTCGCCCAATTTAATAAAGGCTGTAGAGGTAACACATTCGTCTGTCATGCTATTAACCCAAGTTTGATTCCAGTGGTATATTTTTTTTTTATCCATCATAGTCTAGGGCAGGCCTAGGCACCCTATGACCCATGGGTCGCCGAGTGACCCATTTCATAATTTCAAGGAGAAATCGATAAATTTGGCAATTCCGATCTACAATTCCTTGACAGACATCTGCTAATACTGGTGTCGTTCTTTCAGTCATAGCACTTGTTCAGTAGTGCAAGAATAGTGATGCAATTATAGTTACGCAGTGAAATAATTATCATTATTTAAAACAAATTGCAGTGAAAATCGGTTATAACGACCTTCAAGGGACCGCGAAAATTCGGTCGTTATAACCGATAGTCGTTATAAACGATATCTTTTTAAAATCATAGTAGCCTATAGTATAATACACTTTTAGAATTTTATAAATTATTTTGATAGTAAAAAGTATTAAACTTTTTGGTTTCAAAATTAAATAAAAATATATTTAATTATAATGAATTTAATTTCCGTTTATATTAAATTATATTTATAGCCACACTAAATACATAGTACTTTTTATTTTTTTAAATTGAAAAAATTCTAGAAAATACTAAAGTATATAATGTAGAAAATAAATCTAATGAATAATATTTATTATATTATACTAATGACTTCAGAATAATGTCGGTTAACAGTTTTATGGGTCCTATGCTGAAAAAATGAAATGGAAACCTTAAAGAATATGACCCTCGTGATATTCAATTAATAAATCACGTGGCTTTTTTTAACGGTTCGTTATCTTTAATATTCAGGTTTAGCAGTAATAAAAATTTCTCGGACATTTGTAAATAAACAAGATTAAAATAACGCTTAAATTTTGATAACTAACCCACATTGTTCCGATTTATGACTGTCAAGTCACGTCGTTATATCCGATACGAATTTCCCTGCTTAGAATCTACGTAGACTACAAAATCGCTGTCGTTAAAGCAAGTTTCGTCGTTATATACGATGTCGTTATAACCGATATATTTAGTATGGAGTAGAATAGCAAACCAAACTTCTTGTAAAAATTCCATCGTTATATGCGGTTGGTCGTTATAACCTAACCACTTCGTTATAAACAATTTTCACTGTATTACCATAGACAAACGAAAAGCAAAAAAGGGATTATTTCAAGATGTGGGGAAAGAAACATATGGATGTATCAAAAGTGATGACAAATTGATATGTACTTTATGCACAGACATAGGCATAGAATTATATGGGACCTGAGCACCCCCCTTCCCCAATGATCTGAATTAAATTCTGATTTTACATATACTGCATTGTATAAGGGCACATAATTGTTTGCCCCCCCTTCTCTTCCAATAATTTTGAGAACTCTACATTGATGTGCACAGATGTAATTACCGACAATATTGAGCGACACTTTTCTTCAAAACATAAAAATGTGAGTGAAATGCCAAATGAAGAAAAATCTGGATACATTGCTGAACATGTATTAAATTTTGGAAAACAAAGTAAATTGTTAAAGAGTTTTGTTACCAGCCACAATCACGCTACATCTGCAAGCATTGTTGCAGCTCTTAGCATTGGTACCAACGGAAAACCGTTTACAGATGGCGAATTTATGAAAAACGCATTCATAAATTCAGATGCTTGTATTCGTCGACTAACGAGACTAATTAGATGACTAACTGTAAACCAAATTTGATTAAATTGACGTCACAAGTTCAGTGTCAGGGGAGCCATTGATATCAAAGAGAAAAATAAAGTTCATTCTGTTATGTTTGTTTTTATAATAATTAGAATTATAATTTTTATGCTTAAAGTTTAAAGCGCATTGTAATTATTTTCTCAATAAAATTTATCTTATTATTCGCTAGAAAAGACTGTTTTAAAATCAAAATACCACTGACCTGAAACGTCTTCTTAATACACACATTTTGGTTGATTTTGACCCGCAGCCAAAAAAGGTTGCTGACCCCTGGTCTAGGGTTTGGTACAGTGGCAGAGGAAAGGGGGAGTTCAGGGGGCTGAAACTTCTGCCCCCCCCCCATTAGATATCCAAACACACGATTTTCTCTAAGGCCACATCACATATTTTTTGAAGTTACTCGAGCCCTTAATAATCGAAGCTACACTTAAATAATCGAAAATATGATATAGGTATGTTCAATCACCACATTTGTAGGGAAAACTATAACACGAATGATTCTCAGACATAATGTTTATTTCTTTTAATGCAGTTGTAAAGAAGTATATCGACAAAAATATTTCGCTTACTTTTGCCCTTATTGCCATTAAATTTTTTATAATATTTTCATTTAATAGTAAGGTTTGTGTAAAAAATTTAATTGAATTGCAACATCACATCAAAGCAACAGTGTCGCTTAAGTAGTGAACAAACATCGATATAAAACAATTAGATATTTAATAAATATATCGATTAAATCGTTAGAACATCTGCATTCTGAAAACATTGAATGTTCTAACCTTGGAGTAGGGACGTGGGTTGCATACAAATTGCTATTTAGTGTCGCGGCAATTAAAAGTTGGGAACCTCTGCTCTAGCTGATGGGGCAACATGGCTTTAACTGTTCCTATGCCATAAAACAAAACGGCCTTCAGGGCCAACTGGACTGGATTTGACTTTCATTAAGTTTTTTTGTATTTAAATGTGTCATGGTTTAAAGATCTCATAATGTCCCTCTCATGTCCCCTCGTAGACGATCCATAACTCAGTCTTGTCTTGACATGTGAAATATTTATGAATAATTTTTTGTTAGCAACATGGTGCATAAATAGCTAAGAAATCAACAGAAGAAGCAAAAATTACTATTTTTTCTGTGATAATAGTATACAGACATAGGCATAGAAAGGGGGGAGTTTTGGGAGTTGTGCCCCCCCCCCATTGTCGCAATTTGTATATTTACATAGGAATATATGAGTTGTAGCTCTGCAACCACCCCTCCCGTATGAACTTTCTGCCTATGCCTATATATATATATATATACAAAAAATCGTTCTCATAAAAGCTGATAACTAATTTAATGTTTCCATTTCAGTTCCTTTCTTTTGAACTGTTAACTAAACAAGCTTGGGTTTCACTGCCTCCAAGTACGTCTGAAAAACACAAAACGCTAATCAACTTTACCTGTGGTATGTCAGCCGGTTGCATTGCCACCATTGGAAGCTTTCCTTTTGATGTTATTCGCACACGACTCGTTGGACAATCAGTGCCCAAAGTATAAAGCTCTCTTATTAATATTTTATTGTATGTGTGTTTTTCTTGTATACTATTTTAAATTGCACATAAGTAACATTTATTTTTCTAATTATAATTACAAAACGAAGGTGGGCAATTTACGTTGTGGGCTATATCAAAGCATATAAAACTTTTAGTCGTAAATTGCATACTGTTTTTCCCCATTGCAAATTTCAGCTGTCATTTAAAACACTGTCAAGCTCAGGGCCATAGCCAGACTGAGGTTAGAGGGGGCTTAGCCCCCTGGTAATATAATCACCCTCCTCCTGCCCCCCCCCCAAAAAAATATGTATTTTTTTTTTTTTTCTAAAATAAATTATTTCGAAATTTTTTTGTTTTGTATAAAATTGTAGGATACATGACAATGGAAATTGTTCTTTGACGTTAAAAACATATTCAAAACAGATTTCTATCTTGTGTACATTATATTTTTTTACAGAGGTTCGAGTGTTCATCTCAGGGTTGGCTAGTTTTTGCCATGCCAGTGGCAGAACTGGTTATAACTGGTTTTAATCAGCAGAAAGTGTGAGAAACTGACAGAAACTAATAACAGTGCTTAAAACGGCATTGTGTCATTTAGTAAATGAAAAATTGCAAATATATATTTTTTTATTGCAATAATTTAGTTTTATATAAAGCTTTATCTTATTTCAATAATTAAAAAAGTACTCAGTAGATCAAAGATTTGTTACAAAAACCATCTTTTTTTAAGGTTCTATTGTTTAGCCCTTTTAGCCTATTTCATCGTATTTATCTTCCCTACCTCATTAGACCTTTAGCTATAAAATAAAAAGCAAAAACATTGACAGACTGGCTGTAAAAAAAAGCCTCAATGGTTTATGACTAATCGAATAAGTTGTATTACAGTGAATGAACCACACTTTTTGTTTTTAAGTCTGTTATGTACTTGGTATCTATTTAGAAATATTTCAGAAATCATTACAAACAAGGTGCTTAGCTAAAGGAAGCCAAAAACACTATGAAGCCACAAATACCTGACAATATAAGGTGGAAAAGTCAGATTTAATTGGAATTGTTCATAAAGAACCATTCATATTACTTACCGAGCATGTAAAGAAAATGATATGGGTGATAAAGGAGCTGTTCAAGTCATAAATAATCAGATGATTAATAAAGATGCAAAACAACTAGTTGCAACTCTTAAAACGCATTGCTGTTGCCCTTCATAAAATTCGAAAAGTTGGCTCTTCTATTCCAGATGCTTATGAAATTTGGTTGGCTTCAATGGATGATGATGATAATCTCATTGAAATTAATCAAAAAGGGCAAGAAGAAGACTTAGTCACCGACTCAACATCATATGCCAACACATTTATGTGCTTCATCTCAAGCACATGTGATCTAAATTATTACATGAGCAAGGAGAAAATACCGATGAATTTCTTCATGTCCTTAACCCAAATTTTTTGCTTTACATTATAGCTTTTTGAGCAAAATTAACTCTTTTTCTGAATCGTACTACCCTAATAAAATCTTAGAAAATGTTCCAGCTTCTACACGTCTAGTTGTCTAGTTTAAAGGAAACAACTATAAATGAAGATTTTGTAACTCTTATTTACTCAGTGATGATAGTACCTGCAGTACTGGTGGGCTTGGATGAATATTTTTCTTGTACTTCTCGTTTATTCCTAATAAACGAAAAAATTACATTTGAATTAGGAAATAGCAGGAAAACTGATCTTTTGCTATAGACTGCTTTATCGAAAAGATCAGCCTGAACTTAAATGCTAGTGAATTTGCTATGATGTAACCTTTGAATAAATACTATACACATTGTAACTAAACCTATTTTACTTTAAAATGCAGCCCTTTTTTGTAATTTAGGGTATTTTTATATGCTTTTAATGCACAAAATAATTATTTTCTGGGTTTCTGACAGTTTTTGCCATTTTCATGTCATGCTGGTTTTAACCGGTCATAACCAGTGATTTTAACCACCTTGACAAAAACTGGCCAACCCTGGTTCACCTACTCTATAATAAGGATAAGGCTAATTATAAATTTCAGTATACCTCTTTAAGTTTTCAATGCAAAATTTACATTAAAAAATTTATTCATTAATGTTAACTCTTTGACAATGAGACTACCTTGCACTCAACTGTACAAGGTATTTTGTCCTAACTAGCAGGTCTCTGATGAAGCTCTGGGAGGTGATTTCAGAATTCTGGTGGGTGAAAATGTAGAGATTCATCTAAAGCGAAATAGAAGGGCGCAACGCCCTGCCGAACATATTAATCCCCTTCTTTTCAACTTGACTGCCCTTGTGCCCAAATGGCCCTCAAAGCCCTTGAAAAATAATGCGCCGTCTTTCATCAATGATAATTCAAATTCTCATGTCAGAATACAAAATGCATGATGAAAATCGTTGATTTATAAAAATTTTGTACTCCAGCATTTCATTTTCGTAATAACACTGATGGTTTTACCGAAATGGGATTGCTGACGAATGCAGTAGAACCTCTATATAATGAACTTCCGTATAGTGAAATTCTCTATATAACAAAGTTTTGGTAAATCCCCAAGGTCATTGCAAATCAAGTGTTTCTATATAACGAAATTTTTAATGACCAAAACAGAAAATCGAGTGGTCGTGCCAGCGACATAGTGTTCTCTAATACCTTGGGGATACAATGCGATTTTAAAGTCAGTGGCAAACAAGCAGAATAAGGCACACCTAAGGGGCTTTGAACTCCCTAATAAAGAGTTTTCCTAAGCACACACACACACACACACCTGTGTCTGCTCATAGAGCATGAAGCTCAAAAAAAACAATCACTGAACGAGTCGGCTCGTTTGTGAGAGATACGCTAAGTCATTCATTGATTATTTCTGTCAATGACTTGACACACTTATGACATACAAGGAAGAGCACAAAGCAAAATATTTCAAATAAATTTTCCAAAGTGTTGATAGTATGCTCAAATATTGATCATGCATATAGAGAAGGATGAACCGAGACTTTTAATCAGTTCTTGATGAAATAATGTTGAGTGTTTACAAGTATTCTGAATTGTATATCCTACACCATTCTATGAATTACGTATCTTTGTGGATTGTTCTTTAATTTTGAATATATATACTGGATATTCGGAAAGTTTCTTTACGTTTTTGAAAATTTGGTTGGGGGGGGGGAGAAGGGATGGTAATAGATGCAAACTTACTCCTTGTTGCACCAAACAATGAAAAGTTCACGTTTTGGTGGCACTGCAATGCTATTTATTCTACTTTTGTCATTTCAAAATGAAGGCAATGAAAATAGTAACACAGTTTATTACGTGATTTGTAGAAATGAAATCTGTATTGTGATTTTCAGAAGACGTATGAATAAAGATCACTTTCGAGATTAACTGTTTATGTATGGCGTAAGAAATTCATAAGGACCGGCAGTGTTCTGCCAAGACAAGAAATTCCTTGTGGACTAAGCACAAATTCAGAAAACTTTGAAACGATTTTCGATCCTTTTAAGCATTGAATTGTATCAGTTATTAAAATACAACTATAACCTTCAATACTGAATTTCACAAAGGGTGATTTCATAATAGAACGTTTTGAATGTATTCTGTCGATACTACACAAAGTTAAATAATTGGGATTTTATATTTATGACCATTGTTTGTTTTTTATTCTGTCTTTAAAAGTGTAACGGAATTTTTTGGCCACCCTGTATATATCTGACTTTCCTCTAGGTTTACAAAGGAATGATACATGGCTTGAAACTGATGGTAAAGTATGAAGGGCCTTCAAGTCTATACAAAGGGCTTGTTCCTACGCTTGTACAGGTGGCACCAAATGCTGGTGCCCAATTCGCTTTCTATAAATTATTCGAAGATATGTGGGACATTGCATTTGACAGAGGGTCAGCAAAACCAGGTAAAAAGCCTTGATTATTTTCCTTGTTTGACTAGTGCTAAAACAATCTTCAATTTATATACTCTCTGTGTGACCTAATGTGTAGTTAACCTTTATCAATCTTTATTTTAAACTGCATTTTTATTAGTGTGATAGTGCCCCATGCCCTTTCCCACCCAAGTTGAAGTAGCAATCCTGCCTTTGAGCTTGTTAGCCTGTGTGTGGTTCCCATTAAGTTAGTTCTATATAGATTTAAAAATCATATGAAGCCGTTGGTCCTATTCCAGATTACACTTTGTGCAGTCTTTGGACATGGAAATACAAAGTTGCAGTCATTGGTCTAATGCTGAGTAACAAGACCTGAAAAAGGGAAATTTTTAACCCTTTGCACTCCAGGCTATTTAGCCAAAGGAATTCAAAGCCATATACTGAATGTCGCTCCAGCGGAGTGCAAAGATTTAATGTTCCTTATTAACCGTATCTCATCCTGATAAACATCACTGACGACTCTCTACGCATAAAATGGCAGTACATATTTTTCATCACAGTAAAGCCATTTAATGTGATGAATAGTTTATGATAATTGTGAATATTATTGTACGTAGACACAAATTTTCTTAAAAGATTTGTGCACTATTTTTCAGCACGTTTTTAGAAATCTGTTTATGAAATCCACTTCATACATCGGCTTCTGCAGCGATTCTTTTTGAAGACAATGTCTGAAAAGGATCCCTTACTCCGAGGATCCTTTTTGAGCACTTGCTTATGCACAAATCCTTTTAGGAGAGTGTCTGAGAAGACCACCTGAGAAATCCCCTTAAGACGCTTCTGTAGGGATCATTTGAAGAAGGGTATCTATAGAGGATTTTTTTATCTAGGAGATCCTCCCCCCCCTTGTGCATTTGCTTTTTCAAGAAGCTTTTTAGAAAGTGTCTAAAGAAGATTTCTTAGATTTTAAGAGGATCTCCTGGAAGATCCTCTTCAAGCACTTGCTTCTTTAAAATCCTTTGAAAAGGATCTCCCCTAGGAGATGCTGTTCAGGCATCTACTTTTGTAAGAATTCTTCTAGGAAAAAGTGTCCAAAGAAGATTTCACAAACAAATCAAAATTTTATTCGCAAAGAAGAGAATCACATTTAGAAATGGTCTAAAATTTTCCATTCAGTATTAATTACAATCTAACTTTGATTTAACGATTTTTATAGGACCAGTGAAAATGATCGTTAATTCGGGGAACATATTTATCGGAACCAATGATGTACCCGAGGGGGGTGGGGGGGTGCGATGGACCCCAGGCTCTCCCTTGTCCTGAAAATTTACATGTAAAATACATTAAAAGTAACAACTATTACATTAAAAAAATGACAATATTTTTTACATTTTCGGCCCACCCTTGATGAAAAATCATGGGTTTAATTTCCACTATTAATTGGAACTGAAATAAGAAATTATCGAAAAGGAGAACAATAAAAATGCTTACCAGCATTCTGAAGAATACATGTTAATTTTAATAAACATAAGAGACAGATATGTACGTAATTATCACTTTGAAAAAGAATCTTTAACGTTTGTTTTGGTTTTTCTTGGGAGTTGGAATTTAGCATTGCCTTTTTCATTTTTTCAAATGCATCAAAAAGATCACTGTTGACGTCAAAACGCGGTAACTACTTCTTTGCGCACTGTAAACTCACAGTCGCTTCAATTGAGTAAACTTAATTGAAGTTGATTTTCTAACTGAAATTCTACTTTCAGCTACAGGCTGATGATGAGAAGTTATCATGAAATGGAGGAAATTAAACGTTAAATCGAGAAAAATATAACACCGAACTCGACGTAACTCAATCCGGACCAATAAAAACAATTGTTAAATCGAAGTTAGAGTGTATTTCAAAATTTACATTTAATTCTTAGCCTCATTGACCCTTGGTGGGTGTAGTGGCAATACATTCACACCCTGCTGTTAATCTGAGTTTGACTGGCGATAGCATAAAAAAAATACTTGACAGTAGGGCCTGATCATGCTTTTGCAGGACCCTAGGCCAGGCACATATTTAAGGCTCCTTGTCCTCACGAAAATTTAAAATGCCCTCAATAGCGAGCTGAGCCCGTTTTGGAGGGACATTGCAGAATTAGTCGCATCATAAGTTGGATAGTTAAATACAGTGTTTCCTCTTGTAAGGGATGCCTCCAAATAAGGGACAATTACTCTGGTCCATAGTATATATATACAGTATATCAACACATGTAACTCTAAAGAAGAGACACCTCTATTTATTGGACAAAATGCACTATAATAACACATGCATACTGCACTGCAATTTTGTTTTTTTACTTTTTTAGGGAAAGATTTCATTTTTATATATAAAAATGAAATAACATTTTGGATTTTTTTTTGGGGAGTGGGGGTGCAAAGCCCAGATTTTGGATGCCTTTGTGGTAATCAAGCCATACTTAACAGCTCACTATAGTATGGGGATTGGTTCCATGAACTTGAAGAGGTCGAGATTCCTCTGCCGAAAACATAGGTGCAGTGCTCTACGATTGTAAAGTGGTAACATATTCATCTGTTATGACATTAACCTACACTATATGCCCAAAAGTATCCGGACACTTTGGATTTTTTAATTTTTTTCCAATTTCTAAAAAACTAGCTGGTTAAATATTTTCTGAAAGTTACAAATAATTTCCAGCTTTTTATGATACAGGGTGATCAAATATATTTTTTCACTTTGTCAATATGTGGGTGGTCCCCTAAATGCACAAGTCACCGAAACTTTATTGGAAAGTGTTTATATATACCTCCAAAGTTAGAGAACAATTGGCCGAGTGGTTTTTTAGAAATTCGAAAAAAATTCAAAAATTCAAAGTGTCCGGATACTTTTGGGCATATAGTGTAGTTTCAACTCCCAATGGTATTGCAGGATGCATACCATGTTTCTACCCAGCGTGGTCTAGTGTTTGGTTCCCTTGTCAGGAGAGGTTTAACAGCGGATTCCTCGGAAAACTGTAGGTCCTGGCCCAGCATAACTTTTGTTGTTTTTGTATTATGAAAAAAAAAACAAAAAAACTTGTAACTTCATGTATAAGGTACAAGTAGTCAGTATTCAAAATGTATGATTTAAGATCTCATTCTTTTGCATTTTGTGATGTTTTTTGTGTATCTATTGTAAACCTTATCAAACTGTTTACACTGATTATGTTTCAGGTGCTCTAGAAATACTTATATGTGGTGCCGGAGCCGGAATTGGTGCGAAAACTGTAGTTTATCCTTTAGATT
Organism: Dysdera silvatica; assembly: GCA_006491805.2. Classification (NCBI taxonomy): domain Eukaryota; kingdom Metazoa; phylum Arthropoda; class Arachnida; order Araneae; family Dysderidae; genus Dysdera; species Dysdera silvatica. The sequence continues at coordinate 116,955,051 of QLNU02015003.1, read as the reverse complement.
TGATCAAAAAACGAATTCAAATAATAGGTTTTGAAGTGGCAAGAAAGCCATTTGGCATTGTGGGCCAATATTATAGCCTAATGCACTGTATAAGGACCATTCTGAAAGACGAAGGGTTACTAGGAATGTACAAGGGCTGGTCTCCCAGCATTTTAAAAGCAGCTTGTACAACTGGAAGTCACTTCCTTCTATATGAAGAAATTTGTCGATTGCTTGTGCACATACACAAATTATAGCTTATTTATTATTTATATAATTAGTGATCTGCATTTTGTATATTGTTATATAGTTTAAATAATATATGTTTATTGTTATATAGTTTAGATTATATAAGTTTATTGTTGAAATATTTTGCATTTACGTTCTGCAATTATGAAAGAAATGAAAATGAATGAATAAATAAGTTATTGTCATCCATTCTGTTTCTGTGTATCACTATTGAATGATGTTAGGTACGTGTGTAAAGGGTGGGTTATCTCAGTTTGCATGTAGACATTTATAGCATTCCATATATAATGTTAATGAGTTTAATTAGAAAAACTACTACCACATAAATATTAGTTATTATTACTTTCCATCAAAACACTGTGTGCTTGATCAATGACACAGCTATTACGACCATACCAATATCTATCCGATGTGTTTCCTGTTTTCTCCATATTAATTTACGACCTTAATTTCCTTCCTAATTTATTTCCTTTTCCTTTAATCTTAACTTTCGCTCAACTCTTATTTATTTTATTATTCTTCTTCCTTAATTTTCCTTCTGTTTCCTGCTACTAGAGGGCATCAACTCATAGGTAATACCCATAACCTTACCCT
>QLNU02015003.1:116927743-116947358 GCA_006491805.2 Dysdera silvatica | reverse complement strand
AATTTTAGACTAACATCTCGAGACAGGACAGAACGAGCTCTGCTTTGTGCATATGTGTGTGTAGACTGCAAAAAATCCCTACCAATATTCTCATACAATAATATTTACTTGGCTAGAAAGCACTAGCATCTGGCGAATGAAGAAAAGAGCTTCTCCTGTCGCATGCACATGAACTTGTTTTGTCCGTGTTGACAAAAACAATACTGAAAAGGGTTTTTGCAAATACAATCAGGCCCCCCTCCAAGTCCATGTGCAAAAACGTGACAGGAGGAGCTACTTCTTTCACTGGATGCTAGTAGGTCTAGCTAATTTATAGCATGTTTTGGCATTACTATTATGCAGGTCTGTAGCCACGATGAAGGGGCAAGGCAAAATGCATATGGGACACAGGGCACCCGGGGATTGTTCTATATATAAATAGCTCGATGGGGCAAATGGAGCAAAGCATGGGGCAACTGAAGCCATGCCCCTGCTAACCCCATCTTGGCTACAGGCTTGCTATTAACTAAGTGGCAACGTGCTTAAATTTACATAAAGTCCATGCGCAGAAGGCAGAGCTCGCCCTATCTCTAGACATTAGTGAATTTTGGTTAATTAAAGTTCAGACAATCAGGGTACTACTGTAGTAGAAAACATTTTATGAGCATCTGGGTTTATCAGCAAAATTTGACAAGTTTCAAAAGACTGTTTTTATCAGACAATTACTCAGAATCTGGTGCACTTTTACAATACGGTAACTGCTTCCATTTTGGCAAATGTTTCCTTTAATACATTTTTTCCTTTTCGATTCCGGTTTACTCCTACTTCTTTTTAATACCACCTTTTTATTTTCTAATTTAAATTCATTTTAATTTTTTCTTCAATTTAAATTCACCTTCATTTTTTCTCCAATTTAAATTCACCTTCATTTTTTCTCCAATTTAAATGCAACTTTGTTTTTTTCTCTATTTTGAATTGAACTTTGTGCGACTTTTCAAAACTCGCCATCATAATGAGCGCATATTTGCATCGCAATTCTGCCATTTTGAAAAAACATAGTTTTTGGCATTCTTTTATAATACAGTAACTACTTCTGTTATGGCGAGTGTTTCTTTCCCTACGTTTTTTCTTACTTGGATTACATTTTTCTCCTATATTTTTTAATTTTCCCCCCCTCTAATTCTGTAGTTTTTTTTAATCAAAACTACAGAATTAGAGGGCTCCACAGAGCTCCTAAGCTCTAGTCCCTCCTTGCTGATGGACTGTGAAACTCGTAGCGGAGCCCTATGTCTCTTAATTCCTATTTTCTCCTACTTTTTTACCTTTCTTTTCTCTAATTCCATAATGTTAATTTAAATAAAAAAATTAACCACAGAGCTCTGGTGAGGGCCCCCTCCTCATTGATGGACCGTAAAACTTGTAGCGGCACCCTGCATCTTTTGATTCCAGCTTCTTTGTACTTTTTTCAATATTATCATTTTTTTTTCTCCCTAATTTAAATTGAACTTTTTTCTTCAAATTTGGGAAGGAAACACTCGCCAAAACTAAAGTGGTTACCATATTGCAAAAGAACACTGAAAATCCTGTTACATGGATTTGCTGTCTGAGTTTTATGGTGAAAGTGTCATTGTGCTAGGGCCTACAGTTTCGCAAGAAGTCTGCACCTCTTAAAGCATCAACGTAGAGTTCTAAAATTAGGGGGGTGCACATTTAGATACATTTTTACATTACAGTATATGTAAAATTGCAATTTATTTCGGGTACGGGAGGGGTTTGGACCCCACCAACCCATATAACTCCATACCTATGTCTTAAGGGCTGGGAAACAAATTGTCATTCCATACAAGTGTTATAGCATATGGTAGCAGTACCCCTTATAAAAATATTATAGAAAGGTTAAAAGGGTATTTTTTTTGGTAAATAACATTTGCGAGAAATGGCAATATACCGTGTGTTTGCAATTACCGATTTGCTGCACAAGTTCATAAAATAAGAGTTAGACCGGATTTCATTATTGCACTGCAATAATGAAATCCGTAATTAAATACGGTCTAACCTCAATTTAATGATTTTCAAAGGACCGGTGAAAATAATCGTTAAATTGAGATAATACATTTATTGGAACCAATAACACACCCAAGGGTGGGGGAGATGGATCCCAGGCTCTTCGTTGGGCTGAAAATTTACGTGTAAAATACGTTAAAGGTAACAACTATTATACTAAAAAAATAGGTACTTTTCTGTTATCGGGACGCCACTCGTAATTCTGTGCCAAATCGCACTGCCAATTGCGATATTGTGCCAAATGTTGGCACCAATGATACCCACACAATCACATTACTTTGTAAAAGCACAGAGATTGCAGTGACCATCGACACTCTCTAACGAACAAATGATCTACGGTTGCCAAAAGCAGTATTCTGAAATCAAAAAGGCTGTATGCTGTGCCAAGTACGTGTTTGGCGAAATTTGTTGGCGAGCTGTTAATGAGTAGAGTCCTGATAACAGAAAAGTGCCAAAAAATATATATATTTTACATTTTCAGCCCAAGCAAAAATCATGAGTGCACTATTAATCAGAATTAAAATAAATTATGGAAAAGGAAAATCATAAAAATATTTACCAGCATTTTGAAGAATATATGTTAATTTTAATAAACATAAGACACAAATATGTATGTAACTGCTGTCTCCAAAAGAAATCTTGATAGAAGTCTATAAGTATCCCTGTCGCTAACCTCCTTTCGTTGCCAAAACTCATGCTACACTCTTAAAATTGAATCCAAGAGCCCCAAGCACCGCACCTGCATGTGAATTTCAGTGTATGCAAAGAATGACTTGTACCATGGAACGCTGTCAAAACAAGCTCTGAACGACGGTCATCTTTCTTTCGAACACAAGGGGATTTTTTGTGAATCAGTGGAAGTCTCAGGGGTGCCCCACCTACCACCAAAAAATATCAGTAAGGTATGGAGTAGTACTCTCCCGCAATTTGAAAGCTTGCAATAGTAAAAAAACTTGCTGCTGTATATGCAGCTGTCGATAAAAGGAAAGCAAGACATATTTATGCAAAAACAAAGCCCTAACACTGTCGTATTCTGACTTTAGCAAATTTCGTGCCACATCAGTGAGGTTTTTTGTTTTTTTTCAAAACATTTAAAAAAATTCACAAAACGTAAATCCATGATGACAGCATCCGAGAACAGTTACCAGAGAAGGAAGTTAGCTGTAGAAATTAGTGCCTTTGGCAACTGGGATTCTTGTAAACCATAGCCAAAATCTTTGATGTTTTTGTTTTGTTTTTTCTTGGAAGTTAGCATTTAACAGCTACACTTTAGATGTGTCCCGGTCGCCAAAGACGCACCAACTTTCTTGGTTCATTAATCGTTCTCGGATAACATTATCATGGATTGACGTTTTGCGAGTCATGATTTTTTCTAAATGTTTTGAAAAAAAAACCTCACCAATGTTGTGGCATGAAGTTTGCTGAACTCGGAATATGACCATTAGGGTTTCGTTCTGTTGCATAAATATGTCTTGCTTCCTTTCATCGACGTTAACGGCCACTGCTTGTATAGAAGAAATTTTCTTTTTACTATTGCAAGTTGTCGAATTGTAGGTGAGCGCAGCTTTGTGCCCTACTGATGTTTTTTAGTAGCAGGGGGGGGGGCACGCCCACTAGGCTTTCACTGACTCAAGAAAAATACTGATTCACAAAAAATCCCCTTACATCTGAAAAAACACGGCCGTCGCCCAGAATTTGTATTGGCAACGTTCCGAGATACAAGCCAGGCTTTGCATATGCTGCGATTCATATGCAGGGGCGATGTTTAAAGCTCTCGGAATCTATTTTAAAAGTACAGCATGAATTTTGGTGATGGAAGAAGCTTGGCGACCAGGATACATCTAAAGTTTTACCCAATTAACATTGCCTTTTCGATTTTTTCAAATGCATCGAAAAGATCATTGTTGACGTCAAAACTCAGTAAATACTTCTTTACACACTGTAAATCAGCATTCGCTTCAAGTGAGTGAAGTCAATTGAAGTTGATTTTCTGATGATAACTGATTTTCTAACTGAAATTCTACTTGCAGCTACAGGCAATGATGAAAAGTTACTGTTAAATCGAGAAAAATATAACGCTGTGCTCAATGTTAACTCAATCTGGACTAACAAAAACAATCGTTAAATCGAAGTAAGATTTTAAGTCTGTAATGTTACTGAATCACTGAATGAGTCTGTCGTTTATGATAAATGAGTAAACTCAGTCGTGACTAATTCGTTCACCGGATGGTTGTCACACCTATATAATAAACACAGGGCTAAGGAAGAAAAACTACTCATTCCAAATATTTACTGTGCAATATATGAAAGGTTAGGTCAACATAATATAAATATTATTACCGGAATGTAATATTAGATATTAGAATTATAGATTAAAACAATCGTTTAACAATATATATTTCAGACAAATACAGTTGACGAATACTTTGAAATTGGTGGTTTTCCCGACAAATAGTACTTGCCCAGCTCTGCTCTCAATTCTGCCATTCTGGGAAACATAAGTCCTAACTTCCCTAAATAGTTTTTACATGCTAAAGGCAAAATACACTCGCTTAAAAACGATGCATTTTTGCCGATGAACTGTTTCTCCGAAGGTTCGCTTGTAACCTGGAAATTGGAAGCAATATGAGCTATCTGCGACTGAAATGAGACATACAAAGCATCGTTAACCAAAATATGTACCGTGGGTGTATAAAGTTTTAGCAAATCGTCAACGAAGTTGAGATACATCTTTCCGAAAGCGGTTGTGTTTGCTGTTAAAGAAATCCAGCAGTCATCGTTGATGTAGGAGTCCATATTCTCAATACCAATGTCCTTCATGTCATCCAGAAACTTACGAAGATTGTTGGTATTCTGAAAATTCTGTGGCCGCCACTTGTCATCATTACCTCGGAGTTTAATAGCTTCGAGTAGCTTATCTCGCATTTCTGTAATGAGTCGCTCAACGTAAGCTTGAAGTAAAGCATTCAACTCGAAAGACAAGTCCAGTCCTATCTCAGGCAGCCGATTGCTGTGAATTCTGGAGTATGAAATACACTCTGCAGACACAGAGGGAGTGACTTGTGGAGTGAAGACATGCCGAGAGAATATCTGAATAAAGTTCTGGAGCTGCTTCTTTGCCCATATCACAAAGGACGATGCGCAACCATTGTTGACCTCAAAAGCTTTCGTGAACTCTTGACCCGCTTCAATGATCCCACCGAAAAAGACAGAGCATAGCTGCTCAATATATGGCGGTGTAGCACCACCCATCGTTTGCTGTTTCAATGACTGCCTGAAAATGGCTGAACGATGCTTCAGAAATAGATCAGTAGCAATCGACGATTTGCCAAGACTTAACAACACGGTTACAGCTCGTCGTGCTACTCGAGGCCCGCCATGTATGGACCTTTCTGGAGATATTTTCAATTCATTCTTTAATATTTCAATCAGATGTTTAATTCGACTATCTACTTTAACTTTCATGTCTTTAACAACAATACTTTTGGGATAATTAGCAAAATGCTGGTTTGCTTTGTGCACCAGGTTTACCGCCTGCTCAAACTCACGCTGAGCAATGCAAACGTCCAAATCTTCGGGAAGCTCCACCAGCCAATTGGGCATTTCTAACTCCCTTTCTTTCTCTATAAGACTAGCCTCATTTTCTTGATCATCATCCTCGAATGGATTATCCCCATCTTCATCCTCCTCAAAAGGATTTTGATAGTCCAGCATCAGCGAAGACTTTCGACGAAAAACGGACATCCTTTTCTTCTTTGCTAATTCTATAACATTCAGCCACTCTGACTTTATGTTAGGACTAGTGCATTGAAACATCCTCGAGTCCGGAAATACTAAAATTTTGAACGCATTTTTCACATTTGCATCATCAAGATCCACGACTGCTAGGCTATCCAATTCATAAACAATTTCGAACTGATACTGTATTGGTCCCAATTTCTTTTTGCACTTTTCAGCAATTATAAAGCCATCGTTCAGGAGGATGCAGTACAGTTTCTGTAGACGACGATAATCCATCGCATTCAGTTCAACGAGCTCCCCACAATGAACCACGGATCGCCCCCTCTGTTCAAGTACAGGAGCACAACCTTCGACTTGCTCCAACAAGGACGTCACCTTTCTTTTACTATCTTCTTCAACCTCAATGCTCGTTTCCAAAGGATCAACTGACTTCCCAGCAGCAATGGCTACATCTAACACTGAATTCAATACGTTTTGCTGCTCAGTCAGCATATGGCTCAATTGATACATCTCGCTTTCCAAATACGAAATTTCTTTGGCTGTGTCGATGAACTGGGTATAATTCTTGTATACGTTCTTTTTGAGTAAAACGCTAGTTTCTTCGTTTAGCTTCTGAATACGCTCTCTTTCTTTTAACAGTTCATCCACACCTATACTGTTCACTGTAACCCCACGGACATAAGACCGAGGATCGAAGTCCTTAGAAGACAACGTGTTTAGCAATGGATCGGTCGTCATTTTAGTCGACATTGAGTACTACTTTTAATAAGTACCACTTTAAAATATTAGTACTATTTTAATACACAAGTACTACTTTGAATGGATACTACTTCAGAAAATAAGTACTCCTTTGAGAAATAGAATTTATGGGACACTCATTCACATATGTCAATGTGATGGGTACTTCGTTTAAAACGAACAGCAACACCCACAATTTGTTTATAAACAACGTATGGTTACAGTTACATTTTAAAAAGTAGATTTCTTGGAAGGAATTAAAAATTGACGGGCAGTTCTGTATTCATTTCCGTTTGCAAATAATGATGTCTTTTGCGTATATTATTTAGTTGCTATTTAACAAATGTACCGAAAGTACTTCTTTGAATTCAATGAGAATAGATATTTCAGATAATTATGACTCGCATCATAGCAGGTGATTCAGTTTGAATGATGCTTTAATGGGGGGGGATCAAAACCTCAGTTGGCATATTTCTCCTCTGGATTAGAACCTTGGAATATAGAGAGTAGTAAATATATTGTCTTTCCGTCTCCTTAAAAATACTAGTCGACTTTTACCTCTCAAACCTAAATAACCATGATACGTACAGGAGACGAGGTCTCCAGTTTCACGAGAATTCGAACGGCGACTAACATAGCTTTTCCTGTTTGAATCCGTAATTTTAAATAATCATAGGTGTAGAGTTATATGGGCCGTAGGGTACGAGCTCCCCCATCCCCCGCAAATAATTTGAGATAAATTACAGTTTTACATGTACCGAAATGCATAAATGCTCATAACATGTGTTTGTTCGCCCCTTACAATAATTTTGAAAACTCTATATTGATGAAAATAATTGACTTTTCTAATAACATTTGATTCGTTTAAGGAAGAGTGCGATAGACACTCTTCTTGCCTATGCATTTTTCGCGTCATTTCTCCTTTTCTTCACTGGGAATACAGTATTATTTCCTGCGGCTAACTTTCCTTAACGGCTTGTGTAGAAAATAAAAAGACCAGAGATATTCTTCTTTTATATTCCTGCATGAAGAAATGGATATAATTTCAACAGTAAATCGATCTATCATTGTTTACTGAAATAAATTTTAATTATTTTTTAATTTTATTTTTTATCAAACGTTTTTATTTTTGATATTTCACATTTCAGTTGTCATTTATTAATATTTATTGACGAATTCGAAGAAAATGGCAACGATAATGTTTGTTGTTGACATGGCAACGGAACTTTCTTTTTCTATTCCAAATCTTAAGCAATACACGGTAATTAATCAACAGTTGGTCTCATCGTTGTGTTGAGTCGTCATTTTCGTTTGCAAAATTAAAGAAAATTTTTTTAATTAAGAATTTAAATTTTTTGATTAAAATTTAAAATATTTTTCAGTTTAAAACTTTTTTTTGTTCTTCACTACGTTAACGAAAAGAATTCTCCATTCCCTTACTGCGTTTCTAAAGAATATATTAAAGGTAAAGCTCTTTTCAATAATTAATACTATAATATTGTATCAAATTTATGACTTTAATTAGCAATTATGTTATTTAAGGCATATTTCAGTACTTTAGCATTTTGAATTATCTATAATCTTGTATCCATGTGTGTATTTTTTATTTATTATGTAATTTTATAAGATTATGAATTATAACGTTCGTAAGGAACGTTTGCAACTGATTAAAACGTCTGCTTGTGTTATTTTACCTACATAAGGACACTCCTTTACGGTTGATAGTGGTCTGTTATAGTCTACCCTCGTTAAGACGAACACCAAGGGAGGGATTAAAAATCTATTCGTGTCAACAGTAATTCGCGTTATCCGAAAAGGGTGGGGATCCTAATATTGGGTTATTTATTCCATTTCTAGTCATATTATATATTATTTTGCATTATTATTATTATTATTATTGTATTATGCCATATACACATTTTGTAACAAAAATAATAGTATAAACATAACTTTAATGTCCATATTATGCACCGAAGATGAATAAGAAACCCTTGTTTTTTATTGTTACATGTTGTTATATACTCAAACTGATTAACTACACAATCAACTTTGATATTTTTAAAATAGACGATAAAGTATTCCTTGGAATGCGAATTTTACGTCAAATTCTATTTATTCAACTTTGAAAAATCCACATCATTTAGAATTTCTAGTGGGTTTTTTTCCCTAAACTCAATAATGATCTCTACGTTTTGCGATCCATTGTTCCTAAATGTACCTAATTTTACTTTCCGCATATGGCAACATATATTTTGTTTGTTTGGATGTTTTATGGCGCAAGAGCATCTGGGCTATACTGTGCCAAAGAACATATATTTTGTATAATTATAATTTCATTCTTTATATTTGGCAACAGTACGTGCAATTGTTTTCCGAATTCTAAAATCAAATCAGTCTTCCGTTTACCATTGAAGTGTGCACATGTCAGTCTCGAAGGCTCCGCCAAAAAAGGGGTACTAAATTTCTTGAACTATATACTATTCAATATATATTTTTCTTCATTTGATCACGTCCGGGTGACCAAATGAAGAAATATATATATCATCATCATCATATTCAACCATTATCTATCCACTGCTGGATGAAGGTCTCTCCAAATGCTTTCCACACAAGTCTATCCTGGGCCATTCGTTTCCACGTCACCCCAACCTCTTTTCTTATTTCATCCACCCATCTAGTTTGAGGACGTTTTCTAGGTCTTCGGTGGTCTCTTGGAATCCAGTTCAGAATTTCTGTTGTCCATCGTTGATCAGTTCTTCTTGCAATATGCCCAGCCCATCGCCATTTCAGTCCTTTTACTTTAACAATGATGTCCTCTACTCTAGTTTGCTCTCTCACCCAAGTGTTTCTTTTTCGATCTCTCCTAGTTATTCCAAGCATGCACCTCTCCATGCTCCTTTGCGTTGTCTGTAACTTTCGTATTGCTCCAACTGTTAGACTCCATGTCTCTGATCCATAAGAGAGAGGAAGGCCATATATATTAACATTTGCACTCCAGCCAAGTTTAATACGTCTGTTGAGTTCTTTCATAATGTTGCCATCCATTGAAATCAGCTGGCCAAGGTAAATATATGAATCAGCAATTTCTAGCTCAGTGTTGTCAACTTGTATTTTTGTTTCCTCTACAAAATTATTGAACATGATCTTAGTTTTTTGTAGGTTCATCTTGAGTCCAACTTCTTCACTTCTAGTTGAGAGCTCTTGTACCATGTCTTGGAGTTCCAATGGGTCCGTTGAAAAAATAACAATGTCATCAGCAAACCGCAGATGATTTAAATATTCACCATTTATTTTTATTCCCTTGTTATTCCAATTTATCAGCTGAAAAATCATCTGTAAAGCAGAAGTAAAAAGTTTTGGAGAAATGGTATCTCCCTGCCTCACACCTTTACCAATTTTGGTAGTTTATAGGCCATATATATATTATCAATTTAATATGCTATTCAGTTTCTATTTAACGTATTTAGTTACGTCGTATTATGTTCTGTGTAAAAGGACTATATACGTTATAGTTTCCACTATTTTACAAAATATTCCAGTACATAGCGTGATAATGTAATTCATGTAATTACCTATAGTATTTCATTAAGCTAATAACTTATAAAATAAATCGTTTTTTGTGGATGTAAGAACATTTTCTTCGGTGCGAAATTACAATCGTCTGGTAATTTTTACTCACCCAGTTTTTGTCAGAGCTTAAAATGTTTGAACGAAGAAACCGTAGCCGACTATCATTTTTGTTATTGTTGCTATTTATTTAGTTCAATATAGCGAAATCGGTTGCGGGTATCGGTATCGTATTCTTAGTTCGGAGATACGAAGTCCACAAAACGAATGGGCAAGAAATATGCATTGTACTCTTGTTGTGCAACACGGTAATTGTAAATGATTACCTTTAAGTAATATTATTATCATAGGAAGGATATTAGTCAGTTGTTTGTCCAGGAAGAACAAAGATATTATGGTAAGCGACTGACTTCACCCTTCAGCCATCGGCACGTGGCATTCTTGGGTGATTACCTTCCGTGGTGCCAAAAGCGTCCTACGATGCGTAGCCTTCGATTGTTTTTCGTGTCTACAAAACGGAAGGTGCCGAAGATATTGTTGATGCTTTGAGTATTACGTTTTAGGCTAAACAATGGCACAAAACAGTTTTTTTTTTAAAACATCGACGTTCAATGTTGTCAAAGTTCTGAAGTTGAATAGAATTCTTTTGAATCAGTTCGTTAAATGTAAATTTTTAATGGCAACAACCCATTTTCTTAAATATGACGTACTGTTTATTGGAAATAGATTATAGCGAGGTTTTATTTGTTGCTAAATTTAATGTAGTTGACACAAACCAAAAGTTGATAATAAAAGCTAGTAAGGCACATCCGGTTAAAAATAAAATTTATTGAACATTAAATATTTAGAATAATTAATTATGACGCCAAAAGATGAAATACAATATGTAATTGGAACACAATATTTAAAGAATTTAAAACTCCGTTTTGGCAGAGCTTTCGATGATATGTTTGCATACATTGATGGTAAATGTAAGACTGATTATAATTTGAGAATTCCGAACGCAATTACACCACTCTTTACTGTCACCCTTCTCAACAACTCTTTTGCAAAATGTACTACTACGGGACGCCATCACATCTACCGTTGCCAAATATAGAAAGACAAATACTCTACAGTAGTTATAAAAATTTGAAATGGAAATTTGTATTGTTGCCAGTTGCTAAAACAAAAAAATAAAAGAACGCAATTTGATATTTACATACAAAAGGTTAAACACTGGTAAAATAGCAATGAAAAAGATCACCCAAGCTTTCGGACGCATCAGCAGCAGTCCTTCATTGAGAGTAATTACTCCAGATGAAGAACTACTACTAAGCCACTCGCTTTTCTTTCCATCTTTCTATCTCTCTCTCTCTCTCTTTCTACTTCTGTCCTATTTTATTCTCCCGCCCTTACTTCTTCCTATAATATTGATGTTGAAAGTGTTGTTGCTGTGGTTAATTAAAAAAAGAAAAAAAAGTTATATTTATTTTCATTAGATTTTTCGTCAAATTTTTATAAATATGGAAGACTATCGTTGTATTCACCAATAGAAGTACTACGTATTCGTTTTTTCAATGGCTTCCTGTACTGTTGCCACTTGGGATACAAAGTACAGCAAACTTTATAATTTCTCAAATTGGCAACGTGCCAAATCGTTTCCTTTCGTTTGACGTTTTCCAAATGTTTCACATGATGTCAATTTTCGTGTCTGGCAACAAATATCGTATATAATTTTTCTTTATATATTTGCAACAGCAAGGGCGGATCCAGCGAGGGGAGGTGGGGGAGATCGCCCCATCCCCCGTCAGGGATAAGTAGAAAAAAAATAAAAACGGTGAAGAATATTTATGCATTGTGTTTGTTACGACTGTAATAAATAAAAGTCTTATACTGGTGTCCAAAGTCTCTAAGTCTTGGAGAAATGCGATCAAGACGTTTTTTCCACGAATCTACAAGTTTCTCGCCCTTCAAACTACGTTTTCAGTAAGTGTTGCTTCAGCAGAACGCAGTTTTTTATCGTTGAAGAGCCTTCAAACTTGGCACATCCATAAAGACATTCATATTGATGTAAATAAAAGTATTGACAAATTTTCAAAGAAACCAAGATGGCTTGACTTTGCACTATAAACTTCAAGTTTTTTAAAAAGTCGCTTATTATGAAAAAAAGTAAAATAATTACGATGTTTTTGTAGTTTAAATTTAAACTTGTTCTATTAATTACATTGTAAATTATCGTTTTTGGTTATTGTATATGTCTCCTTTACTAAGGTACTCTTCTTTCACACTTAACTATAATCTACCCTTAACCATATAATTTAACTCATTTGCATCATAAGCACATATATGCACGGAATTTTCCTGGCCAATATCACCAAAGTTTAAACATGCGTGTAGGTTTTTGCACATAAAAACAAAACACTAGCATCAGCAACACAAGAAATTACACCATATCCATCATTACCATCAAGATTTACTGGCCAACATTTTCTAATACCCACTGAAACAACTTCATCATGGAAGGCTCGTAAACGTTGTGTAGTTTGTTTATCACAAAACATGTAGATGTTACGATGACTGATTCAAGCATTGTTCGGTTAAAGCATTAATATTTTTTTAATTGAAATCCTTTGATTTGTAATAATCTTTCAAAACCTTTATAGAAAAATTTAATCCTAATTTCCAAATTTTCTCTTGTATCCAAAGTTTTCCCCACAATTAAATCTGAATTTATAAAAAGGGGATATGCGCCATTTATTTAACACATAACATATCCCCTTTTTGCAAATCCCGATTCGATTAGAAAACCGATTAGTTTTAGAATCACTAATTTTGAAACAACAACAAGCATTCATCACGAGGTCAGTTGCAAAAAGAGCGTGGTATTGTTGTTTTGTATGCAAAAACAAATAAATAATTAATTAATTAATTAATCTGGAAATGGTGGCCGAGCAAGCGGCACTGTGTTTCTAGGAGAGGAAGGGTCATAATCCAAGAGATGAGGTTGAATTTCCATTGAAGATCATGGCCCTGCGGTGGCGCAGTGTGGTAACGCGTTCTCCTATTGCGCGGCTAATCCGGGTTCGACTCCCAGCAGTGCAAAAAGAACGCTTACTCAGAGATCTCATAAAGATCGCACTGCTCACTGTAGTCCGGGGTTTGGTTCCCTAGGCCTTAAGAGGTTCGGATTCCTCGGAAAACAGTAGGTCCCGGCGCAGCATGACCACTGTAGTCTTTGAGCCGTAAAACCAAAAAGAAAGAAAGAAGATCAGAGTCCAGGGTTAAATGTAACGCCCAACGCCGGAGAGAAAACGGAAGACAGCTTGTAGAACAGAGCACATAGTCTGTGGGGAAGGGTGAATCCCATAGAAGTCCTTAAAATCCGGCGGAACAGGAAGGCCAAGTTGTGAACAGGTTTGAAAGAGGTCTCCTTTCAATAGTGGGTAAGCATTGCAAGATGTTCCGCAGTTTCAACCACGCTTTCAGTGCGTTGAAAGTAGGGTGGCGATTGTGCTTCTCTAATGCGGAATAGCAAATCTTTGGTATAAAAGATTCCAAGCCTATGTCTGTGAAATCTTATATAGATATTGCGTGGAGTTCTAATTGGTGGGAAAAATGGCTTTCCCATAACAGGGAAAAGTAACATAGTATTGTAGAGATTGTCGATCTGATTGGTAACTCTGTCTTCTGATTGGTTCATGAGATCTTCTGGGGTCTGATCCTGATAGCAGACGGTTAAATGACGACTTTCATGTGAACGTGCATCTATGAATGCCGTGTTGATCGGCAATCCATCTCCCTCTCAGCCGCCTCGGCGGCTGATTACGCTGTTCAAACGTCCTGTCTGGGATTACAGCGCCGCCTCCGGCGGCCACCCTTCCCAATGAAACCCTTGCATAATTTTTTTCTTCCTTCCTTCCTGATAATAGACGTTAGCGGGTAAGTAAACGCCAGGCATGCTGAGGGTACCGAGCGAGACAGACCAATCCTTCTGCGCATGTGCGTGGACTGGGGACGGGGGGAATTTCTATCAGTGTTTCCATTTACTTGGCTAGAAAAACAGGAGAAAATAACTTCTTCTGACGCATTTCTGAGCATGCACGCGGATTTCACGTATGTTTGTTGAGAAAAAGGATGTGGTGGGGGGGGTAGATTTTGTGTGTCTTTACAAAACATTAAAAGGTGGTGTATAAATCCCTGGGCAAGGGGAAAACTATAATTTATACTTATAAACATATACTGATTCAACAGTTACTGATTCAGTCTGCGCATATCGAATGTGATCAAAACGGCACGAGTCGCGAAGCGACGAGCGGAGGAAGTCTGGGGGGTCTCCTCCCCAGTTCGGTCTCTGTGATTCAGGTAAGTACTGATTTATTTAAAACAAATGCTAATTCATAATCAAAATACTATATTCATTAGCGTATCCAGGGGATGTTGATGGGGGTTGTAACCCCCCACTGCAATGAAATTTTGTATATAATATGTGCTTGGGCCCTCCCAATAATTTTGAAAGCTCCAAGTTGATCGATTCACCTCAAAATAGTATGACTTCGATAATTTTGTATTTCTAAGCGTTGCATATAAGTTATAGTTGTTTTGCTTTATGTGAACTGGGCAACTGCAATATTGTTTTTTTGTTTTTGTTTTTGTTTTTTGTTTTTTTAGGAAGTGTACTTTTATTGTTCTAAAAAATTTAACGTTGTTTAGTGTTTGATAAAGCGGGAAGCGTAGAAATGAGCTTAGTTGAAATGTGAGTTTGGAAAAAGGAACTATATTAATGTTTTAGTTGCGCTTCGAAACGTCATGTTAAAAATGTATTAGGCAATCCACTAAGTTGTAAAATTTATAGAAAAAACGTAACAAAAATAGAAAATATTTCACCATTGGTGGAAATACGACAACAGCTGCAATATTTTCAAACTAAGTTGCATATGCTTGTGTCTATCAAAATCTACATACTTACCACCAGCCTTCCCGTAACCGTTTGTAATTAATGATAATAAAAAAAAAATCTAACTTTAAATGTTTTTATTTTTCTTTTTTGTCGATCACTGTTTTATAGCGAACCCCTAACTGTCTTTCGTGACACCTCGTTTGAAAAATACTACTACTTTAAACCATGTAGTCGTTTGAAATCTATAAACTTTGCAATAGCTTACAAGTTCATATATAAATGAGGTAACTTTCAATATGATCTTTTGGCATGTGATCTTATAATAAATGCTTGCTCGTATACGAGCTGGATAAGAAGAAGGGACAAAAAATGCCTCCTAATTAAAACGATGCAAAATATTTTACTGTTTCTAAAATATGTGTAGCTTTACTTAAAAGCGAAAGTTTGATCAGGAAAACGATAGAGACAGGGGTGGACTGAGTTCTCTCGAAATGCTCATACCTTGGATTATAGGAGAGCGCACCGTCCCAGTCCGCCCCTGGATAGAGACAAGAAACTCTAGCATACCCCTAAAAAACAAATGCTTAAACCTGATGATTTCAAAATGTGATAAAGTAAGATACCTCATTTATGAATATTTGTGCAATACTAATCTTCGAATAGTGTTTCGAGTTCTGGGGAAAAAAATATGTAAAATAAAAATCATTGCCTATGATGGGTTCAAAAATTATTTACAAAATTCATTGTCCATGACGTATCGACAATACTTCTCCCCCTCCCTTCGCACGTAAATATACTACAGTTCAACTTCTATTTAACGAACATATATTTTGCGAATTATTATTATTATTTATTTTTTTTTGTGGGGTGTTAAACTATTTATGAAGTTTCTTTGTAAAATTATTTACCAATAGCGAAGTGCATTCTCTGTTTACAACTAATTTTTTGTTTGTTTTTTCCACGACTTTATTCTCAAACACGTCTTCGAATCCTACAAAGATACGAAACCCATTCTGACCAGAAAAACTAGTTAAAACCAACAGTTCAGACCAGACTTGTCCAACCCGCGGCCAATAAATACGACCCAACACAAAATTCTAAAGTTACATAAGGCATAACATTTTTTTTGATTGCATGATTCTCAAAGGCGAACTTTGTAGATGACAATGGAACAATTCAGGAGAAGCTTAAAATTGTAAAATGATTTGCAAAATGAAATCAAGTCCTTTATGGAATCAAAAACAAAATGTGTGTCAGAACTTTATAATAAAAACTGGCTCACAGATTTGGCATTTTTAGTAAATTTACCGCTCATTTAATCGTGTTAAACATGTGTCTTCAAGGTGAAAATCAAGTGATTAATACGGTGTTTCAAACTATAACAGCATTCGAAGTGAAATGGAAACTATGGCAATCTCAAATTAAAGCAACCCATTTTATGCATTTTTGACACGTTGGCTGAACACGGTTCTGTAAACAACGAAAAATATGCAGCCTTATATTCGATTTGATACAGGAATTTGAGAAAAGGTTTATTGATTTCCGTAAAAATCATCAATCTTTCGGTATATTTACGATTCCATTTTCAGTGGACGTAAACATACTATCTGCTAATTTTCAAATGGGATGTGTAGAGCTACCATCTGATATTCAACGTAAAGAAAAATTTGGTCATGTCTTTTTATTGGACTTCTGTAAGATATATATTTTCTCAGAAAAAAATATCCCTCGCTTCACAGTCATGTCTTATTCATGTTATCGCTATTTGGAAGTGCCTATATTTGTGAGCAGTTATTTTCAAGGATGAAGCACACGAAGAATAAAACTAGAACCAAAATATCTGATGAGCACATTGAAAACTCATCGAGAATTGCAACTACTTCCATTGAACCAGATATCGAAGCATTGGCAATGACAAACATCTCACAAATTACATGTTGCTGGCTTGTCTTTTACTTTTATGATAAAAACTCGCTGAATTAATGAAGTTACAATAATTTAAATATGTTAATTATGTATATTCTACGTTATTTTGCTCATCAGCTGTCTTTTGCGTTAGTGTGTTTTATATGTGTGGCCCAAAAGAATTATTTTTCTTCCAATGCGGTTCGGAGAAGCCAAAAGGTTGGTCACCCCTGGTCTAGACAAAAGGATTTTTTTTTCCTACATAAATTGCGTATAGCACTTGTATGGTGAATTGGATGCATGTACGTATGCATGCAAATCGTATATCGAAAACTAAAATTTGATGTATAATTGCAATGCTTAGCCATATTTAGAATTATATGGTGGTTTATATAAGGGTCTAAAAATTTTTCTTAAACAGCTCCTGAACATAGTTTCTGTTAAAAGAAGAGTTTTGGCCGGATCATGCGATTTCGTTAAATTGAAGCTTGATTATATATACATTCCTCATAGAAATAAGATACAAAGTACCAGGGAAGAAATTTACATACAAAGAGTTAAACACTAGTATACTATCAATTGAATAAAGATCGCCCAGGCTTTCGGAGGCGTCAGCAGCAATCCTTCTTTAGGAGTAATGACGATGTTGTGTTCCTGCCTTTTTTTATACTAGAAATTTCTGGAAAAATCTTTCCTCAGATTAGTCTATTACTTATTATGCGTAGATGATAATAGGAAGGGTGGCCGCTATAATCCCATACAGGTTTGAACATTTGGTGATCCCAATGGCCAGGGGCAAAGGGAGGAAAGTCGATTACGAACGACATGCAAAGATACACTGCTCCCACTAGTGTCGTCACCCATAGACTAATCCAAGATCGATTAATCCCGGAGAAAGAAAGAAAGAAAGCGATCGATGGATAGAACGGAAGAAATCTCGAGTCCGGCGGATGCTCCTGGAGCGGCAGTAACCAGGTGGAAACAAGCTCTAAATCCAGTGCACACAGACATCCGTCCATCCTTATCCAGCGGCCTGTCCAATGTCCAATACACTCGCTGGCAGGGTAAGCTCCTTCGAACCCGACAATCGCCACAAAAGCAGGAACCAAGGCCCACCAGTCCCGAATCGGAACAAAAAGACTTCCGCACATTTGCAGAGATGAAACCGGTTTCAGAGGAGTGAGTGTTGTTCGCAAGAAGGGCAGTGGATGGATTGTCGATCAACACGGCATTCATAGATGCACGTTCACGTAAAGTCGTCATTCAACGCACACCGAAACCAGCTGCCGGGGGGCCGCCACGGGGAACGGCCACGGCCCAGGCAGCAGGACCGGAGACACCCCCATGGGCCAGCCGAGTAACCTACAGGAACCGGCCAAGCCCGGAAAGGAAGGTGTTTAGCACAGCCACGGAGGCAGCGCGAAGGCGGGGGGATCCGGTGGGATCCAGGAGGTCGGACAGACCTGGTGGCGAGGCGAGGCCTAAACGGCGGCGGGCGAGAAGGAGCTCCTCCCTGAGGTAGCCGTAGGCCGGACACCGCAAAAGAATGTGTTCCAGTGTTTCGTCAGCACCTTCCTGACACTGGAGACACACAGGCGACGGGAGTTGCCTAATGCGGTGGAGGTACTTGTTGGTGAATGCACAGCCAATTCTGAAACGATGCAGCCTGGTCTGTGCCCCCCTTGGGAGACAATCGGAAAGAAAGTATGGCGACTTTCGCACCACGAACTTTGATCGGAAGTGCCCTGTGATGTCTCTCTTCAAGAGGTTCACCATGTCACTTCGCGGTTTCCTCAGAACAGTCCCTCAGAATGGAAAAGCCTCCAATAAGAATCATGGAAAAAGCCAATGGGAACTAATAAGTTCCAATCCAATGGTAAATCAATTAATCCTGATGAAGGACTGCTGCGTACGCGTCCGCGAAATCTTGGATGATCTATACTCGTTTGCTATTTTATCAGTGTTTAACATTTTGTATATATGTTCCTTATATTTTATAAATGCTTTATTTTTTTATTTTTTACACAACTTCGCCTGTGTCTTCATTTCGTATGTGAATTTGTAACAATAAGAATAGTTTTTCAACGCAATTTTTTTCTTTTTCATTTTGTTGACTAATGGTGTACTTCAAGCAAATGTTAACTATACTTTTGAACCCAAGCATGTCCGCTGCGAGAATGAGACTCTTGAAACTTTTGTTGTTGGTGCAAATTTTGCCTGTACAAGCATAAGAAATTATTGTTTTCACCGAAACCGCGTGGACATTAGGAATAAAAATACGTTTGACAGGTAGCGCGGCAAGCAAAGATCGAATTATGTGCTTCACATACGGACTAAGGGCAGCGATAAAGTCCAAATGGACTTTAAATTCTTCTCCATCTTCTGTTTCGATAACTCCAGAGAGCAGACAATCGTTATCTCGAAGCCCCGTTAGTATTTCTCGTATGGCTGAAACTTTTCTGTCATTCATTAGTTTACTTGCTTATTGACTTTATTGTGTGTAATTGTTAGCTACCTATTAAAAATATTGTGGGTCATATAAAATATTTGGGGATTTTACATTGATGGGTTTTAAGAATGGTGCCTAATTATAAATTAGTCTCCAAAATTAAACGATGGAGGCAAAGATGTTTTCTCAAATCGAGAATGTTGATAAGATCACTGGTTGAAGGATAAGGAACGAAAAGATGGGCATACATACAGAGAGTTCCACAACCGTCGAAAAATAACCAGACAGAGGTA
>QLNU02015003.1:116892801-116905691 GCA_006491805.2 Dysdera silvatica | reverse complement strand
TAATAATAGTAACCAAAAAAGAGAGGACCAAAATCTTACGTAAGGATAAGGGGGGGTCAGGCATTTGTTTATTTCCTTACAAGGGGATAGTATAAAATGCCCAAAAATGTGCTTACGTAATACCTGAACGGCCCCATATATAATATTAAAAGTAAAACTCATTAAATATCATTTAACAAGATCCTTCCATAAATGCATATTTTCGACATTTCAAATTCATGTTCTATAATAAAAGCAATCAGACAACTTTGAGCGGTTTGTTAGATTATTGGTACATGAGCCGGCTTTCGGCTGCGCTAAAGGGCAGCCTTCATCAGATGTATATGGAGCGAATCGAACATACAGCAGATAATATAATTAAGGAATACAAATGGGGAAAAACAATAATGTAAAAGAAGTAAGAACAAAGATAAAAATAAGAAATAAAAACCGCACGGGCAAAAAAATAAGGGTTTTTGTCAAATACTTTTAGGCCGAGTAAGTTAAAAGATGGAGTTTAAGAAGAGAGAGAAAGGTACATAAGATATGGTGTAGTAAAGAGTTATGGAGGGTTGCTAAGAATGTATTGCTATGCACGGAACAACCAATGTGAATTGGTTGTTCCGTGTTAATTGTGGAGGAGCGCCTATGGTATATCTCCAGTGCTTCCCTGAATCTGAGACTTTTAAGGCTATTTCCGGCATGTGCCAACAGTCTGGTATGGTGGAATAATGGGGTGGCGCCATTGGATTGGATGTATTGGGCAAGACTAGTATTAAATCTATTGTGACTTATATCTGCCATGTGCTCTTTGAGCCTAGTCTGTAATTTCCTAACTGTACTACAGATGTATTGTGTATGGGAGTTACTGGAATTATTAGTAATGGGGATGGTGTATACCCCCGCCTTTTCAGTGGTGTGCATGGGGTCCCTATCCTTTTTGAGGCGTTGTAGTATGCTATGACCGCGTTTGTACGCAAGAGCAAGGTGATGTTTTTATAAGGCCTGTTTAATAGATGCAAAAATGGATGGAAAAAATGAACAAACTCCAACATACCTGAGTGGTGTGGTGTGAGCAGAAAGAGTGGAAGGTTGGAGGTTAAAGAGTTCCTTATGGAGTCTGTTAAAAATTTTATAGACCCTCTTAAGGGGAATGACTGTGTGTAAAGTTTTTTAAAGGATGCAGTTATATTCAATATTAAAAAGGGAGTCACTGCTACACACCATAAGCGCTCTACGTATATGTGCTGTGATGGCTGCTTCAATATGAGATTTAGGTTGTGCTGAGTGATAAGTCGGAAAACAGCTGGGTTCGGTCGCCTTGTGTTCCACAATAATTTTAATATTTTTTTTATAATAAAATCCCATGTTTCCTTAAATTAAACATGTTCAAACATTAACCACCTAGAGTGAGTAATTTTTTTAACCTGTTTTAAATGCAATCATTTATCTTTTTCACTATTAAATTGACGTCTCATTTTTGGCAGCATTCATAATTTGAGTATTATCCTGTCAATATAAAAAATAAAATTACCTATGAAAAGAAATTACGCTGCCTTTTATATATCGTTACGTACAATTGTACGCAGCACAAAATTTTACCACCGTGATGGGATTTTATTATAAAAACATGAATTATACTCGGTTGGCCGAGGAAAGCATGTAAAAAACGATTGAAAATCAGCTTTTTGGCACTCAGCGGACTTCTCATCCGCAAATTTTAATTGCGGAAGAAATAGCGTAAAAGTGTGGTAAAACTAGCCAAACTGTTTTCAAGAAACCCCTTTTTCGAGGGACTGATTGTTATTAAGAAAACTATTACCGATAAAGTTGCATAAAGATATCGGTAGATGAAAAATGGCCTTATTTCGAAAAAAAAAAGTACAATAATAGAAAAAAACACATTCGACATCCTATATGAAAAATAGCCAAATAGGCTGATAAATAGCTAACCGGAAATAGTGTCGGCACTTTGGTCTTTGCTTCAAAATCTTAACATTGTACAAAGCAAGCTGGTGCACTCTAGGTATCCTAGCTCGTTGATTTCCCCCAATTCCATGGGATGGCAGTACACGAGAAATTTTTGCTATATGCCAGTGACAGTACGCTAAAAACGCAATAGAGCTACGTGCTAAGCAAGGACCGTGACAGAAACTGAACTGAAACCTCGGAACCTATTCCAGAATCAAGTTTCTGTCTGATTAGAAACAGAACAGAAATTAACAGAAAGAGTTTTCTACCTAGAAACTCAGACCTGAGTTTCTAGTTCGGTTTCTGGTCCGGAGTGAAACTACCCTGTGCTTAATTGCGTTTTTGCCTGTAGAGTGAAAGGACCGTGATAGAAACTGAACTGAAACCTCGGAACCTATTCCAGAATGAAGTTCCTGTCTGATTAGAAACAGAACAGAAATTATCAGAGTTTTCTACGCGGAAACTCAGACCCGAGTTTCTAGTCCGGTTTCTGGTCTGGAGTGAAACTACCCTGTGCTTAGTTGTGTGTATGTCTGTAGAATGAAAGGACCGTGACAGAAACTGAACTGAAACCCCGGAACCTATTCAAGAATCAAATTTACATCGGATTAGAAAGTGGGCAGAAATCCTTAGAGTGTTTTCGCCGAAAACTTAGACGGGAGTTTCTAGTCCGATTTCTTGTCAGGAGTGGAACTACCCCATGCTTAGTTGCGTTTCTGACTATACACACTGTATAGAAAAAATTCGTACAAACTAGAGGTTTTTTTGTATGGGGGGGGGAGCATCGACAGTACTGACTCACATATAAAGACATGTTTTTTTACGAAATCAGAGATACATGCAATATACTCTAGTTTGAGTTGGGTGGTGCGTAACGTTTATTCCAAATCATTTTTTAATATTCGCGGGTCCCAAAAAATATACGGCTCGTTCTTCTAGAGGGAGAGAAATCCCCTTTATTTTATTAACGTACTAAAACTTAAAATACAACCGGTCTTTTTCCAACCACATGTGTAAGGGGTTCCCTTTGCGTCTGGAAAATAAACTCCTAGCTCGTACAAGAGTATGTATAACACACGCTGCCGAACAGGGGGCAAGCGGGTGTATTGAGTCGTGTGCGAATTGACAAGTGGTTTGGACACCACACGTTGCCTGTGGCAGCATTTTCGATGTACACAAGTTTCAAACTTAACCGGTTTTAATGCTAGAAATAACATCTTGGTCGTGGCTGCCTGAAGAAAACGATATCCTAAGACTACATTCATCGCATCGTCCGCCCCCGGGGGAACATACAAGAGAATGATTGTAACCGGTCAAGTACCTATTCGTATTACCAGACACTCTAAAAATTTAATTACGGCTAAGATATACCGCAGAGAAGAAATTCCAGTTGACGCCAACCCAGAATACTCGTTTGATACTATCAGTTTCTATCAGATTAGCAATCCGGTTTATTGGTCTATAAATCGGCTTGAGAAACTTTCCAGCGAAGAAGTGCGATTCGTAACTCGTAGCAAAATATAAAATTACTATTCCGAAAATACCAAAACAAGTCCGGCGGCCTAAATGAACCAGGAACCGGAGTGTATGCGTTGAGAGCGAAATCTTGGATTGTAACTATCGTGGGATATTTCTAGTTTTATTCGGAATTTCTAGTTCGGTTTCTGGCCGGGGTTCGGATGCGAAACTGACGCTGGGTGGGAAACGTATTGTTTCTATCCGGTGTAGAACTCGGAATAGAAACATGGTTTCCGCCGCGATCTTTGCTATTCCAATTAACCAAAACAAGTCCGGCCTAAACGAACCAGAAACCGGAGTGTATGAGTTGAGAGCGAAATCTTGGATTGTAACTACTGTGGGATATTTCTGCTTTTACTCAGAGTTTCTAGTTCGATTTCTGGCTGGGGGACGGATGTGAAATTAACGCTGGGTGGGAAACCTATTGTTTCTGTCCGGAGTAGAACTCGGAATAGAAACATGGTTTCTGTCGCGGTCCTTGGTGCTAAGGCCGCGTCCATTTATTTATGTGAATCACCCGACGTATTTTTGTAATTGAGTTTTATCATAATCAGTGGCGGATTTCTAGTAAGCACAGGCCTAGGGGCGACACTTCTCGTGGGGCGGCATCAAAGAGCTTAAAAATAAAATTTTCCAAACTGCGCAATGTTGAAAATAATGTTTCTTTTTAATAATTGCCCTGTCTCCCCAATAGCGATGGTACATAATGTGCGACTACTGTGCGTTTGCGCTCAGTTGGCGTGTGATACCGTTAGCAGACGGCAGGGCCGCCCCGAGGGTTGGAGGTACCCAGGGCGAGGTTACTTACGGCACCCCCCACACGTATGTCCCTCTCCCAAATCTTCCAACTAAGCTTTTAATTATCGACTCAACATTGAAAAATTTTCAATTGGCCCTTTTAAATGCTTACTTTTAGTAGGCATATGGCCATGAACAGAAAATAGCCCTAAGTAAAATTAGGGAGTTAAAGAGTTGGGGTAGAAGTAAAAAAAAAAAAAATCTCAATATGATTTGTAGTTTTAAAGAAAATCAATGCATTTCAAAAAATATGGTATATTAATATAGTGCTGAACGAAGAATTAATGTATGGAAAAAAAAACCTAATAATATGTGATATTATTTGACTTCACAGCCAAATGCAATATGTTAAACATCTAAAGGAATCTTTCTGGCTTTGGCACTTGCAAAAGATTTTAAAATTTGTTTAAAGTCCAACTTTTTGGCTTCCTCGTTTGCAATTGCTAAAACTGCCAGAGCACTAAGTCTCTCCTTGGTCATGTTCGACCTGAGGTAAGTTTTTATAAGTTTTAGTTTGCTAAAACTTCGCTTGATACTTGCGACTATGACAGGCACAGTTAATAGTGTGCGTGATGCTATCCACAAGTTTGTAAACAGATCCTTTTGGTCGTTGGATTTTATTTTCTGCAGTACTGTGATAGGAAAGTATCTTAATCTCTGGCGCTCTCTCTCTCTCTCTTCCAATCCATACGGGGAAGCTTTAAATAGCTTATAGAGAACAATCTGGACAGAATGAGCGCTACTGCTTTCTCGAAATCAGTAGAATTTTGCAGAAACTAATTTCATCTCGGACGAGTCTTTTCCCACGTAATTGGTCAGGGCTCGCGCCAGAATGGCAAGCGGGTAGGGAAGAGGAGAGGGCGCGACAACCGACTTTCAATAAATCATCAGCTCGTTGGCAATGACAGCGACCCACGCTTCGCTACCAGTGGGATGGAGGCGGAGGGGGAAGTACTGTTTCCAAAGACGCGGTTCGCTGACCAATAAGCTACTTTCCATGTACTATAAACAGGTCCTTCATGGCCAAATGTTCTATTCGATTGTTAATTCCACGGTATTGGAGTTACGAAAAGAATTGGTATAACAGTTAGCCACTTTTTTTAAAATAATTTTCTCCCGGTAAATTAATGTTACCCGATTGTGAAACCCAATATTTTGCAGCGGCGCCCGGGGCGGCCCTGGCAGACAGGTTAGTCCATTGCAGTTTAGGGAAGGCCGTCTTGGAGGAACTGGTTTTTCCCGCGCGAAAAACCAGTTTCGGCAAGACGCCCTTCCCTAAACTACAAATGAAACAATATAATAAACTCAGAAGAGATGGGAGAAACCAATATTAGATAGAAATTGTTACAAATGAGTTCATGATTAAATGCATCACCTAAAATGTCACGTAAGATAAAATTATTTTAGTTGAAAGAGAGTTAGTGAATGATGCCGGGCAAATGCATAAAACATTTAATGGTTCACCGCATGTGGCACTTACAGACACAGGGATTGTTATTATTATTTATTTTTTTTCAAAAAAGGTTAATTTTTTTAGAGGAAGGTAAGTCAAAGATATATGTTTCTTTAAATTTTCAGTACGCAATGCAGTATGAAAAGATGAAATATAAACTTCAGGAAAATTATTTTAATGAGGTATTTATTATAACACTGAATTTTAAATTTCCCAAACTTAGACCTTTGCACTTCAAATTTCCCTAATATTTCCAGTCACAAAAAACTTCACTAACTTTTCCCAGTTTTCCAGATGGCCAGACACCCTGCTTTTCATGGCCGTGAGAAGCTTTCAAATGTCAGCTTAATAAACTAGTTTACCCTTTTACCTTACTCAATTGCATGATCAACTTGTAATTGCAATCATTAGAAGAACCCTTATACTTATGTATACCTTGTAATTTGTGTAACTTGAGGGATATCTTCATGATGTTACATTTTCGCTGTGAAGCAGTATATATATACATAAAGCTATGAATAAAAAAATACTTATTACCAAGGGTATAATGCTCAATTGAATCAAATTATAATTCAAAGATGGAATAATTACTAGGTCCAATGTTATTGGATGTGTGTAAAAGTTCTAGCCATTTTTTGGAGATGCAAAGTATACAAGTGGATCTGACACTGTAAGCTACATGACATTCTAATCATGATGATGGTTGTAAAATTAAATCATTCGTAAAAAAAATCAAGCAATTTAAAGTACCAAGTGGTAAGGACCATATCAGGCATTGTTGTACGAGTTTGATCATAGACGTACGCAGAAAGTTCGTAAAGGTGGGTTATAGGCTCAATAGGGGGAGGGTTACAGAGCTACAACTCGCACATTCCTCTGTTAAATATACATAATTTCATTGCAATGGGGGGTTACAACCCCATCTACATCCCCCTTCGTACACTAATGAGTTCGATAGGAACAGTACTGCAGCCGTAGCATGCCAAAATATGCATCAAGTGTGTAGGGAGGATTTAGTTGATGACATAATAATTAATAATAAATAGTAATTGTTGGTTTCGGAAATTCAGAGGCAGATGATGTAAAGATCAACCACATTCCGGACACCCATCAGCGAAACGCCGTACTAAATTATGGTAATTAAAGGCCATACTAAATTATGATAATTACGTTAATACATACGTACGAGTCATTCCACGTGAAATCACCCAGTTTTATATTAAATTTATATTAAATGGTTGCTCGCCAATTTTGTTACTTTTTTATATTTTCACCATAGGTGGTCTTGCTAGTGACTTGCTCAAAACTATTTTTGAAATTTTTTTATCTGCCGCCATTTTGGATTTACACCCATTTTTCTTTGCAGCCGCAAGCAAAAATGACCGTTTACAAGGGTTTTGAAAAAAGGCTGCTGTGTGGTTTCTGTTACAGATAGCATGTTCTGGTTTTCATTGTCTTAAAGTAGAGATCCTGGCTTTTCAAAAATGTATATGTATGTAAGATGAAGTTTTGGTAACTGAGACTTTAATGAGCTTAAATATAGCCCTCATAATAAGAAATTTTGTCGATTTTAAAGGTCTGTAAAATCAAAAGGGCTTGAAACTACAGAATGGAATTTTTTTTTCAAGCACTATAATTGGAAGAGTCTCCAACCATGGTGAAAAAAATCCTGGGTTGTAAGACGTTCCGGCCGATTTTGAGTTCCAAAATTGGAAAAATTCCAAAATTTGTGAATTTTAAGGTCAAATATCTCAAAAGCAGGACCTACCAAAAATCAGAATTTTTGGCCATAGATACTCCTACTAGTACTTAATAAAACCTGTGAAATTCATTTTGGGAATCACACTGATGTTCATGTTAACGACTGTCAAATGTCTCTAAAAACGATAATGTGAAAACATGATAAAAGTAGGTTTAAAATGGCCTCATTTCCATTATTTTATAACCTAAAAATTTTATAAGGGTAAAAAGAATTTAAGATCGGAATTCTGCATAATACAGAGTTATCTATTATTTTTTTTTTTAATACATATGATGTAGTAGAAAACCAAAAACTAAAAATATTAGGAGTTTGCCTATCAAAATCAGGAAACTTAGTGATAATAAAAAACATCTGGAAGTTAAGCATACGGTAAAAAAAGTTTTCTTGTGCAATTAAACAGAAACTAGGTGACTTGTTCAATGAACAGTATGAGTTGGAGGATGAAGAAAAAGATGAGGAAACAAACAGGAAAAGGCAAGATGTTGCTGAAAGAGACATAGAGTATTTAATACAGAGTCTAAAAGAAAGGATTAAAAGTTTCACACCCGATAGTGAAAGAATTTAAGTCATCAGTGTAGCCCCAAAGAGCTGGTCAATAACAAAAACAACACAGGAACTAAGTGTGAGTGAGTACCTGGTGAAGAAAACACAAACACTTATAGAAAAACATGAGTGTCATTCCTGAAGTGAATTTAGTGAAACCAGGGAGAAGAATAAAAGAAGAAACTAAAGATTTGGTTGTAAAATTTTACAACAGTGATGAAGCAAGCAGAATGTGTCCGAGAATAAAAAACACAAAATCAGTTCATATGGAGGATGGAAGCAAGGAATTGAAACGGAAGAGACTATGACTGTCTAATTTGAAAGAGCTGTACCGACAATTTAAAGAAGGGCATCTATCATTAAAATTAGGATTTTCTAAATTTTGCGAGCTGAGGCCTAAATGATGCATTCTGACTGGAGCAAGTGGTACTCATTCTGTGTGTCTTTGTGTCAGTCATCAAAATGTGAAGTTGGTGGCTTTAGCAGCAAAGATTAATGACTGGAAATCTTTGCTTCAAAAAGTAGCGTGTGATGTAAACAATGAGAAGTGTATGATAGGTGAGTGTCCAAATTACCCTGAAATAGAAAATTTGAACTTATATGATCTCTGATGAAGACGATGAGAAAACAATAGCATACAAGAAGTGGATGACAACTGATTGTTGCAATTTGGTAACTATTGTAGAAACAATATCAGAGTTTAAAGAAAATTTAGTTTCAAAGTTACTGAAATTAAAAAGTTACCACTTTGTTGCACAGAGTCAATCACGATTTCTGAAATTGACAAAAAAAAAAATCTGTCACAAGATGAGTGTGTAGTGATCGATGATTTCTCCAAAAACTACACACTTATTACACAAGACGAAATTCAGAGTTATCACCGGGTTAATGCCCAAGCCACTATCCACCCTTTTTGTGTTTATTTTAAGACTCATTCTGCAGATCTATGTATCAAAAGCCTTTGTATTATAAGTGACTACATTGTACATAATACAGTTGCTGTTTATGCTTTCCAAAAGCAGCTGATTCCATTTGTCCAGTTGTTTAACCCAAGTCTAAAGAAGATCTATTATTTCTCTGATGGCTCAGCAGCCCAGTATACGAATAGAAAGAATTTTATCGACTTATGTAAGCATAAACAATACTTTGGTGTGGCTGCTGAGTGGCATTTCTTTGCCACAAGTCATAGCAAGGGTCCTTGTGATGGAATTGGTGGGACGATAAAGAGCTTGTGGCAAAAGCAAGTCTACAGCGCACAACTGAGGACCACATCCTTACACCAAAGGCCATGTATAAATTTTGTATGGAAAATATTAAAGGCATAAACTTTATCTTGGTGACTGAAAGTGACATAAAAAATGAGCAAGGGTATCTGAACGACCACTTCAATGAAGCTCAGAGATTTGACGGAACAAGAGATCACCACTATTATATACCCAAAGACTTGTCAACTCTTCTGATAAGCAGAATATCTGCATCATTTCAGAATAACCATGTGGAGTTCAGAATTGATGGATCACCAAGAACATTTGATTTTAGTGAAATAGCTAAAAATGACAATGTCGTTTGTGTTTACAATGACAGGTGGTATGTGGGTAAAGTAATCGAAATGTCAAAAGAAAACAATGATATTAAGGTGATGTTCTTCAATCCTGGTGGGCCATCAACTAGTTTTACTTTACAAAGAAATGATGTTATTTGGGTGAAGTTGAACAACATTATTGACATACTGACACCATGTGACCTCACCACTGCTACTGGGAGAACCTCCACATTACTCAACAGAAGAACACAGAACTGTCACTGAAGTTACAAGCACATATGAAGAAATAGGATGTTGATTAACGAAACACAATAGTATGTATTCAAATATAAAATAGTAACTGAAAAAAAGTAATGGTTCATTTTATAGAACTGTATCTTGAATGGTGTAAATGAATATAATTTTAGAAATAATTGTAAGAAAATTTGCATTGCAATAATGGGAAGAAACACATATAGCCTAACTTTTTATACAGAATATGATTTCTCATCTATAATGAATTATTTTTACCTTCATAAAATAATTATATTAATTTATATGTTTTTAGATTAATAATGGAAATGAGGCTCATTTTAAGCCTACTTTTATAATGTTTTCACATTATTATTTTTAGAGACATTTTACAGTCGTTAACATGAATTGACAGTCGTTAACATGAATATCAGGGTGATTACCAAAATTAATTTCACAGGTTCTAGTAGGAGTATCCGTGGCCAAAAATTCTGATTTTTGGCAGGTCCCCCTTTTGAGATATTTGACTTTGAAATTCACAAATTTTGGAATTTTTCCAATTTCGGAGCTCAAAATCGGCCAGAAGGGCTTACAACCCAGAATTTTTTTCACCATGGATGGAGACCCTTCAAGTTAAGAGTACTTAAAAAAAAATTTGGTCCTGTAGTTTCAAGCCCTTTTGATTTTACAGACCTTTAAAATCGGCAAAATTTTTCATTAAGAAGGCTACACTTAAGCCCATTAAAGTCTCAGTTACCAAAACTTCATCTTACATACATATACATTTTTTGAAAGGCCAGGATCTCTACTTTAAGACAGTGAAAACCAGAACATGCTATCTGTAATAGAAACCACACAGCAGCCTTTTTTCAAAACCCTTGTAAACGGTCATTTTTGCTTGCCGCTGCGAAAACAAATGGGTGTAAATGCAAAATGGCGGCAGATAAAAAGACTTCAAAAATAGTTTTAAGCAAGTCACTAGCAAAGGCCACCTATGGTGAAAATATAAAAAATTAACAAAATGGTCGAGCAACCACTTGCGGGTGATTTGACATGGAATGACTCGTATTGCAGATTTTTTTAATTTGCTTTTCCTTTTCGCCTGAAAAAAAGAATAGAACTTTTGCACACACACACACAAGGTGTTTCTAAATCAGGGTATAAAACAATGATTTTTTTAATCAAAAAAATCAGATTTTTTTTTATTTACAGTGAATTTTTCTGGTTAAGATTGCATACATTAGAAATAAATCAAAGTTTTCAGCTTCATTTACGTAAGATTTTAACATTCAATTTACTCTTCTTAAGCTTTAAGTGAATATCTAAATAACGTATTTAATAACATAAAAAACAAATATTCAACGTCTTGATTTCTTGTTTATTGAGACTACAATATACATTAGAGATTTCAATTATGATATTATTAAAAACCAACATTTAAGGATTTAAATAAAAGTGCCAATTTTGCTGCCTTCTCAACTCCTAACTGATTTCGTAACTTGATATGCGCAAGTCCAAATATGGAAAACATCCTTTCAACTCCAGTAGAGGTTCCCTTAGATGTGCATAGTTCCTCACCATCATCGAATTCCTTTTAGCCAACACATTTTTCTATGAGGGCCAATGGTTTCCACCACCGAAGAGTGGAAATCATTTTCATTGTCTCTTCTTCAAATAAAACACCATTGAGAAGTGCATGGACAATAAATGTAAAAACAATGCCTAATATAATGAGGCATTTCTTTTTTACAAAACCTATTGCTTGTTCCTTCTCACTCCTTGAGAAGTATACTGTTTTAAAATTTTGTGATAATAAATGTACCAAATAGTGAGCTGGAGATACAGCTTGCTCATAGCATAAGTTAAACATCTTAACGTAGGACGGTACGTCACAAACAAGGTACACCAGATCTTTCCATACTTCTACTACAGAAATACAACTATTTTTAAATTTTATCTAACGTAACAAACATCAGTTTCAACTGAAGAAGGTGTCCAACGTTCCTCTTCATATAACTTTCAAGTTTATTTTTGCATCTATTACATCTCCATTTTCTTCAACTATCTGTATAAAAATTGGCCATTTCTTAATATAACTCTCCAAATAATTGCACATAGAATTCCAACACACACACTTTTCTAGGTAGATTCAATCCGGTGCAATTTAATTTATTGCATCTGTTCCAAGCATAATGGTTTTGAAAATATTCAATGACCTGAATACATACTGTTACATTGGGTTAAGGAAATACCTTATAAACACACACGACTTTTAGAAATAGTTGACCATGAACTGCATGTAAACAACTATAATGAAATCATCAGAAAAGTTGTTTTTACTGGTACAACGATTTGCGAAATGATAAAAAAAAAGTCATTTTTATTTTATATTGTTTCATAAGCATTAAAAAATCAACTTAAAACAGATTTAAACCACTGATTTATTTAAGCCTAACTTTACGCATTGCTTTTAAAAAGGATCAATTTTGATTTTAATCGCCAATTTAAATCATTACCTCCTTGTTCTAAATTAACGAAAAACGCAGTTGATCTTTGCTTTCCAAGTATAAGCATGACGACGCAAATTTAAATTTTTTTTTAAATTGGGAAGTGTTAAATGGATTTCTTTTTTCTTTCCATTCTCTTAAATCTCAGTTGAGTCAATTCATTCCAGTTAGGCCAGAACTTACTTCCACTATAACCACTATTTCATTCTTGGCATTTAAATAGAACAGGTTAGCAGAAATTTTGAATTTGCAATTGATTCATAAATTTCATGTACACAAAACTTTCGCTCAAAAACTGGTTAGAACACCGCATCACTGACAGTCATTAAATCTTCACCATTCTTATAAGGAAGCAATGTTGCCCCCCCCCCTCACTTTTTTTCCTCCACTCTGTTCTCACCTTTTTTTATTTGCATATTACCCTCACTGATACATATTTTTATGAACAATCGTGTTTGTCCTGAGAAATATCTCATGGAATTAAGATTAATATTCATTCATGAACTTTTTAGGATCCCTACGAGTTCGTAAAATCAAGAACCCACTATATCATACCACATCTACTTTATGCAGGCTCCCTTTTTT
>QLNU02015003.1:116870062-116885898 GCA_006491805.2 Dysdera silvatica | reverse complement strand
CCTTGTGATATATGCTGGATAAACAACAGCGGAGGGGAGAAGTCAGAAGTGTTGCATCCAAACAAGGAAGGCACTAGCCATGTGCAAAGTGCATTTTTTTCACTAAAAACCATTAAAAATATGAAGTTTTGAGGGGCCGGTAGAAAATTTC
This sequence comes from Dysdera silvatica, assembly GCA_006491805.2. Lineage (NCBI taxonomy): Eukaryota > Metazoa > Arthropoda > Arachnida > Araneae > Dysderidae > Dysdera > Dysdera silvatica. The sequence goes on along the minus strand of QLNU02015003.1, from coordinate 116,885,747 downwards.
ACGTGAGGATCTTGAATGAGGTTTTCCATAGTTTTCTTGGTATCAACCGTAAGGCGGAGTTAAAATCTGTACAAACTATGGAAAATCCGTACAAGTTGGCATCTCTACACATCACATGTTCTTGTTTAAAGCTACTTAAGTACTCCCCCTCCAGAATTTTTGTATTACTATGCCACTAATTGCTGTTTCTATTCTGTTACAGGCTGCCATAAAATCACACATAACTAGAGGTCGGATTTCAGAGAAAAAATTAAGGAGTTCCTTATCGGTAGCTGATTGTAAATAACCGTTTGTATCTTATTTGTAGTAGACTGACTGCACCTGTAAATAAAATTTTATTTCCCTCATACATGGTCTCTTTTTTTCTTTTTTTTTCCCTCACATGAAGAAATTTGTCTATGATAATTTTTTCACTATATTGCAAAATATTTTAATTACTGAACCACAAAAAGCAGCTTAGCTAGTGAAATTTTGATACTGGTTGGAATATACAAATGAAGAAGGTAAAAACATATACCATTTGCTTCACTTGATGAAGGGAACAGTAGTTCTCGAAACGTTGCGAATATTTTTGCAGATGGTAAATATCTTTTACCTTCTTCATTTGTATTTCGTATATTCCGACCAGTGTCAAATTTTACTAGTTACAGTAAGCCTTGGTCAATCTTTGCGTGTTATTGTCAAAAGCAGCTTCATTTTCATGTAATACAAACGGCAGTGGATTTGCCAATAGGCTTGCTGAAGCCTACGGTGGTAAATTATTGATGAAAAGTGTACCCTGAGAAACTTACAAAGGCATGGCCATAGATGTAGAGTTATATGGACCTGAGCCCTCACACCCCAATAATCTGAAATAAATTGCGATTTTACATATACTGTAATGTATAAACGTACATAAAACATGCTTTGACCTTCCCTAATAATTTTGAAAACTCCACAGTGATGGGCAGGGATGAATTTTTTGGCCAATCGAATTATTAATTTTGAACTGTTATGTTCAGAGACATAACTAGGCATTGTTAAAGGGAGATAGATACCACCTTGAGAGAGAGAGGCTCAAAAGGCATCAAATTCACACATACTTGTGAAAAGACTCATTTCAAATAACCACCAGAGATGTTAAATTAAGAATTTAACAAAAGCACCAAAATTTCTGATATGCTTCTAGTTATATTTGGTGAGAGTAAGTGTCAAAATATGGTAAATCTACCTCTGAATACAAATAAAAACGTATGATGAAAGGATGTACATGTTCTTAAATCAGATGCTACAATCTCACATTCACATATTCCACAGAAGAATTAGCATATAAAAATATTAGCAGTAAATCAAAGTGGGAAGCAGGGAGCCACATTTAGACTGAAGTGATCATGGTATGCTGAAATATGCATATGTGATCCCAACAACCATAGGCATAATCTGGTGGGGGCATATGCCCCAAGTTTTTTTAGAACAGAGGTAAAATTGTAATTTTTCCACCAAAGTTCGCATTTTTTAGTTTTTTTTGCCCCTCCCAGTTTGCGCTATATTTAACCCTCGGGTTACGCCTACGTCAGCAACTAAAATGTTTACAACAAGCAAAAAACCACATGTTAATAACCAATAACATGGAAAGTCACTTAAAGAAATCACACATGACAAAGCCACATGTAAGTTAAGGTATAAGTAATTGCAGTAAATGAAAACATTAAATTTGATTAATCATAATGAATAATTATTTTAAACTGATAAATACATCTAACTTAAAATGGCCATAATAGCTAAAACTACATTTGAACAGTGAATAAATTTATGTCGAGCAAATTGGAGTTTAAAATTATACAGTAATATCTTCCATTCATGACTTGCAGGGGAGAAAACATTAATGGATCCGACCAACAATCTCTGCGATATTGTCCCAGCACTTTGACTGCTAGGTACCGAGTACACAGCTACGCAAGTCTCTTTCCTCAGTATTCATATATGTTAACCAAAGAAATTTGAAATAGATTATGGAGATCACAGAGAAATCAATCATCATAATTATGTCTGATTAGCCACTTTAAGTTCAAAGTATAACGTTCTTTTCTGACTGGTAATAACAAGAGAGAGAACAATTTTCTGTATACTCAGGTTGAACAATAATTAGAGACTTCTGGGTAGCATTTTATTTCATAAAAAAAAATAATAATTTCTGAACATTGAAGATAAATGATTTTGCTATTGATTATGATTTAAGATTGTTTCTTATGGCACAAGGGCATCTAAGGTCATGCTGTGTCTATAATTTCCTGAGGAAATCAAACCCTTAGAGGTAAACAATAAAAATGGCACTGCTCGACATGCCCTGTGTTGCCATTGAAATTGAGCTAACAGCACAACAGGTAAATCCATTACTTCTATGCCATCGTAAGGCACCGTTGGTCGTGCATTATATGAACCAAACTATATAGATGGTATTGTAGCAGTGGCAATTAACAGAGCACAACTCTCAAGTTTACAAAATTACAGCTAATGTCTGCTTAGTTGGCCATAATGGGATCGGGACCCTGGCCAATTAGTTCAAAAATTGAGACATTCATGTAAAAGAAGTGATCAAATTGAAGTATTATAAATTTCTACATTGATTATAATAATATACTCATTATTTAAACAAGAAAACATATGAAGTAGCAAAATATTATAGAACCATTATAAAAATTATGGCCATTTTCCCCATGATAACCTTCAACCTATATTCATATGGGGTGATGAATATTGCAAAGTTCCAAGGGGACACGAAAAAACTTTCAATATATTCACTGGCATACATAGGAGGGCGTTGGTGGGGGGTTGTAACCCCCATTGCGATGAATTTGTAACACACTTATAAATTTCCTGCTTACGCCTGTGAATATATCCAAGATCGATGTAAGCTATCTGACAGTATAAGTATATCCATACTTTCTAATTTAATCAGAAAAATTATTGAATTAATAATAAAGAGATAAACTAAAATATTTTTTTCAGCCAAAAACTTCATTTCAGATGTGTCGTATTTACTATGTTTTCCACAATTCATTGAAATCCAAAAATAATTCTTGAAAACTAAGGCTTACCATCTCTACAATAACAATAAAATCTGTAGTTTTATATAGGATTGCAACATTGATATCAGGACCATAGCTAGATAACCTTGTGCCCTGGAAGAGCGAAGAACTGTCCGATTGTGCTAGGCAGTGGTGTACTAATAAACACCCTCCCCTAGGAAAAAGTGGGCCCATTCATGTTGTTTATTTTTCATAAAATTTATAAGTAAAAGATATTATATTTTTTAGTTAATAAGGATTTTTTTTAATCTTTAGGTAAAATATAAAATAAAATGAACGGTTTCCAACTGTGGCAAACTCATTACGCATATTTACTTTAGCTGTTTTCATTGCCTTTAAAATTGAACTCAACATCCGAAAATTATGAAGTCTGGACGAGTTTTGAAGCTATAGTATACGCTTTGTGCCCGAATCTTACCTCATGAAACGGTGACTAATAGACATGTGTTCTGTTTAAAATATTGGAATGCATCGCTGGTAAATTTCTTATAGAAGACACAACAATATTTTATATTATATTTTTATCCCATATATGCTTATACAAATTAATTTTTGTAAAAGGGGAGCCCCAAGATTTTTCGTTATGCCACTGACCCTTGTCACGGACACATCTTCCTTGCAAGTCATTTCAGCCAGTTTTATGCCCCCGGTGTGGGCCTTTCTCACCACCATGTGTTTATGGCCCCAAGCGATGTATGAGATCAAGGAAACAAAGAGCATAGGAAAAAAAAGTTTCCTGGAAAATACATCAGTGCTCGGTTATAATAAAACACGGATATAACAAATTCACGACTATAATGAACAAATGACCGAGGTTAGTTTTATTTGAGTTATATCAAACAATGGTTATAGTAAATAATGGCTATAACGAAGAAAATTCTCCGGTCCCTTGATCTGAGTTCCCACTTATATTGGAGAAAAAATTCCCAGATAAATCACAAACAAAACCTCTAACTGAACTTTGATTCTGGGGAAAATGGCTTCCTTCATGGGAGATTTAGCTATTCAAAATAGGAAGTTAAGGTTTTCCCTAACTTTTTCTAAGTTTAACCAAAAAATCTTATTTTTCTCTGATTTTTAGAGACAATTTCAGGTTCTTATGGTACGTGGGAACCCTGTTTGATGTTCATTATACCCAGTTCAACTACACATGGAAAGTTCAATGAAAAGTGGTAAATTAAAAAAAAAAAAAAATACTGAAATATGCAAGAGTATATGATCTAGAACTTGTCTTTAAAAAAAAAACTCTAGCTGGAATTCAAACATACAGAAGAAATGCGAATATCCGATTTATTAACATAATGAAGGGTGACTTAGTCCTCACCTCTACCCTAGACCAGATACACACCAATGATTAAAATAGTTAATTATGAAAACCATAGAAAAAGAACAAAATGAGTGAAAAAAAATAAACCATTTGTTTCAGATGATTATATAAGCCATTTTGAGACAATTTCAAAACAATAATTAAATAATAAAAAAAAAAAGTCAATGAAATTGGCAAAAAAATTTTCTTTTTACTCTCGCATGTTGTTATGGAGAAAGTGTAAACATAAAACACTGCATTTTAAGAAAACTAACTTAAAAAACATAGTGTTGCCATTCAATAATAATAATATGAAACAACAATAATGGTATAATATTAAAAGTAACAAATAATTACATAAAATATACTTAATTAAATACAACAGGTATCCTAATATATAATACAACAATAATAAAATGAAGATAATTACAAAGGGCGTTTCTAAACTAATGGAACAAACTTTCAAGGATGGCAGAACACACCGAAACAGTTTTAATCTTAAAATGCATGGTTGCAAGGTAAGAGGTTACATATTAGAGGGCACTTCCATGTCTTCATACACACAAATCCTTACGCAATGGGGAAAACAATGGATACAAAGAACAAAATAAAGCCTTATTTAAGACAAAACAAAATGCCAACAACTGCATGACAAAATGAAATAAACATTGCATACATTAAATAAATGTACAAATCAAATTGCACGTATGAACATTAATCATCTCAGGTGAATCCCTTCTGACATGGCTGGCATTCTGCCATGACATGTGTTGTGTGTGACATTATGCAAGGATCCGTTTTCGGACAGTTAACGGTGCAAGCGAGAAAACATTCTGTGATGTGGGAACACACCTATTGGGGAAGTGCTCTGGATAAAGCATTTGCGATTTACTGCCATTACCATTGATCGGACCATTAAACAAAATACATGTCCCCCTTCTTAGCATTGCTATACAAACCCATTCTGAGTTGTTAATGACCTTGCATATGAAAACCACTGCTTTTGTACACTTGCCTGAAAGTGCCCTCTAGCGTGAAACATTTTCACTTGCGACCATGCATTCTACGATGAAAAGTGCTTCTTTTGGCGTGTTCCATCACCATGTGAAAGTTCGTTTCATTAGTTTTGAAACACCCCGTTATAAAATATACTTAACTGAATGCATTGAACTTGTAGTAGAATGCAAAAATATTGCATTATAAAGTAGTGCAAATTTTGTGATGACTCTTATGAGTTATCCTCAGTAAAAGAACTTTCAATGCTAATAACAATGATTAAAAAAATATATAATTAAAAGTAAGATTTATCCTACATATTGATAGCATATTGCAAAATTTTTGTGATTTTATGGTTTCAGGCTCGTTAAGAACATTTTCCGCATTAAAGAGATGATTGGTTGGAAAAAGAAAAAGTTCAAGAACATTAAAGATAGACAGGGCATAACAAAACAAACACAGATGGTATTTTTTAAATAAGGAAGTGGGGGGTGATATGTCCCCTAAATGAGAATAATTTTTACTATGACAATTTTAGGACCACATATGTATATGAAATTAACTCATAACAGGCATATTAACACCAAACATTTAAAAACAAGACAAAAAATATCCAATATATACATCAAAAAAGCTAATAAAAATCCCTTACATTATAAATTTTATTAATTTCGTACAAAAAGTGTAAACGTTCCAAATACAAGATATCTGCGACCAAAATCAACACATGAAAAATTTTCTTATACGGGAAGGGGGGGAAAAAAAACATTTAAAATTTATTAGATTAACTTAAAAATATATTCATAACCTGCTCTGATCAGAAAAGTAAAGTTTGGACTGTCAGCCAGGTCTACAAGTTCAGGGGCCTGCAACAAGTCATCAACTGAAATTAAGAATTCATCCAAGTCCACTCCTTGATCAAAAGCCAGTTCTACGACCTGGAAGAAAATTGTGGACTTGATAGCTTCCAGTGGGTTATTTGTATCCAAATCTTCCCAGCTATCTCTTTGTATTGCCTTACACCATACATGTCTCCGTACATTTTCATATTCAGAATCCCCTGGTGGTCGTTTTATGAACTGCAATAACTCAAGCGCTATCTTAAAGTCGTAGCAATTGGCCGATGTATTTTCATCGCAAATATACATCTCTATGAGTTCTTCTGGAGTAAGAACTCTCATCCGGTCCACATCGAGTCCAAAGGCATCGACGACAGTACTGGGCAAATTTTCTTGATGAGTGATGAGGTCGAGTTCCACGTTCAATGCTTCTACCTGGTTGGCTTTCACCTCAGTTGGCAAGTCACTAGCCAGTGCGGCTAGTTTACTCAAACTACATAGTGTTTTCTTTTTACTCAAAAAGTCATTTTCTTTTCTGGCAAGTTCACAAAGTGTTTGCTGTGCTGACACGTACTGGCAATTATTGATATCATGTAGCCAGCTTAAAGTGTTATGCTCTCGTAGAAAGTGCGACAAATCATCTTTTTGTCCAATGGGATCAACCAATAACTTGTTACTCATACCTTTATCAAGATACCACTGAAACATGAAGTTAGAAAACCCATGTTCTTTAAATTGCAGGACATATCGTTGAAGTCTTTCTTTGTTTTGAGTATCTTCACATATTTGGATCAAAATATCAAAATCATGGTATTTTTCAGCAAGAGTTGCGGCTCTCTCAAACTGGCCAATTGCCAATAAAGGCTGTAGAAGTTGATTCCTCTCCCTGTTAAAACGTCTTTCAATGGCAGAGTGTTCTTGGGTTCCTTCTAATGATTTCATTTGCGATACGTAACCCTCCAACAAAAAATCAATAAGATCCATAATCTGCTGATACACTGCACCCTGAAAGTGCACGTTAACGCTGAATTTCATTGTGTGCTGCATGTTAAAAGCTAGCTGCCGTGTTAGGATGGTTCGTAATCCTCCGGGACCTTCACTTGCTGTCCAAGGCTTATATTCTACCTTTACACTACCCGCTAAACCATAAACATTCTTTTGGCTTTTTCGGTATTGATAAACTGCTTGAAGGACACTAACCAATATGCTGTTTACCGTTGTAATTACGTTTACGACACCATCTTCATCTTCCATGAGTTTCTTCTCTTCCCACTCGATTAATGAAACAAATAGAATGTCGATGACAGACACTTCCCTGAAAAACATATCCTGATAAGTTAATCTGTTTTTCAGTTCAATGTTCCGAGCAATTAAGCTTTCTTGGATTACAACATCTAACACCTCGGTGTAGTCCACAAGGCACTGCCTAAGTGTTTTTGCAGCAATCAGCTTTTCCTCATGTTCACAAAGAGCTACCTTTGTACTCTTAACGGAATCTTGGAATTTGATAAAGGAGAGTTTATTAAACAGGCCATGTGCCCTTAAGAAGCTGATGACATACCCATGTGCTTTCAGCTTATCATCCAACTGGTGTAAAATAATCAGCGAGGAAGATCTAGAATCTCCAGATGGAACTGATTCACACCATCGTGGATCAGAAACGGGATAGTCATCGATAATTTGCTTACTAAGCAAAACCACGACTTCATCAAGTTCAGGGTGTGTCTTCTGAAGAGATGAATCGGGAAAAATGCTAGAGATAATTTCTCGACATTTATCAATATCGTTGTTAAAATGTGAAGACATTGCAGTTCTTAGCTTCGAAATCAAACTATCGGGAGACTTGTTTTCTTGTGGTTCCTTTATAAAGATGTCTCGTTCTGGAGGTGATGCCTGAATGCTATCCAAAAATGCACTTGAGTTGAACTGAACTGCCAGTACACCCATATTTTGTACAAAGAATAAAGGTAAACCTTCACGCATACCGGCACCCAGTATACTACCACAACTGCTGATGTCAAGGATATCCTGTTCCATATCAACATCCGAAACTGAAACGGAAAATGCTTTATCCATGCTATAGACACAGGCCATGTGGAAATTTGATTGATAAAGAAACTTGTAGCTTAGCAATTTTTCTTCGGCATCAGATTGGTATATCTCGCAATATTTTAGTACTAAGAATGATAGAGATAATCCCGTAGAACATTCAGATGGATTGAAGCTTGCAAAAGCATAATGTATGAAATGCGAGCTATTGGCATTCACAGCAGCAGCTAATATCAGAATATTGTTCTGCATTGCTTGCATATCAAGACACCATGACTTGATGGACTGTAGTTGCGCGGGATCGCTTGCGGCCCAGAGAGACCTTAGGAATTGCTCTTTGAGGGGCCTTTCAAGATCATGCTCAAACAACAGCTTATCAGGCTCGTCTTTTGATAGATACCATTGTTGGAGCGTGCAACTATTTAAGACATAAAGATGGTGTGCATCGCCTTCAGTAACATTCACAGATAACACCTTGGTCAAAAGTTTAGATTCTGAGACTTGGGCAGGAATTGCTCCAAAGATGAAAGACGACATTCGGCGTCCTATTCCAGCGAACACACCCTGTGGTTCTTTGAGAGTGTGGCAAATGACATTACATTGGCCATCAGTTACAGATATTGTAATCAATACTAAGGTTCCCGTTGTTGTAGCAAGAATAAAACTTAGAGGATGTACACTAGTTAAAGAGTGACATTCCTGTCCTTGCAAATCAGTCGTAGCTTCCACAGAAAAAGCTTCATGGATTATATTGGGCCAAAAACGTACAATACCTTCTGGTGAAACTGCAAGAGCTGACATTGTCGGCGATTCTTCGTTGACAAACACATGAACTAACTCTGCCTTGTGTGCTAAATCGCTAGGAGGTAAGGTGAGTTCACGACAATGCGCACTAAGATTCCACATAGACGAATCCTGTTTATACTTCCAAATAAAAAGCCTCCGGCCACACACCAAGGTTGCCCATCCCGATTCTTCTAATTTCACCGAAATATCCGTTATTCTTTCTGCTGTCGTGATGGCTTCTGTGACAAGCACGGGCACGGGGCTTCCATACATCATGACCGAATGATGTTGCGTTTCATCAATTATGGATACATTAGATCGACTTAGTGACTGATGTCTTGGCGAAGCTGAGACGGCGGATAAAGCCCTTTTCGATCCCGAACCGTAAAACGAATTTGTGCTCCGGCTGGATCCAAACGATCGAGGGCCTTTAGCAGAGGACAACGATGTTTTGAGAAGGGGAGTTCGTGGAGAATACATTCTAACTAAACAATACAGTTAATCTCGACAACCAAAACTGCAGATGTTTAAAAGTTGGAGCGTTGTGAATAATTTCTATAATTGTATTAATTTCATTAATTTAACAGAATTTACCAGCTTTACTTTACCACGCTTCCGAAATAAATTGTAGTTTGTTTCAATTTGGCGTTCCGGCGATCAAATTATAATTTGTCCCATCTTCTCGGGAATGCTTTTTTTTTTTTAACCAACTGATGAATCAAGGCCAACTAGATTTACTATAGGCCCGCTCACGTGAATTTCAAGGGTGTCCCCACTTTCTTTTGGAGTAATTACTGGGGTTGTTCATAGGGGACGCCAAATCACAGGTACAAACATGCCATATGCTTTCATGTGTTTGCAGCAGTTAACCGAAGATTAAAAAGGGTTTCTGGGTTTTCTATAATTTTTACATGATATTTATTTGTGATAATAATGATAGTTTCTTGTTGTGTTCCATTTAGCCTATTTATATCTGCAGTATTAAGGACACAGTAAGTGTTTATTCTGTATTTTGTTTTTTGGTGACATGCTGTTCTATTATGTAGTTTGTATTTTCAAGTAAAATTATTTTGGAAAGAATTGCTATTCATGAATACCTGATTCTTTATTTTTATTATGTGATGTATTAAAAATTTGGCTTGTGTCAAAAGTTATTAGAAATCATGTATTCAATATTATACATTGTATTTAATATATACAATATTATACAATGTATAAAATATTATACATTGTGTAGTTATATCATCAGTTTATTGTAAATTCATGTGTTAATTTCATTAACATTCCATTAAAGTCTTTCCAAACAGGTGTCAAGCCTTCTAATTAATTCTTTATTTTATAATTAATTATAATAAAAATAATTAAATTATTAATTAGTTGATTTAAATTCTATATAATTCTATTTTATTAACCATTAAAATAAAGTCTGCTTTTATATGCATTTTGCAATTTAGCTTTCAGTGTAAACTATCAATTCATTATCAGTTATTAATCATGCCTGAGAAATCATTTCATCCAATAAACCGTCTTCAGTGTAAATAAAAGAGTAGAAAAAGGTATGTAAGATTTAAATTTTAGTTTAAAATTTGTTACGAAAGTTTGTCATATCACGATATCATCATCGTCGTTGGAAAATAAAATACGATAACTTTTTGAGCAAAAAGCAATATATTTCTGTATGTAATCAGAAACTGGGCTATTAATTGGCATTTATAGTCTGTTAAATTGAGAATATTAACCCAGGTAGCAGGCGCCCTCTGTCGGAGAAAAACTGCTTGAGAGAATCGCCACTGCGAAAATTTGGGGACAGGTTTTCTGTAGCGTTAGGCTCACGTGAGCAGGCCTGTAGTAAATCTAGTTGGCCTTGGATGAATAACAGCTTTCTAGATACGATATGGGCATTTCTGATTATAGGCATATATATAAAAAAAAGGGAGATTTTCTGTCAAGCTACAGTTTATTTCAGTATGTGATAGTTTAAGAAGTGAACTTTGAAAAGTTAATTAATATTTTTTAAAAAATTATAATTATATTGGAATAAGAGATGCAGTAACGATTATTTTAATAAACAATTTGGTGCCAACAATTTAATCCTGCCTTAAAAATTTAACTGCAATATTACACAATTGTCAATCATGTTTAAAAGGTGCTCCCAGAATTGCTTCCTTCCTGGTTTTCTATTAAAGTTTCATTGTTGTTATAAATGTTTCATTTTTATTTTATGCACAAAACTTCAAAGTAAGAAAGGTTTTGTCTTCCTTAGTTCGGATTTTGAATTTGGAATGGCAAACGCCTCAAGAACGAACATGGCTCCTACGGTGGCTTAAAAACAAAGTATGTCTCAAGCCTGCTGAAATCTTAGATGTGACTCAAATTCCCCGTATAGCGCTAGCCAATGTTAGTTTCAACTCAAAGTATTTAGTTCAAGAGTTATTCGAAACATATTTTAAACAATGTTATAACCGAAAAAAAAAATTACAAGTGTTTTTGAAGGCTTTGAAGAGCATAAAAAATGAAATATCTGGGCGAAGGGATTTTGGGTACAAAAAAAGTGTTTTCCGTTTCTTGACGACAACCGGTTGAAAAGTCATCCGGCTTCACGTGTTTTTATACATTTTCAAGCGTAATTTTAATAGGTGTCATGTAAATGATGCACATCATTTCTTGTAATAGATTTGGATCACCGTTATAAAAATTCAGAGAAATTTCATAAGAGTTTGTTTCGTTTTGGACACCGCAACGTCCGTGGGGACTATAGCCCCACCTTAATACTTCAATTGCTGCATTTATTCGTAAATTTCGTTTTTCTGGGGATGGCTAAATTTTTTCTAGGAGGAGGGTAAGCTTTCCTTAGCCCCCCTCCCCATTACGGCAATGGTAATTTTAAACTTTAGTTTGTCGGATTTATTACTACGCATGCGTGTTAGGTAGTTTGAATATTTGTTTTGTTGCCAATTGTAAACTAAATACCTAAAATATTTATTTTACAATTCTTGCTTCCGGCAGAGCCCGGTCTGAAAAATGTCGAGCATGGTTTATAAAATCAGACACGGAGCTTCTTAGGCAGGCTGCAAACTTCCATCCATCCACACATTTATTTATTCCACAAGACCAAACAATTTCAATTTGCCTGCGGCTATGCAACGGGTTAGTATTCTTGTTCATTTTGACACACAAAAAAAAAATGATTGCGACATTTTTTTAGTCCAATCTTTTTTTTTTCGTAAGTACCCTGTTTTCCTATAAAATAAGAGTTATTTGAATATTAGTTTAAATAGTCCATAGTATTGACGATATCGCAAAACAAACATTTTATTTTAGAACGTCAACTGTACTTTTCGTAGCACCGAATTATTGAACAAAAGCTGTCCACTTCATGCTGCTAACCTATTTCCAGTATTACAGTTGCTGTTCAATTGGCTTAATTTGTTTAAAGTGTTAAATCCCGTATGTTATAGGTTTGTAGTACAATGAAATGCGTCTCTAACGACACAGCCGATTGTGGTATTTAACGCGATCCGGACGTTTTAAGGTATACCCAGTTCAGCCTTGTTTATAACAATCTAAAGCCATATTTTCAGTCCCTATAATATTGTTATAAACAAATTTCACTACGGTTTATGCGAACCTTTCCTAGGCTATACGTTATTCATTTTATATAACTGTATTATTTTATAATTATAGAGCAACTTTATCTCATTCTCAGAACGTCGTGATTTTCAACTTTATGACATCTGTTATAGTATTGCCGGAGGTTTCAACAAAAGTTGACAGAATTTCAGTTTTATATAAGAAGTAACTTTTTTCTTTCAATTTTAATGAATTTATATAAGCACAACAAAAGGTTATTAGACTTCAAAATTGTTCATAAATGTGAAAACATAGGGTTCTCCTTTCTGTGAAGAAACAGATAATAGGGCAAAAAAAAACAAAACCTTTTTTGGATAAATGAAATAATCTGTAGCCTTTGGCGCTTTTTGGCATTGTTGTGGTGAATTGCAAAGTGTGACATTTCTTTTGGAAAATATGGAGTCCCTTAAAGATTGACATTTTCATCTGACTTTTCCACCTAGTGCAAGCTAACACTTCAGGATATGTTTTACTGGTATGTGGTGAGTTCGAACGGGTTTGCATGAACAAATCAATCGTTGAAATATTTTTGAACGGAACTCCATTTTGTTTAATGCTGTATAGAACGATCAAACTTTCAGTCAACTAGTTCTAAAACTCCTTGGAATTTTGTGAATTAGTTTTGAAAATTTTGGCGATTGACTACCTTATAAAACCAGTATAACCTATTTACCAATTTAATGTCTCTAAAAAATGATAATGTGTTAAATTATTTTGTGTGAAAAATACCTGACTGCACTTGCGTATGCAGGGGAGGGGGTTGGTGAGGTCATGACCACACCGCTTCAATGCAATTTTGTATAGTCTTATATACATATGAGTATATGAAGTTTTAGCTCTATAGCCCCTCTTCTTCCTAATGAACTTTATACATGAATGCCTCAATGGTGAAAATATATCGAAAGTGGTATGTATTGAACTATGGTGCTTTTCATCTGACTTGTTAACAGTGGCATAACATGGGGGATGCGACCATGATAAAAGCCCTAGGCTCAAAATTTCAGTATGAAACTGGTAGAAGGGGTGCTAACGTGTTTTAACGGGCGCAATACTTAATTTGCCTTGGGTGCTGGCAACCCATGCTATACTACGCCGCTGTTTATTAATTCTGATTACAGCTGCAGAATTACCAAGTATTTTTATAGCTAATTTAAATTTTTTTCGTTTCTGTAATTTATGAATTTAAACAAATGAATACTGTTAAGGTGATGTTTTCCTCAAAATTCTGCAGAGCTGTTGGGGCTGAGCCCCTCCTCCCCCCCCCTGGAAAATATTTTTTCTTGAAATAAAATATCGTAGAATTTTATTTTAAATTTTGAAAAGATGTATCTGATAGGCCATTTGAATTATAAGCAACAGCTTGGCAGTGGGCATTGCACCTTTGCACAAAACACGAGTAAAAGGGGCATGAGGCATTGGAGATTGAAAAGTGAAAGGAGTGGATTATTCATGTGGATATAGAATTCCAGGACAGTATAGTTTTATGACAAAATCTTTTGAAAAATTAATGCTCAATTTCATTATGCATCTTAAATTATATCAAGTTCATTTGTTTATAAAGAATACACACAAACAATACCAATGAATTAACCTAAACTATAAAAAATATCGCCAAACGACAGTGGGATAAAGGGTCAAGAAAATTATTCCGGATTCACTGCAACATAAATTTTTGATACTCGTTGTGTATATATACACAGGAAGGTCCTAAACTTTGCTGACAAAATAAGAGGCGTTGTTGGGTTCACCAAGTAAGGCATATTTGCCTATGTCTGCAAATGGGCCGGTTTGGATTTAGAGCTTAACTGCTGTTTATGTCTATGTTGTTGCTAAGGAGCCAATTACATGAATTAAATACAATTTTTGATGCATAATTTAAGTGAATGAGCTAATAATACAGCAGAAATAAAGAAATCCGGAATTCAGTTTCCTGATCTGTGTTACTATGTAGTGAAAATAAGCCTAAAACTGCCTTTTTTAACACACTAGAAAAGAGTTGTGAACTGCAGTGAATTTAGTGTTTGCATCCACCGCATTCAAGGTTTCCACAAATGGCTACAATGCGCCATTTCAAAGATTTTTAAAATTATTTAATGTCAACGGACGTCACGCTCTCTCTGGCGACTTGTTAAAATTAGTTAAATTCACCGGAATTGTATGTGTAGAATCCATGGTCGCAACTGAAGCAGCATTTTATGTTTTTAATGTTGAGGTTTACTTTCTATTACGTTGCTTACTTGTACGCCTAATTAGTATTTAGTGCATCTGAGTTACAAAACTTGTGTGCACCTGATTTAAAAAGTTAATTTCGACCCCTGCCTTACAATTGTACAGTGGTAGCACATTCTTCTATCATTCCGATAACCTGGATTTGACTCCCAGTGGTGGTCCAAAAGAAGACATCAACTAACTACTTACTGCAGTTGGTTGATTTCAGAGGTTTAAGAGCTTTGGATTCCTTGAAAAACTGTAGGCCTCAATGCAGCATGACCCATGCTGTCCTTGCTTCTTAAAACACAAGCTAGTGCTAAATATATGTGGAAGTATGAGTATTCAATTCTTTCTGCGATGTATTGCAGAGTATATTTTGTGGTATCTTTTAATAGATTCAACTTTTATTTCAGGTTCATTTTCTAGTCTGAGTTACGTGCCAGTCTGGAGAGAAAAAAGTTCAATTCTTATTTCTTGCCAACCAGCTTCAGTAATTTGGTAAGCAGTTTTGTAATTTCATGTACATATGCAGTTGAACCTCATAAACACGTTTAGCATAAATTACTTTTAACATAAATGATTTCCTGAATCCCCATCAAATTGTGTATAGTAATACGAACCTATTCTTTCTGGACAAAGGCCCTGTGGTGATGCAGTGGGAATGTATTCGCCTAGCGTATGTTGGTCTCAGCTATGACTCCTAACAGTTCTCCCCACCCCTCCAAAAAAAAAATAGTACTTACCGATTAATTACTCACTTTAGTTTATAGCAGTGTTTCTCAACCTTTTGGCAACCCCTT
>QLNU02015003.1:116821548-116854737 GCA_006491805.2 Dysdera silvatica | reverse complement strand
TGAAGTTGCTTTTATAATGAATTATGCGTGCAGACGACTCTTGGTTATTCACATCCGGAAACATGCTAATGATTGATCATTGAAAGTTGCGAAACTACCCATCAGTTCTTGGTATGAGCTGTGTTCTACGTACTTTTAAGTTGCAAGGAGTAAAATACTGATCTGTAGTATGAAAGGCTTGCGACATAACAATTCTCTTCTTGTAGTACAGTTTTTTGGATTCAGACACAACAAAGCCTTCATTTATCTCATAGTAAGGTATAAAATTTTCAATAAATGTAATATAAAAAATTATCAAATGTATAATAAAACTATTTTTAATATTTTCACAGCTTCAAACGATCCCGATGTTATTGGTCCTGAAGGAATGGAAAAATTTTGTGAAGATATCGGCGTAGAACCAGAAAATGTAATTTTTTTTTCTTAAATACTCAGTTATTTCTTAATCTCTTTCCTGATTGTACTGTTATAAGAAGGGACTTTCAATGGTGGTTAGCATTTACGTTTACAATGATGTTATAAAAAAAAATTACTACTTGAAAATGTGGAATAATTCGTTGAATAACTGGTACAAAATTACCGTCTCCAAGCAGTTTCACTCGTACACAATCGCCAGGGAGAAGGAAAAAAAAAAGTAGAAATGAATTAACAAGTTGGTAGAAAACCATCCAAGCTGGAGCATATATTGCTCAAACTTTAGAAGATGGTGTGAATCAATAAAACTTGTTTTAATAAGAAATAAGACTACCTGCTCACTGCATTCTAGTGTCTAGTTTTCCTTATGACGGTAAGAATTGTCAGGAAAATGCAGGGTCCCTACCCTACTGTGGCCTAATGCAGGGATCTTCAACCTTTTTCAGTCCAAGGGCCAATTTTGCTTACTTGTAGGTCTGCGTGCTGTACTACTGTATCAGCAATATTAGGACAGAGCAAAGACGACTCGAGGAGTGCAACCCCCCCCCCACTGATCTGCCTCTGTTTGAATATTTTCCTTAAGTCCCTATATTAGTTTTGCGTGCCCACCCAAAAATATTTTCTGGATCCTCCTCTGGGACTGAATATATATATATATTACAATGTAAAATACGTATGGAAGCAAAATACATTTACAATACGTTTAGTTATGAATATGTAAAGCGAAATCAAACCTTTTAGCGAGATTTTTGTCACTGCTTATTTTTAACAGTCCTGTCAATATTAAGTTTTATTTTTAATATTGCACCCTAGGAGTGTTTCCAAGGTGGACGTCAGTTATTCTGGTCCTAACTTTTCATTTTATCAACTTCATTTTTGAAAACAGTTGTTTACAGATGCATTGGCGTATGCATTGTTGTGGGTGAGGGAGTTTGTTATTCCTACTGCAACAAAATTTGGTGTATATATATGAAGTTGTAACTGTGTAACCCTCCCCATTCTAAGCTTGTAACCCCCTTATGAACTTTCTACATCAGCTTATGCCCAGATGTAAATGCTCCAAAACAGTAACATTTTCAGAGCATGCAGTCAGATGGTTGGGAAGATGTTCTTATCAGCATATTTAGAATAGAATTCATTGAGTGGTAAGTTGAATTTTGTTTTAAAATCACTGTTGCACTGCAAATCAATAAAACTACACCTAATTCCCATATACGCTAGAAAACTAAAGTAAAACATGACTTAGGGAAAAATAGAGTGTTACTTTGGTTCTATAGTGTTTTAAAATATTTATTATGAAATATGAAAATGCCAACAGAATAAAATACAATGTTTATTTCAGATTCAAAGGGAGCAGGGACGTTATTTTTGTGTGAAACAATTTGTATTTTTTCATGAGCTGGCGGACCCCGGGTTGAGGACCCCTGGCCTAATGGTTGCATATTTGTCTAGTGGCCCATTAACCCACGGTACGTTTACCAGTAGTATCGAAGGCATACCTCCCACCTCCTTTTTTTTCCGTAGCCGAGGGTTAGCTTACCGTGACAGTGGAGATTCGGATCCCTCAGAAACAGTAGGTTCTGATATAATATGATCTTTGCACACAAAGATTTTTTTCTTAAAAATGCAAACAAACATAAGAAATAAGTATTATTAATAGGAGTAATAGTTGTTGTATTTGTATAAATTGAAATCGACCTGTATCACTATGCCAAAAAACAACTAAAATTATTGTTTAATTGGTTGTTGTGCCTTGCATTTTCAATGTGTGTGTAGTTCGTTGGTTGGATCTTGATTATCCGAAAGATAATGCATTGTTGGGCTGTAAAGGCAGTAAATCTATCCTAATAATGCCATTTTAATTAATGTCGTGTTTAGCGATGGTATTTTGTTATCCCGACAAATGTTTTCCATAATTACACACTCTGATTAACGTCTTTTTTCTGTTTAATGATGTTCTTCTTTCACGTGAAAGTCGTTTATGAGGAAAATTACCATGTAAATGTAATTAAGAGCAATTCTTATTTTTTTTAGCATCTGTTACTGTTTTTTTTTACGCACTTCTGCAAACAGGTACTCTGGAATGATATGTCATATAATTTCTTTAAGACGTGTATGTAAAAGGTCTACAAATGCAACTAAAAATATCAAAAGCGTTTTTATCTAATTGTCTGTCCGGTCATTGTTTTCGGCATTGTGCCTCATCCCGAAATGGGGAGAAATGATAATTCTGTTCTCTGCAGATAATCTGCCAATAGGCATATGAATTTAATATTTAAATTGATACATTTTTGCAATAAAAAAATATTTATATGCTTGTATTTAAAAAAAATAGTAATAATTATTTTTTCAGGTCATTATGTTAGTCCTGGCTTGGAAAATGGAGGCTAAACAAATGGGCTTTTTCACGATATCCGAATGGTTAAAAGGACTGTCCGATTTAGAGTGCGTCATAATCTCATTTGCTATTATGAAAACTGATTTACGTAGTTATTGAGATATGAGAAATAAATTATATCTCTTTTTTTTTTTTAGGTGTGATAGCATTCCCAAAATACAACGCAAAATCGAATTCTTACGGAATCTTCTGAATGAACCAGTATTGTTCAAGAGTATATATCGATATGCATATGATTTTGCCCGTGTAAGTGTTAATTCTTATTTGACCTACAAAGAGAAGTAAAAAAAAATGTGAATTCTATGTTATATTGAATACAGCCAAATTGCAATAAGAAACACTTAAAATAGATGCATGCTCAATCCAAGTTTGCAAGCATGGTTACCAAGACACTTGCCACAGCAATGGATTAAAGAACGTAAACCTTGGTGAAAAAACTGGGTACTGGCAGATGTTGGACTCTACAATGGTAACCTGTTTGCCTAATGTGCTGCTAAACCGGGTTTGACTGCTAACAGTCCTGAAAAAAACGTGCTTACTCACTGATTGCTCTCTGTGGTCTGATCATGTGGTTCTGCAATTGGTAACGTCTTGTGTGCTGCTAACCCTTGTTCGACGCCCAGCAGTACCAAAATAAAATGCTTACTGACAAATTGCTTACTGTAGTCCGAGGATTGGTTTACCTAGGTCTTACGAGATTCGAATTTCTTAGGAACTACAATTTCCTAATTTCTAACTCCATGAAACAAATGCGCTGTAATCTGAGGATTGAGTCCCTTGACTTTTAGGTTTAGATTTCTTGGGGAAACAGGTTCTTATGCAACATGGCCTTCGCTGTCCTATACCTTTTACCTCCAAATCACCAGTCATTTTCAAAGCTTTAGCTGTCGATCGAAGAGGAGAGTGCCATTTGAAATAGCAGTCTTAAAAATGTATGTGGCACCTTGTATGCTGAAATCGCCATTTTGTGCCTCCGAGATTGAAGTAAAACAGACCCTTCGGTGACCCAGTGGTAACACATTCACCTAGTGTTCAATTGTTACGGGTTTAAATCCAAAAAAAATAATGAGCACCTATCACTATGGTCCGCAAAATTATAAGTAAAGACATTATAAGCATAAGGTTATCTGCGTAATGCTACGTCAAATTATCTTGCATAATTTCGCTGCAGTGAGCCTTTTGATACACTTATAATGTTGTCTTCACGCATAAATGTTATCTGCATAATGTTACATCAAATTATCTTATGTCTGTAAAGTTAGGTGTGTGGACCTTTTGAGGTTCCGAATTTTACTTTTGTCCTCAACTTCTCTCAATCGGTTCACTGTACAGGACAGAAAAGTTGAAAGCTAATTCTTCTAGTGTCTTATCCTACCCCCACCCCCGCAAAAAAAAAAAAAAATTGGTACAGCCTTTTGCTCTGTATGATAAATTTTATGTTTTAATTCGGAGTAAAGGGAATTATCTAAGCAGTTTGCCAACATAATCATGTTTGCCAGGTTTGCTGAACTGCTTCTCATTCTATATAAATAATAAAGAACCTGGGAAGAAATTTACATACAAAAGGTTAAACACTGGTAAAATGGAAAATGATCACCTGAGCTTTCATATGCTTTAGCCACAGTCCTTCATCGGGTGTAAATCTTTTACATTACTCTAAGCTTTAATATTTACTCCTGATGAGGGAAGCTGCCAACGCGTCCGAAAGCTTGAGTGATCTTTTTCATTGCTATTTTACCAGTGTTTAACCTTTTGTATGTAAATTTACCATTCTTGTCAGGAGGATAATATGAATAGTTTCTTTTCCTTGAAGAAATTCTAATTGCACCACCTTCTGGCAGTGTGTGAATAATAATTAAATGTTGTATGCGTGTATTTATTGACACATTTTTGTGACGACTAGGATAAAGACCAAAGAAGTATGGATATAGATACTGCCAAAGCTATGTTACAGCTGCTGTTAGGAAGAAATTGGCCTTTGTATAGTTCCTTTCATCAGTTCCTAGAGGTAGGAAAGTTCATGTTACTTGTGTAAAATTTAAAAAAATCACAGCATATTTCAGGAGCACACACACAATGTGTAGCAGACTATTGTGTGTGAGCAACTATGGTATTTTAGTCCAGTTGCAGGTGGCACCATTCACATTCTAACACACACTCTATATGTTTTTAACAGTGAAATACTGCTCTTCGTGATTATCTTAAAACTTGTCATTTTTAACAAACGCGTATAGTTACACCTTCATTTGAAGAGTGCAGCCTGTAGATTTGATTTTGTTTTTATTTCTCGATTTTCAGCAATCCAAGTATAGAGTTATCAACAAAGATCAGTGGTGCAATGTTTTGGAATTTAGTCGCATCATTAAACCAGATTTGAGTAATTACGATGAAGATGGAGCGTGTAAGTGATTTTTCGTTTAAAGTGTTTGCATTTTTGACTATGTGAATGTCCCATACAGATCCACAGCTTTTGATTCCTCTGGCATTTTGATCCAAATTTCTCACTAAACGGTAAATCCTTGCACTATGAAACTCAATAAAGGGGCACAATGGCATGCCCTTGCCCAGTGCGGGGGTGGGGGGCAGTCTTAGGGACCAGTCCCCCTCCCAAAACTAAATTTTTAATGGGACTTGGCTACGGCCTTGCATGCTGTGATTGTATCGATATATGCTGTAAAAATTTTTGAACCTTGCTAAGTTTTGCACGGTGATAATATATTTACCAGTAGCGTGTGACCATTTCGTTTGGGTATGCTACATGTTACAAAATTAACGTTAATGTAAACAGTTGATTACATTGTTATCGATGTTTGAAAGAAGTGGCGGTTCTAGGCTAGGGCCGGGGGGGCATGACCCCCAAATGTAACTGCATTTTACTTTTTAATTATAACTAA
Source organism: Dysdera silvatica (assembly GCA_006491805.2). Taxonomy (NCBI): domain Eukaryota; kingdom Metazoa; phylum Arthropoda; class Arachnida; order Araneae; family Dysderidae; genus Dysdera; species Dysdera silvatica. Next base: position 116,849,031 of record QLNU02015003.1, on the reverse strand, counting down.
CAAATTGAAAGGGCTCCACTGCACGTAGGTAGGAATTTGTATCTCCTCATTTTTTTTGTCCAGCACGGCAACTGTTCGAAAGGTTTAAATATGCACATCACACCAGAGCTCACCTTACTTGGTTCCATATAATTAATTGTAGGATATCATTGAATGCTTTAATTTATCAATCATTACACTTTCAAATATGCTCAACACAATTTCAAATAGACCAACGGATAAGTTTTTCATACGCCATTTATCTACAGAATTTGTGTTTTGTGGTGTGATTAGGTTATTAAAGAAAGGTTGAATTACCTCATTTTGTTGTTTATTTATACACAAATTCCATTCTCCTGGGGGGGGTTAGAAAATACATTAGAACCTAATCACAAAAACAGGTCTTCCTTTCAGTTCCAGCAATAATGTCTTTTCAATTGCCAGTAAACTTAAGTCGCATAGCCTTTCTTGTGTTCGCGTTCCCCGATAATGTATGAATTCTCTTCAGGGCCGAAAAAGAAAGTTTGACTGTAGCAGTTGAGCTTGGAAGTGACATGACAAGTTCTGCTAACTTACGTATTTCTTTAAATGTAACTTTAAGTTGATTTTCTTTCATAAATTTTAATCAGTCATAAACTGGATTCCTGGCAAATTCATCAGAAGTAAATAATATTTATTATTTCATTTTTTAAGCCAATATAATCAAAAATCTGGCCATAGAAATCCCTTCAGTTTTCTAAAATATTGTCGGGAAACATCGCATATTGACCATACTTTTGGCTACAAAGAAGTTGAAAAGGTTAGTTTCGAAAGCGAAGAGTTCCTTTCTTTCATCCCTAGAAACATGCAGTTGACTATTTACTGGTACAATCGAAAACTTGAGCTCTTCTTCTCTTCAGACCCTTTCTATCTTTTAGGTCTCGGTTCAAAAATTACCCCCTTTTTTTTAAAAAAAAAAATTCAGAAATCCAAATATCTTTAAATCCATGCTCCCTGTCATTTCTGAGCTGTTCTATAATGTCATGAACGGTCTTACAACAATAGAATATATTATATGATGAAATTTGCTTTATATTATTAAAGACGTTACTTTTTAAACAACATTTTATCCTTTTGCTGTCACACGTGCCTTGTATTCCTCTGTAAGTAGTTTTCTATAACGCGTGTTTTCATACTTTGATTGACAACTACAGGAACATTATTCGTAAAATACAAACTTTTGGTAAATGTTTGACGACTGTGATAGGCCATAGCGCGATTCTCTCTCGAACACTGAAACATTTTTTTCAGATTCTTCCCCAGCAAATGCAATTGAGTGGAATCTCTTCTATTTTATTTATATTGATGTATTTTCGTTTTATTTGCCAGAGATTAAATGTTTTGATGTGTTAAATATGTAGTTCATCATTGCTCATCATTTATCACTGCACATCATTTTAATTTTTCCGTAAGTCCTGTTATTATTACATACTTTATTTTATTTTTATTTGTTAATTTAATGATCACTTAATTGATTAATCATATTATTTAATAATCATATGAATTTAATAAACACTTAATTTGTTTTTTCAATTTTTTAGTTTTAATCAATTTATTGATAATTTTTAATGTAAATAGTTTACCATAACGTGAATATTTTCGAGCCTTTTCTGCGCACAACTAAATAACGGAACTAAGTAAGCCGGAGTTGGCTTAGACCCGGCCGACTTAACTGCAGAGATGCAAAATCCAATCAAAACAAAGCGATTTCTACTTGAAGGACGATTCAAGTATCCTCCACAGCCAGTGAAAAGTCGTCGTTATTGTTGGGTTTCATGATGTATTTTATTCACTGTATACTTGTTACCTACATGTGTAATGTGCTGGATCTGGGCGCTGCGCTTTGTAACATGCGACTAGAAACCTGTTCTCCGGTGTCACTCACTTTCTTGTAAATCACCTGGCTGAGAGGACTCCCTCCCTCCCCTCCTGTACGTATGTGTGTATGGAATATTGACGACCTAGCTCATTGAGCTGATGCTGTATTACATTCACTCTATGTTAATATAGCGGTATGTTTCTCATCCTCAATCTTTATGGACTTCCTCTGAATCTAACAGGTTATGAGCCTAACCATAACATTCAGAGAAGAACTGGAGGTATAGTGGCGTAGAAAAATATTGTTTAGGAATAAATTTTCGCCAAGAAAGGGGTGTGATACCCTTGAGCCAACAGAATTATGTAAGAGAGTTACTGAAACGTTTTAATATGTTGAAAGCAAAACCAGTTGCAAGCCCCATGGATGTGAGTGTTAGATTGAAAAGGGCAGAGAAATGTGAGGAAGGGGCATTCCCGTATCGAGAGCTTGTTGGAGGTTTAATGTATTTGGTGACTTCCGCTCGACCCGATGTTGCCAATGCTATTAGTCAGTTCAGCCAGTATTTGAATTGTTTTGACAATTCACATTAGATAGCTGTGAAACGTGTGTTAAAGTATCTGAAGAAAACCATTAACTTTGGGCTAGTTCTTAGGTACACCGACGCACCATTATTTGGTGCCGATTCCGACTGGGGGAAATTGTGTCGATGATAGGAAATCGTATACAGAGTTATTGTTGCATACTAAGCCATAGTCCCATGAGCTGGGATAGCCATAAACAGTGCACTGTGGCACTCTAATCTACTGAGGCGGAATACATAGCATTATCCGATGGTACAAAACAGGCCATTTATTTCTCGGGACTAATTAATGAGTTATGTAATAGCAATTTGAAAAATGTAAATGTGTTTGTTTATAACATTGGAGCTATAAAATCAGCAAAAAACCCTGTCTATGATAAAAGGACAAAACATATTGATGTTCAACACCATTTTGTCAGAGAAGCTCTAATTAAAGATCAAATCGAGCTTAACAATGTACCCACTGGTAGCATGGGAGCGGATGTCTTAAGCAAGAATCTGTATGGACTTCTGCTGAACCTAAAAGTCGTCAGGTGTTGTACGACCACTGCTCAGCTTGGCAAAGGTTACCAATCTTGTCGCCTGTACTAAAATTGAAGCGACACCAAAAAATTCAACGCTGAAGTGCCAGTTGTACATATGTTAACACTAAAACCGCGGCGGCAGTCATTTTGACCACCCTTGAATATTCTTTAAATAAATACAGTTTTGTTTTTGTTTCAACAATACTAACATATTTAGGCTAATTTTAGCAATTAAAAATTTCTGATGTCCAATTCATTCATACATGGAAATAATTTGATTGATTGATAATCAAGTCAAATTATTTTGTTTCACATATTGAAATTCAGTCAAGAAAAAAGTCCGAATAATTGCACGATGTTTGCATAATTCTTATATATTATTAATTAGTTTAATTCTTTGATATGTATATCAATAATATTTATTATTATTACTTTATACATCATATTATTCTTGTTAATTGATTATTATAATAATTATTTACACAAAAATGACATGGTCAAATTGACAGCTTTCGTGGTTCTATGTATATATGCTTATAACTACGGTTCTCTGTAATGTATTTTTTTAAAACTTTATATACACCATTAGGAAAATTAAACATCCGGCCTAAGGAAAAGTCAAGAATTTTCAGCTTCAAAACAGGAATGGTTTAACCCTTTGCACTCCAGGCTATTCAGCCAAAGGAATTAAAAGCCATATACTGAATGTCGCTCCAGCGGAGCCTGTGGAGTGCAAAGGTTTAAAAGATATTTGAGTTTAAATTTCGCATGCAATTTGACATTGGTTTGACCATGGTTCTAGTGTTAAAGCATTGCAGTGGTGTGCGGTGTGAATTTTTTAGAACTATGCTATAAACGTGAATGTTATTCCATGTTTTCGCATAGAAATGTATCATTTATTTTTCTCATCAGTAGGTGGAATTTTGTTATCTAACTATTTTATTACCAATTTAATTCAAAAATTTATAATTTTGAATTAAATTGTTGGAGTTTTTAAAAGAAATAAATTCACAAATACATAATATCGGTGATGTTGCTTGTTTCTGTGGGTGTGCATCGCACACCTAGCGCACCCGGAATATTCTCCCCTGGTATTTACCTATTTTGCCATTAATCCAAGTTTGCCTCTTAACGCTTATGAACTGTTCCCAGTGTAGTCCAGGAATTCATTTCGGAGGCTTTAAAAAAGTTCAGATTCCATAGGACACAACTGTATGTCCACTGCCCTAGAGTAACATAGTGGTGGTGCAGTCACCTAGCATTTCATTAACCCGAGTTTCACTCCTGATGATATTGCAAAACTTATCTTTTTTGTCTGCTGTAGTCCAGGCTCTGGCCTCAAGGTTCGAATTCCTCGGAAATCTATAGATCCCAATGCAGCTTGGCCTTTGATGTCCTTAGACCAATAAAAACAAAAAGTGGCGCCCCAAAGCAGAATGTGCTAAAAAGTAACATATGTTGCCGAACAATCGTGGAGCGAGTCAATTTTTTTATTTTTGTCGTAAAATAAAGTCAACCCGACAAATATTTTGCATTTCTATTAAAGGAATTTACATTTTATAGAATGTATATAATACATATATAAATTATCTCCTGCAAAACATTCTGCTTTGGGAAAGTGGCGTGACCTTTGACTTCAGCGTTTATTTTTCTGAACCCAGTGCATTTCTGTTTCGAAACACTCCTATTTTGTATGTGTATATGCATGTCGTCATATGGTCATAATAAAGGCAGTTTGAAAATTGGTCTTCGTTATTTTGAATTTTTTTTTTTTTATTTTGCAGGGCCAGTTCTCTTAGATGAATATGTTGATTGGCTGAAGTCCAAGCAACTTCAGTAACCAATTGGGAACAATCTTGACCTTTTCTGTTATGTGCCTGTTTGCTCTACGAGGCTTCATGGTGCCAAATCTCCACGAGGATAAAGACCTAAGCACAAACGTTTCGTCGTTTTAAAAAAAAAAAAAATCTCATTATAGAAAACGGACATCAACAGTGATGGAAAGTGAAAACTTTGAAAAACCTTTCAAGAGAACTCCCTTTAATAAATTGCATTTGAATGCGTCTACTCCGTGTGTTACCATTACTATCATTCCCTGGTCTTAAATCACTGAGAGTGGTTGTGCTTTTTCACTTTTTTCCGTAGAATTCTCATTTATTTGTGTGTTTCTTTGGGCATTACTCTCATCAGTAGATCTTATTTGTTCTGTATTATTTAAGGTGTTTAGCTTCATATTTGGATTTCAACTGCTCTTGGATAAGCGTACTTGCATCGGCAAAATACCCTCTGCTTCGGAGATCTACGGTTCTAATTTTTAGCAAAAATCCTACATTAGCTGCAAAATTATATTTCTTGATATGTAATGTGTGTGTGTGGTATGACACCCTGCCTGAGTTTCTAATCATATTCACAGACATTTATTGTATAATCTAAGAAGTTTCAAATATATAAAAGTAACTAAAATCTGTTTATAATGCCAACCTCAATTCATTTTTTGGCAGATAATAAATCAGTATTTAAATGCAAAAGATGTGTAACCGACTTGTCATCATCTCAGGGATCAATTATAAAATTAATAGGCAAATTAAATTACCTTTTCATGAGTTTGAAATAAACGTACAAATCTCCCACAAGAGAGGAGTGTGCTGCTACCATTGATAAAAATAGCATTTTCAGAAATATATTTCCTCGGAGAATTTTTTTTGTATTAATGTGTTGTCATTTTTGTTTCCAGTTGATTTTCATGTATTACCTCAATACCTTAATGCTAGTCTGGAATAATATGGGTTAGGGCAAAACACTGTCCTCATTTTGGTCTCCCTTAAATATGGGCAATTTCTTCCTTTCCAGAACGAAACTGCTTCTTGCATTAAGCAGGGGTGAAGGAGCATCGATTCCATCGAAATCGAATGCTTTCTTTACCTCGTGAATGTTTCAAAAAGCGCTAAATGTAGTGGAAGGCATAACAGAAAGGTACCAGGAAGCATATTTTGTAAACCAAATCGGCAATGAGAACATGGAATTGAAAAATCAAATTTTGTTGTGTATGTATTTTATATGTTTTTGTATTTAAATTAGATTGCTGAAGTTTTTTCTCATACATGTGTCGAGAAGGGAAGATTGCCGACTCTACTATATTGAACCATGATATAATGATGCATCAGCAACTGTTTGGCATCTGTGTCAAGAAATTTGTATCTGTAACTGCCAATTTTGTCTGCCATAATGAACAGCAATTTCGGAGTGATATTCTTGATCATTTATTTTAAAATGATCTTGTATAGCTGAAATGGAACCTGTCCTTGGTTTTAATTTAAAAAGAAGTGTGCATGTGCAACCTTTATGTTCATTTTTGATTTTAATTGGTCTTTGAATCAGCATTGTTTTGTGAATCGATTCCCAATTTTGAAAATACTCGATTCGATTCTTCTGGGCCCAAAAAGCATGACACCCATAAAGAATATGGTTTTTGTTGTGAGGTTTGGGTCCGGCTGTGCATAATTTTAACGTTTTTGTGCATATCTATGATTTCAGTTTGAATTAGATTCTGATATTTGGTTTTAAGATTTGGAAGAAGTGACAGTTATCCCTTTTTCTAATTTAACCAAATCTTGAGCTGAAACTGTAGATGTGCGGAAAATCACTGCAGGTTCAACGCTAAATACCTAGTCCTCTTATTATGTAACCTGCCAAACAAAAAAATCACAGCGAAAGAAAATTATACTATTTTTTTTTTATAGATGTTGCAATTTTTCTGTTTGACAATATGCAAGAGGTTGGATTGGTATGGCATCACAGAGGAACACTGTTCATTGGCTACTTGATTTCAATTTTATTGCGCAAAGACAGCGAATCAGCCACCTTTCCCATCACCCCCCTCGTGCCCATTCTGTTCTATGCTACAAGGACAACAAAGGTAGTACTGTAACAAAAGTGTATCTACTTATTGCTTATTGGCATAGCCCCTTGGGGTGCATTTTCTACCGAAGCAACCAGGCCCTATTAACTGGAAACGCAGGTCTGCCACTGAATAGTGCACTTTATGGCTCTACAGAAGAGCACTGAGCAGTGCTCGCTCTTCTGTGGAGCCACAAAGTGACCCATTTATCAGAGTTCTTAATTGAAATAAAATTTCCGATGTAAAAATTCAGTTCATACATATGTACTTTACGATTTAAGGGAAAAGTGGCTTCCATGTTATTCGGAATTTGACAGTCTCTTTAAAATTATTACTTTGCGGAGGAAAACGTTCTGTCAACTTCTGAATAGCAGTTCTCTGATTGTGCAATGTGTTAAATCATTTTATTGTTGCACTTATATAGGTTCCATTGTGCACAAAGCCCTCCCCCCCCCAACTTGTCATGTTTATTTATTTTGTATCATAAATCTTTTAATGTATAAATATGAAATACACCAAAATTTATGGCTGCTGCTTCTTGTATCTGTTTATACGTTCAGTTACAAACCAAGTAATGTTGACTGCAGCCAATTGTCTGTGTATATTACCTTGCTGTTGATCTTTAAAAATCGATTTATTTATGATCAATTTAACTTATTTTGATATACAGTAGAATTTTAATTATGAGTGTATTTGTGTACCGAGGCAGGTCCCGAATTTATGAATGATCTAATTATATTATGACCTATGATATTATGACCTAATTCTTAAATAAATGAGAATCCATACATTATAATCCTTAATACGATAATCATAAATCTGTATAGCTAGATGTGACGACGTTACTAAACGTAAGTGGGCAATTATTTTGGCTCACCATAATATCAAGTAACCAATATGCAAGATGTAGATTGAGATGATCGGAACGATGCTACATTTTCCTTTACACACAAATTGTTTGCACACTTCATGAAATTTTATTTTTTCGGTTATCGAGTGATGTGTTTGCACATTGCATTGCTGCAAATAATGTGTCGAGCATGATGTAATTGACATCGCAAGGACTAGCCCCTTTTATACGTCCTCTATATTTGTCATAACCACATGAAAGATACGACTTAACATTTCCACTTCTCAGCACTTCAATAATGAAAGGCATGCATTCATATCTTTTACCCCCGATATGTTTCCTTTGGCATGATGTAAATTCCCTTGTTGTATATAGTGGTGAAAATTCATTGAAATTCCCTTTTCAGAAACTGAATTCTTCCATTCTGACTCACGGACTGCACCTTACCTCAGCTCTGGGGTAATGTAGAGGTAATAATAATATTATGCAGATATTCTGCATAGCATGTATATATAGCACTCACCCTACCCCCATGGGGGGGGAGTTGCGAGACATTTATTGTTTAGGAAATTTTATTTTTAACAAGATAAACGATGACTGATACGTTTAAGGATTATTTCACTTTGAATTAAACGTTGGATTTGTTCAAAAAAGTCTGTTCTAATTTGAACACTACGTTCATTTTCTTATAAATATGATGTTAAAATATGCATATATCTGCAAAAGTACATACACTGAATAAACATGATATTTTTATTCATATACTGCAAGTGGAAAGTAGGTGGGGAAATGAGATATAGGTGTAAGTGGAGTGCAGGGTAAAGGTTAAAGAATCACCGCTATAGACAACAGAAGTTCGTTTACTTGGAAAACTATAGAGCCTAGCAAAATGTGGTCTTGACCATTTTCCCACAAAAAAAAAAAAAAATTTTACCCATCTTTATATGAAGTTAAAAATGCAAATTCAATTAATCTTAAATTTTAATATCTTGTTATTCTATATCTCTTATAAACATCTGCTTACTAACAAATTGTGAAGAATAAAATGCCGAAATGCCAGTTTTTCTACTAAAAACATTGAAGTTGCTTAAGGGAGGATTAAAATGCTGACCAGTGGTCATAGTTGAACAGCTTATTTACTGTAGATAATGTTACATTAAATAATATGCTAATATTATAGACTTCTTGCCTTGCGTGATACTCACTTTTCAATCCTCACAGTGCATAACCCTGCTAAGCAGAGACCAATATTTGTACCATGTGCACTTACTTACAGGTAATATGAGCTCCTGCAGAGCTAATGTACTTACCTAGCACGTAATGGTGAAAAAAAAAGCTTACCAAATAATTTCTCTCTGTAGTGTTATGTGTGTGGGGGGCAATTTTCAATATAAATCATAGGAAGTTTAGATTCCTATTAAAAATGAGTCCTCTTCCCTGTCCTACAGTGGCGTAATAGCATTCTATGCCACCACAAAGCAGGGGGCTTACATTTTTTTATTATTGCATTTATTGTGCCATGATCCCGGATTCGACTCCCAATTTTATCTTAGCAGGCATGACTTTTTTTTTTTCTCTACTGTATTCTAAGGTACGTTTCCCATAGCTAGTAATTCCTCAAAAAACTCTCTTCTCTGTACAACATAACATAACCTTGTGTCATAAAAAAGAAAAAATTTTTATGTTTGTAAAATATAATGTAAGTTACAGTAATCATACTCAATGTTATTTAAATTTACAAATATTTCCGTTTGGCAGTACATTGAGACCCCAACAAATTCTTCGTAAATGTTTGGTCTTGCTATTCTTACTAGTCTCATTCCTTGTTGCTGAATTCAAGTGTACTAATTGGCTGTTTGAGCTTGCAAGGTTTCCTTTCTATATAAAGATGAGGGTTTATGTGTTTTGCTTAAGTTCAGTTTTACTTGTTGAAAAATGGTTGCCAAAAGAAAACTTTCGACGCTTCAAGATAAGGTAAAAATTATTATATTGCAATTCGACGCTTCAAGATAAGGTAAAGGTTATTAAAAAATGATTTATGGAAAGGAACAAAGTTAGCTAAATAATTTTGGCATGTCATGAGATACCAGAGGTTGTGTAAATATGTGAATCATCATTGAATATTTATCTAAATGTTCAATGTTGTGAAGCAGAAAAATTTTACAAACTGCTACTGAAGTTGCTTACTAAAGTAAAAGCATTCAACATTCCTGTTTCTTGTGCATTACTAAAAGAAAAAACACTACATCTAATAACTAAATTTGCAATTGAAAATTGTCAGGCTTTGTGTGGTCGATTATCGAAGTTTAAACAACAAAGATGTGAGCGTAGTTCAGTTGGTAATGTAGAGAAAGTACTGCTGTAGATCATAAAACAGTAGAAGAATGAAAAGTAGTTTTACAGGTCACTGGGAAAGGATTTGATTAGAAAAAAAATGCCGATAGATGAGGCCTCTCATAATTTACCACGAAATGAATCACTGCTTATAATTTACTGCCAATGAATCACCTTCACGGACATACAAGAATGAGAAGGGTTATGGTGAGCTAAAAGTAAAGACTGTTTTGCTGTGTGCTAGTAGTGATGCATCAGAAAAAACATTCCAATTACTCTCTTTCTGTTTATTATTTCTCCATCCTCTCAATCTTTAATTGGGTAGATTACTCCAACAAAGATGAGAATATCCTTAAACTGAAAAAATTTTCACCGGATTTATATATTTAAACAACTTCTGAAAACTAAACTGCCGCTATACTTCCAGATAGACAAGTTTAAAAAATGTGCACGTTCCAAATCAAAGTATGAAGAAAGTGAACGTCCATAATTTTTACTCCCTTATTAGTTTGGGCCCGAAAAATTTATGAACATATTGTCGTATGATCTTTGATTGTTCTAATTTAGCATCTTATTTTTGTACTATGGGCGACTGTTACTTTACTTGTGCAATGCCACACATTGAAACAGAAATGGGAGTGAGTGGTCAAAAAAAAAAAGTAGTGTTTGTATTATGTACATGTCATAAGGATAATGTCCGCAAGAATATCCCGGCTAACATCTTGTCACACAGGCTGTACAGTGACTTCGTGATAACGTACTCGCCTAACATGTTATTAATTCAAATGCCACTCTCAATTTATGTGAAGGAAAGAAACATGCTTTTTAGCTGATCGTGGTCTGTGGAGGAAGAGGTGGGGATAAAAGTCCTAGAAATCGAGCGATTAAGACTCCTGCAGAAAAATGGTGTACGTCTGCTGTTCTATGATGGCATAGTAACACATTTGTCTAACATGCCATTTACCCAATTCAACTTTCAATGGTATAGAATGCATGCCATTTCTCTGCCTACTGTAGTTTGTGATGTGGTTTCCTAGATGGCAAAGATTCAGATTTCTCGGAAAACTGTAGGTCTCAACGTAGCATGACCTTCTGCCATTTCTTACTATAAAAACACAATACCTTGTCAAACCAGTTTTCAATATATAGTGGAACCTAGTAAATTGAGAACCTGAATTAAGTGACCACTTTTTATGAGAGAGAATTATTAGGGACATAGTCATTCCCATATCAAAGTCTGTCGTGTCTAGCGACCACCTGTCTGATGACCATTGCAGTCCAGTCCCAAAGGTGGTCACTTTAGGCAGGTTTTAATGTATCGTACTACGTCTGTGCCACACTCCTGTCATCTACTCTTTCAGTGTAGCTTGCTTCACACAGACACTTCTAATTTGGGGATAAAAAGTGTAATAGTATTTATAAAGCCAGAGTAACTATTACAAAATCAAATGTTTAATAATTTATAATCATTATTTTATTTATAAAAAAAATAGTGCCTTTTTTAAAATTATGTTCATCAATGTGCCCAGGGTTTTTCAATTTCCAAAATCACAAGCCTGGATTATGCAGTGCCATTATGTGATACACCAAAGCACATTTGGCAGAAATGTTTCCACATTGCTCGAAAACAGTTGTCGATCACTAGTTTTTAGCTGGTTTTGATGTTTTCTGCCATAAATTGGTGCATTTTCTCATGAAGGAAATGCAAGTGTGCCTATGTACATTAATGTGAGTACATGTACGAACAATGTACATGTCAATCCTCGTTGGTTGTACATTTTTTAACATGAACATTGGATAAGCTACTGTAAAAATAAAAGTACAAAATTGTTTCTGATGTCTTGTGTCATTACTTTTTTCTATCTGCCATATATCCCCCTTTCTTTTTATTATTGCGATTTTCTTCTAAGCACATCCATATGGAAACACTGGATGTGTAGGGTTACCAATTGCAGTTTCTACATTTATAGATTTGGTTATCGTTCTATGACGGATTGAAGAACGATGGAGCGGTGATAGGCTCCATAATATCACCGATAGATTATAAGTTATATCAGAAGGGTTTTAGCACGTGCGTCAACTCACGTGGATTGTTACCCTAGAACCTTATCTCAATTGAGTCAGAAATACCAAGATACAGATTAATCCAGAGACATGCTGTCTACATGGTTCAACAATTTATTTACAATCACATAGCAAAATAAGTTAAATTGTTACGATTAAGAATTGACATTATTATTGTAAGACATTATGAATGTCCATCATGGGCAGCGTGACCATCTCGCTAAGAGTCCTACCGAAAGAATGTCTTTTATTGGTGTTCGCCTCATCGTCTCTACACTCGCAATCACTCTTATTGGCTGTTCACCCTTTTCATACGCAAATGTTCATTGGTTACCCCTTTAATATTAATGGACAATTTGTTCTAGTCACGGGTTCGTGACATCACAAAGGGTCGTAATCGCCATGTCCAGCAGGGATACTTATAAGCAGGAAATGCCGGTTAAGGAGTTTGACGAAATACGATCAAGTTATCTTTGCGTCGTACCGTGTTGTACACTAAACTCAATCGTCGCCTGCAGCCAATGTCTTTTCCGTCGCCGGAAACAGAGAGAACCGCTGATGAGTCGGGCCATCTGGATTCTGGATGAGAAAAGCGTATGTGCGGGGAAACAAAATGGTGAACATTAAATCATGATTAAACCTTTTGGAAATGTGGGTTCATGTATCAATGATCATTGGGTCGTGAGTCCGTACAGATACAAATTGCAGCTTTGAGTTTCCAGAGAGAAGCAGGGTAAAGCTCACAAAGTTTGTTTTACGGCTCAAAGACTACAGTGGTCATGCTGCGCCGGGACCTACAGTTTTCCGAGGAATCCGAACCCCGGACTACAGTGAGCAGTGCGATCTTTTATGAGATCTCTGAGTAAGCGTTCTTTTTGCACTGCTGGGAGTCGAACCCGGATTAGCGGCGCACTAGGAGAACGCGTTACCACACTGCAGGGCCGCTCGTAGAATGAATTGATAAGCAGAAAGTTTATTGCAAATGTGGTATTTAGTGAGGAAGGAAGATACTTATTTAGAAAGTTGATTACTTTAAGCCGAAGATTGATAACCCTTTTTTATGTAAAATGGGTATTTTTGATCAACAAAATCTGAAGGGATACACCTTCGCTCAAGCTAAAAGTTGGGGAGGGAGGTGTAGTAAAAAATGGATTATAGTGAAAAGGGGGAATTTCCATTAAAAATTATATATGCTTAGGAAAACGTTAGAACAACAGATTCTGTGTTCTGATAAGTTTGGGTCCTTTGCCAACAGAGATTCTAATCCCTTATAAAATAAATGGCAAGCCCTGTCATCAAAACCTAAACTTGTGAAAACATTCAGAAACTGGCAATCAAGGGAGATTTGTCATAATCTTCAGATATAATAAAATCAAACCATTCAATATTTCTGAAATTAAGAAGACTCTGCTGATTTACAAAATATCTTTGGTATACTACAACAATAAAACTTCAAAATTACTATGTTGATCAATTTCATTGGAATTAACCTGCACAATGTAATAGTCAAAATTAATAAAACAATACAAGATTTCAGCAGTACATTCCATAATAGTGATTTCGCCACTGGCGTAAGATTTAAAATCATGACGTTTCGAGAGCCAACTGCTCCCTTTGTCAAGAGATTTCAAAGTTAACAGAGTTGCATTTTGGAAATCGTCATCTAGTGCAGGACAGTCCCCCCACACCCGATGGCTATCCCCAACTCTAGGTTTGGCAAAAATCTTGTAAGATTGCTATAGGTTTTGAGATGTTAGCAGCATGACTACTCAAAGTGTAAGTCTCCCGTAATTCCATAAAGAGTACTCGCCAAATCCATCACATTCTGATGTAACTCATCCATCGAATGCCAGTCTGGTTCATGGTCCTCGCTGAAAACATGTTCAGCCGAGTGGCTTGAGCTATCTTCCCTGACCGCCACATGGATATGCTCCTTTCGTAGTAGACAGAGGTATGGATCTTATGCATATGTGTGAGGTGGCCAAAGGAAACCACTCAAGCCATCGAGGACCATGAACCAGATTGGCATTCTTGGAAAACGTTACATCAGAATGTGACGAATCTGGGTAGCAATCTCATGGATATTAAAATCTTGGATTACTTTCAGTGTTCCATTTCCAATTAAGATATCAACATCATCTTTTTGATTACTCCTCTCATGATAGTGGACTTTCAAAATATTATTACATAATTTTGTGACGCTTGGTTTTATAAATTTCACTAGCATTTCTCTGTATAATTTTAAGAGACAAGATTTTAGCATATGAATATGCAGTTTAGCAGACTGAAGTTGTTCATTTGCTTTTTCAAATACAGGTACAGTATAAGATAAAAATAAACAGAAAGCCTTATTGATATCTTCCGACAGAAAATAAAACAACCTTTCTTCGAGAGACACCGAGTTTTCAGTTTCTTAGAAATATATAAATATTTTGAGCTTTCCTTTTTAATTTCTGCGATGCTTTTTTGCTGTTACATTCTTTCACTTTCCCCGCATTTTCAACCGAAACTGTGATAGTAAAGAAAGTAATGTGATTTGATTCCTTTTCATGACCTCCTTCCTTAAAAAACTGATCAAAGGTTGCCACTGCTGGATTATATGCTTTAAGCACTTTCTAACAGACAACGAGTGCTAACGTGTTTTAGCATCTTTTTTATATCAGTTTCATAAAATTCTTGAATTTTCAACCTATCTTTTCTTTCCGAACTCTTTTGTAAGTAATAATAAATGTCTACCAAAATTTCATCGATTTTAAATGGCAAACATGCAGCGCTCTTTACAGCTTGTGTTAATAAAGTGGCAGGAACAGCCCATAATTCCAATATTTTGGTAATGATTCTTTAACACTGTTGCTACACCTGCTTTTTTTCCTATCATAATAGGTGCATTATTACAGCTAAAGGCAACACAATTAGAAATCGGAATGTTTTTAGATTGTAATGCACCTACCAGAAGATTTCCAATATTTAACCCAGTAGCATCTTCCTTCAAAGATGGCACAGATAAAAGACAATTCACAATTTTTTCACATAAAGGATCAAAGAAAGTTACCGCTATTGGATACATCT
Organism: Dysdera silvatica; assembly: GCA_006491805.2. Taxonomy (NCBI): domain Eukaryota; kingdom Metazoa; phylum Arthropoda; class Arachnida; order Araneae; family Dysderidae; genus Dysdera; species Dysdera silvatica. The sequence goes on along the minus strand of QLNU02015003.1, from coordinate 116,833,875 downwards.
TTGAATCAAAATCGTAGCTTCCATCGGTTGCAATTGAAAATGAATAGCACCGTAAATTTTCAACAAGTGAACGAGGATTCCTTTGTGGACATTTCTTTCATAATTGCAGAAGTTTTGGTCTTTGCAGATCCATATTGTTTTACAATACTGCTGTCAGGAAACGTTTTCCGAAAGAGCATCCCCACAATAATTCAGTGGCAAATTACGTTCGATCAAAAACAATGTAAATAAATATTCAGCTTTAATCACGGAGATATCGTTAAATGCAAAAAATGAAGGCTTGATACTATGATTAGACTCGACAGCCTTGAATGCCTCCTTATGTTCAACAGTCTCAGAATGAATGGTAATATCGTGTTCACCACCGTGAGTAATGCTTATGTCTTTACTGTAACACATGCAGAAAGCATATTTTGGCCCCAGTCTTGATTTTTGATTAAAATTAAATATCTTCATATATTTGGCTTTAAACGTTTGGTAGTACCTTTTATTAACGGTCGACATCGTTAACGTTGTTTTCAAAAACACCTAAAAACAAAACTTTCTTTCCGGAGCAAAGAAATACCAGATATGTCTAACACATGGCTTCCCTATAAAGAGTCACGTGCTTGACCAAAACCTTAACGGTGTAGCGCATTCTTTCTTGCCTTCCCCAACAACTACAAATACAGATGCATGATTTTGTTGTGCAGAGGCATCACTCTACGTCATAGCTGGAGCTAAAATTCCACGTCACGCCACGCATGCGCCGTCAACGGCAGACGAATTTTTCTGGTGTTCTTACCGATATTTGTGTTTATGTACGTGTGTTTATTATTAAATATGCACATATGCATAAAAATTTAAATAAACATGCATCAAGAAAAATAGGTATTCAAATTTTTTTTAAAAAAATCAGCATTTTAAAAAACACTGGGGGATTTTAGATGAAATCGTTTTCCGACCGGAAGACGGATAAAAAATCGGAAGGATTAGCACCTATGGATCATCTTTCTGAGACTGAACTTCAACATGGAAACATTAAAGATGTGTTTTTGCCCGCCCACTTAACTCCCTAGATCCAACGAATGGACCAGGTGTGCCATTGAGTACTTGAAAAGATACAGGCGAAAATAAGATGCTTCTTTGTTAGAAAAAACAAGAAAATGTGACCTCTTCCAAGCTATTGAGAGTTTAAACATAAAAGATGCAATTTACACAGTCGCTCAAACATAAGACGAAATCAAGCAATCCATTCTTCAAAAATCACGAATGAAGGTTTGGCCAAATTTTACGCAAGTCGAAAACCCCTCTGAAAATTTCGAGTCCAATGGAGTAAAATTAGAAAATTGCAAACCTTTCAGCGAGATATGTAGATGAATGGCTTGCAGAAAGTGATATTTCTGAGGTCACCAATGAAGAGCTCGCTAATGTCCAGATCATCTTCGTTGTTTTGGATGAACAATCTGATGATACTGAAAAAAACAGTACAGCCGAAGGAGACGAAAAGATTAGCCATACTGAAGCAAACAGCTCGTTTGAACTAGTACTCAAATACATCAATCAACAACGAATTGCAACACCCATAGGCATATTAGGCACAGAAGTGACGCGATGTAGCAGAAAAATTGAGAATGATGAAATTTAAACAACCGACCATGAAGGAGTTCTTTAAGTGTATTTTGTAAAGCCTAATATACATACGTACATGCTGTGTTTATACATGTACATATTTTGCTTTATAATGTAGTGACATAGTGTGGGTTGCCAGCACTCGGGGCAAGTTAAGTACTGCATCATCTAAAACACATTAGCACTTCCTCCCACCAGTCCAATATTGAAATTCTGTATCTGGGTCTTTCGCCCCAGTGGCACCCCACACTCTATGTCACTGGTCTGATGGAAGGTTCTTTCAATATGTGTGTGTATATGCAATGAAGATTTTTCAATACTGTAACAAACTCAGTTGTCCTCGGACTATTCAACCTTTTCAGTGTTCCGACAATAGCCTAGTCCCGTAGGGGTGGATATGAGGGGCTCTATTGTAATATATATCTTTTAATTTGTTATCAAGTTAAGTTTTATGGTTTAACCCAAAATACTCAGGGTCCTTAGTTAGTGATCTCTATTGCAATAAATATATTGATATGAGTAGATATCACTGAGTTGTGCTTGATTACATCATTAAAAGAATAACAACTCCATTTTTTATGCATATGAATTTATTTGCGAGCTGTTTTATGATGGAAATGTAGAAATGCGTTTTCTTCCAATATGGAAACATTTCAGAATGAAGTCCCATTTGTTCACATTCCTTTGTGGTGTGTACTTTTCTTCCCAAGACAGCTATCTAAAAACACAAATATTAGCACCGTAAATGACTTGAATAAACAAGATGATACTGATGTAAACAAAATGACACTGACATTAAGTAAACATGACAAACTCTTGGCTAAAATCTAAATTATTTCAGAATTCTACATTTACCGGACAACCATCACTAACTGGTGTCCACTACAAGACATAAATAAAATGCAGGTTAATTTGTGTTCTGCGAAGCAAAGGCAACCAAAGTTATGCTGCTCCATAACCTACAAATTTAACCTCTGTTGCACAGCGAACCAGGCCCAAGCCAACACGTTTTTGGCACCATGCATGAACCGTTGTCTGTTACCAACTATGATAATAAAAATAGGCGATGGTGGCCTATGAAGTTTCTGGAGCAGGAGGATAGGAAAACACGAGAGAAATATAGCTTATTTGTATCATTTGCCCCCCCCCGCATGTCTGTAGGCCCTTACATATATACGCAGAATAATGTAAAAAATACCACACCACCAACTTACGATCATCAATTTGGAGTCCTATTTGCAAAACTTATCAGACTTCATTTTAGCACGCCTGGAAATGGACAAAAGATTATGTTAGTGATTTTTCGCATATTTATATATATTTACTTAAATCTATTGATATTTTTTAGAAGAAATCTGCTTATATTTTTTTGGTACGAGGGCAGTTGAGATCATGCTGTACCAAGACTTACATTTTCCTGAGGATCTAAACCTCTGGTGTAGGGTATCAAATCCTGAAATGCAAATTGGTAAAAGGGGAAAAAAAAAAAGAAGAAGCAAATGCTTTTATTTGTTTGTATTTTTACAGCACAAAGATGACAAACATCGATGTGACAAATCTGGGGAGTAGACTTTTTCTGGAATCATGGGAAACCTACGGTTTGAGGAGTCGTGCAATAAACATCGCAAAACCTCTACCAGAACCTTACAGGATTTTTGCAAAACCTCGAGTTGGGGGTGTTCATCTGACATCGTCGGGTGCGGGGGCTTTCCCGGCGAGGGTTTCCCCAGCTGGAAATGCTCCGCACCAAATGGCGTCAGATGGGGATTCCCAACATGCGGGTATATAAGCTTAGGACTTTCACGAACTCTTCATTCTGCCTTCACTTGACAAAGGGAGCAGTTGGCTCCCGAAACGTCGTGTTTTTAAACCTTACGCCAGTGTCGAAATAACTGTTTGTTATGATAAACATCCTTTCTTTGATATCACTAGAAGTTGAAACCAGGTTAAGGGCATGATGGATGACTGCACAGAAACTGACCGAAAGCCAAATACCAGCCAACCCGAATTTTCTGCATAGGAAGTAAATGCACACAGTACAGTTATTTTAAAGAAAGAAAAATGGGGCACCTGTCCAAGAGAACTTCGTGTAAATTTCCGTCTTTTCTGGCTCTTTTCACCGAACCAATGTCTTCTTCATTCACTCTTAGTCTTCGATCCTGAAAGCTTTGAAACTTTTTCCTAGATTTTTTTGAAAAAGAAAGGAAAAAAATAATGTATATGTTATGATTTAAATTGTTTTACAAAACCTGATCACTGTCGTTTTAAGAAAAAATTCCTTGGACTTCACATGAAGTAAAATTTATCACTGCAAATCAATATCCCATGTTGACAACCTTTCAATGGTGGTGCGGCAAAGTAGTGCCAGCCTTCACCAAATTGTGGCTGTTTATTTTACTATCGAACTGTTAATATAAATGAAATCGATTTTTAAATTTAATAAACATTCTCGGAATTTTATTTTTGCTTTTAAATCACTCTACATGCCATTAAAATTTTTATTTCACACGTCGTCAATTGCTGACCTGTCCTAGGGTAACAGAATCAAATAATAATCTAAATAATCTAATCCAACAAAATCAAATTTTATCACCATTTGACTTTCAATAACTCAATGACTTTTAAAATTAAATAGTGTTTGAAAATTTTATATTTTAATATACTGAAAGTTGCCTCTACTCGATATACTTCAATGGACCATCTCATACATAGGCAAGCTATGGCTCTCTGAACACATAACTCCATAACCTCTGTTGAGGACAAAAATGTTTTTAAACATTTGTGTATGTGGATATGTAATATAATTAATATTCATGCTGCTAGTATCTGCAGATACAACTAGCGTGTTCAAAACAGATTCAGCACAGATCATCATAGCATCACCATGGATTTTTTCAATCATTTCAGTAACATCAACTGGGCACCCAACACGTTCCACGTCGCTTGTACTCATTTGGACACATTGAAATTTACCAAACCATTTACAAATCGTTCTGATCAAAGCTGCAGACTCACCATAATGTTTTTCAAGCTTGGTTTTAGTTTCCGTGACCATTTTACCTTTTGCAAAGCAATGTTTAATCCTTAATATGAACTCATTTTTCTCCGTTGTTACAAAATTTGGAAAAGCAAATCTTGTTAAATAGCTGCCAAACACGGACTAAATAACATAGCCATTTACAGCTTTTGTACACAGTTTTTCAAGCGCTGCTATGTGCTAAAAATAGCGTTGACAACATTTACTAATGGCAACATTTCTTGATTTTGCTTGGACTTGCTGAACAGTCCTTGTACATATGTCCTATGAAAGGAACCTGGTATTTGATTGAATTGGGAGGCATACATGCCTCCCCCCCTCCTCCCTCAAATGTACATTAGCGAAAACTGGTGAGAGCCCTGAGGATAATAATTTAATATCCCATCCCGTGCCATAGTTGACATACACTAAAAATTTTCTATCTGTGAACAAGCTTAGCCTATTTAAATCACCAATTAGGAATAAAGCAACTGGCCAACCACCATATATATATCGCGCCCTTATGATGAAAGTGTTACAATTTAAAATTCAGTGAAAATGACTTAATGTTACAATCAGATGTATTGGGTCGGTGCGAATGAAATATCCGGAAAATGATCATCACACTTAGATGGCAATAACTGAAAAATATAGTAACTTATTTACTGGAAATAATCTCCCTCTGAATTGACACACCGTTACCTTTTGCCTGGCAAGGCCATGATCCCGGAATGAAAAAACTTTTGTGGCTATGATGGGAAGAAGACATTAACTGCATGGTGAATCTCTGTATTTTGGGTGAACCGTTCGCCAGACACAAAGCGATCCAAGTGACGAAACAGATGATAATCTATAGAAGACAAGTCAGGGGAGTAGTGGGAGACGAGGCAATGATTCATAGCCCAACTCAAGTAGTGTCAGCATCATCCATTGTGTGACATAAGGATGGACATTATCTTGCAAGAAAGAGGAGAACGCCATGCGTATTTACCAAAGCTGGTTGTTTCACCATCAATTTCCAATGCATCTGTTGTAATTCATCACAATAACCTTCTGAAGTGATGGTTTGTCCATTTGGCAGGAAACTGCAATGAATCATTCCAGCTGTAGACCACCATATAAGAAGCATAAACTTCCTGGGATGTAAGGGTGGCTTGGGATGGCATTTAGGACACTGTGCTTTACTCAACCATTGTGCAGATCGTTTACAATTATCGTAAAGGACCCATTTCTTGTCGCAGGTAACGATTCGCTGCAGTGGAGATTCTCTTTCATTCCTGGAAAGGGGCGAAGTACAGACTTCCAAATGTCTCATCTTGTTGACAATTGTCAATTCATGAGGCACCCAAGAATCCATCTTTTTGACCTTACCAGCGAAGCCAGGCGACGAACAATTATACTGTGGTGGACACCTAGCTCGACCGCTATCTCAAGACATGTTTTCCGCAGTTCAGCTACAACCACACTTAGCAGAACATTGTCAGAAACTTCAACTTCTCGGTGACCACGTGGTTCATGTCTCAGGCTCATATCTCCACTTCGCAAACCATCGCCGAATGGTTTGTTCATTGGCTGTATTATCCCCGACTGCTTTGTTAATGTTTTGAGCAGCAGAATGTCCCAGCTTAAATTCATAAATGAAGATAACTCTCAAATCTTAGTTTTCCATGTTGAATTTGGTAGCACCTTACGGCCAAACAAATTCAAACTCGAACTTATTCTTCACCCGTGTGATAGCTCTTTATAGTGACGTAAGATGTAGAAAGCTTGTATGTACATTCTTTTAGCTGTATGGGGGGGGGTCATTCTCAAACCTATTTCTTACCGAACATTTCATTTCAATAGAAAACAATGCTGCATCATGCAGTGCAAAACGTTAGACCATAAGTTATTCGGGTTTCGGCTAGTTGGCATATGTCATTAGATGAACACAACGTCCCTCAATTCAGCCAGAAACAGTTTTTTACATTTTCTGAAAACTGGGATTTCTTTAGTTGTAGCACTTTCATCGCAAGGGTACGATATGTATATCCCTAATAAGTAGTTCAATATTGAATTTAAAAAAAAATCTAATTCATTTCTCCTAAAATGTTATTTTCAACACTACTCACACATAATTGATTTCACAAACTCGTAAAGTTCCCTTTTCTTCAACGGGCACATCATCCTTATCATTCTTAGTTCTCTCGGTGATGCTCCGAATCTAAAAACAAAACAAATAATGAAAAATACCTCTTGAATATGAAAGCCATACATATTTATTACACAATAATTCATATATACCGGATGTCCCATTTAGCTTCACGAACCGAAATATCTCAAAATTTACACAAACATTTAAAAAAAAGTATAAATAAAATTTGCAGACTATCTAATGATGCCAGAATTGACGACCTCACCTCACCCAATGTATGGGGCGAAGGGCAACTTGTAAATTACATAGTTTTCAAAAACTTTTCAATCCACTAAATTGTAGCTACCCCAACTTCCCTTCTCAGTGGACAAATCAACTACGTTTGGTGTAACTCAGGAACAACAACATGGACATAGTAAATTAAGAAACCATTTTTATCAACATTTTTTTTGGGCATAGTACTAGTAATGTCGATGTTATGGCATGGTTAGATGGTGAAACGTTCATACAGAAAAGAAATTTTTCTGCGTCTGGTGAGGTATGATCCCACGGCCGTCTGCTATCTCGGCAGGTGCTCTTACCAACTGAACTACAAACGACAAACATTCAATCACTTAATAAGATATTTAATGTGTATTTTCCAAAATCGGTTAGTTTGCAGAATGGGGCAGTACATGGACTGCTTTTTAAACCAAATTGCGAAGAGATCGGTATTAAATTCATAGAAAAGCCCATTGTAGCAGGTATATTTCTTAAACTGTTTAAATGGATAGCCCATGTTTTAGCATGAAGATTCACAAGGAGAATTCAAAATAATTGTCTCGAATTCTCGGTCGTGTGAATGTTAAGACCTACTACAAACCTGTCTACACCCTGCGTGATCTATTACTTAAAGTTAAGGATCGCGTCCCTGAGGAGGAAAAATCTGGTGCTATTTACCAAATACCGTGTGGAGACTGTGACAAGGTGTATGTTGGACAGACGGGAAGATCGATACGTCTACGAGGGAAGGAGCATATGCGTGTGGTAGCTAGGGGAGACGATTCAAGCCAGTTGGCTGAACATGTCTTCAGGGAGGGTCACGAACCAGATTGGCATTCGATGAAAGTATTACAGCAGAATGTGACGAATCTGGGGAGTAGACTTTTTCTGGAATCATGGGAAACCTACGGTTTGAGGAGTCGTGCAATAAACATCGCAAAACCTCTACCAGAACCTTACAGGATTTTTGAAAAACCTCGAGTTGGGGGTGTTCATCTGACGTCATAAAGTGCAGGTGGAGGGAGGGGGGGTCCCCCAGCAGGAGCTACCTTGAACCAAATGTCAGATGGGGGTATATAAGCTTAGGACTTTCACGAACTCTTCATTCTGCCTTCACTTGACAAAGGGAGCAGTTGGCTCCCGAAACGTCGTGTTTTTAAACCTTACGCCAGTGTCGAAATAAATGTTACAAACTAACCACTTTTCATTTTAAAGAGACTTGAAAAATTAAATATATTACATTTGAAATACTTCTGAAGAAATTATAATAACTTTCTTAAATGTAGAAAGCAGTTGGATACCTGTAATATTTCATTTTCTCCGGCTGTTCGAACATTAGCAACTAAATCCCCAGTGCTGTCCTCAACGCTCATAAAAAAGTTGGTGCAAGACAGAATAGCCATCTTTTCCTAAAAATATAGAAAACCAAGTATGAAGACGAAAACATATATAAGTTTTAAATACACAGTCGAGTTTCTATTTAACGAAGTGCCATCGTTCCTCTGAAAAACTTCGTTATAAGGAAAATTCGTTAAATAGAAATTAACATAAATGTTGAAACTTAATTTCGATAAAATGAAAAAGGTTAAATTTGGACAGTAAAAACTCATTTTAGTAGACTCTTCTTTTCTTACGAGTTTAAATATTTTTTGTATACAAGTACGTACAAATTAATAACAAAAAGCAAAGACCAGGCTTACCTTGCACCTGTATAATCCTCATACTATATATTTGAAACAGAGAAATAATTCTTAAAAACTTATTCCAGATGTTCCTTGCATGCTCCCTACCCCTTCCCCATTGAGTTCAATTCCATTTTCAAACAATGCAACACGTATGTGCGAGAAGCAAATTTCGTGGCTTAGCCACACCTGCCCAGTAATAACACTTTTTGCTACACCCCGAGTTACTACTGAGTTCCCAGTTTAGAACAAGAAAATTCAATGGGCCGTATGTCCACAATACAGAAGGCTACCTCACCTCCGTCCGTCCTTGCTTAAAATCCTCAACTACCCCTTCTACCTAACCGACCCGCTGAAAAATTGTAAAAGGTAAATTAAAAAAATCAAATTCTTTATAAAAAGAACTTCGTTATATAGAAATTGTTTTTCGTAATATGGAGACAAATTTACATGTTAGTGCCATTCAAAGTCAAGGTTCCGCCGAAAATTTCATTAAATAGAAAACTTTGTTATATGGAAGTTCGTTATATGGAGACTCTACTGTATTTTCTTATGAGAAAAAAAGTACACAAGAAATCCTAATTACAAAAACATTAAATAGATGATAAAAAATGAATTCAAAAATACATTTATCACATACGAAAAAAGTACATCTATAGCAGCAGTCGCCAACCGGTGGTCCGCAGAAAAAGCTGGACATTATTTGCATTTTTAATGTTTTATTAATAATAAAACAAAAATAATATTTTAAGAAATTCTAATATTCTGAATGACAATTTTTGCTTTTGTATTGCACTAAATTCATGAAATGTACTTGATAGGTTCCTAAATTTTTAAGTACTAATTTCTAACTAATGATGATGAAGATCCGATTGATCTTCTAGTGATTGTAGTTTCAGTTTTCCAAGATGCCTGACGCCTGGAGTTTACTTAACCCTGTGGACTGAAATGTCTCTCCGATACCAGTACATGTTCCTCTTCATTTAGATATTTATAACTTTTCTCTTCTCTATTTTGAGTTTCAATGTGCCAAAAACTCAAAGGGGGAAGTATGTCAAAAAAACAACGTAATTTTTTATTTTACAATTCTCGAGCTCAAATTATCATAAAATACATGCCTGTGAAATGTAAAAAAAATAGTTTTTCCTTTTTTTTGAGCTCGGGGAAATTTAGTTTTGGTCGACTCGTTCACTGAGAACGTTTTTCTGTTCGACGTGTTCTTGAACAAAACTTTTGTATATATTTTCTTGAACTCATTAAATCAAATTTAAAGGATCGAAGAGAATGAGTATCATTTCTTATATAGATGAAGAGACGTCAAAAGCAGGAGAACTAAACAATAGGATCATCAGTCATCGAGGTCGTATCCCAAGAATGGTGAGTGAATATATATGGCTACAGATAAACTTTTAGGTTTTATCTCGAAAGTTACGCCAAAAGGTAACAGCGGGGTTTGAAATTATAAATTTAGTGGTGCGTGAAGTCCGAAAGGTTGGCAACCGCTGATCTATAGTACACTGGAAAAAGATATAAACAATACGCGATTTACAATTTTCAAACTTTGTGCAAAAGTGATAAGCATTTAGTAGAAACCACCCTTCGAATTTTGATCATTTTATGGTCTTACGATATACAGCACATCTGGATAAGAGCAGAGGCATAACTAATGCCTGGCAAGATTTTGGGCTGATTCCATCCTTTATAGATAGCACGAACTACTTTTAAGATAAGCAGATCATGATCACCATACGTGTTTGTATTAGTGAGAATTGACTGCATGTTTACACACAGCAACGCTTTTAGCAACCTAAACCAAACTGTAGGGTTTGGGCCCTCTGCGGTGGCGCAGTGTGGTAACGCGTTCTCCTAGTGCGCCGCTAATCCGGGTTCGACTCCCAGCAGTGCAAAGAACGCTTACTCAGAGATCTCATAAAGATCGCACTGCTCACTGTAGTCCGGGGTTTGGTTCCCTAGGCCTTAAGAGGTTCGGATTCCTCGGAAAACAGTAGGTCCCGGCGCAGCATGACCACTGTAGTCTTTGAGCCGTAAAACAAACAAACAATGTGGGGTTGGGGATAAAGATTATGACTATGAGGGCACTGGGAGACACTACATTCAAATACAGCTAACAGAATCACACTTGTTCTAAGCAATTAGAGAAACAGTTTCCACAATTTTCCATATTTAAGTACATTATATTTTGGTAGAAACTTACATCTTGAAATACAGGTTCCCAGTGTTCCATGGACCCTATGGCATCAGATCTGCCTTCAACCTTTCCTTGTGGAGTGACCCTGAGGTATTTTCCATAACCGGATTTTAATGCAATCTTTGTGTCCGATAGTCGAACTGCAGTCATTATTTCTTCCGGATCTGGCCCTTCACCTAAAAGAAATATTCCCATTTACAAAGGTTTAAAACAGCCGTCATAACACATCAGCTTTAAAGATGGGAAATTTTTTTTCTCATCATAGTTGATGTGGTAATATTAAAAGATAAATTGTGTTTTTTATATATGAGATATCATTACCCTTCACAGGGATAACACAATTGCCAAATGGTCAGCACATAGAACCACAAGGGAGTATTTTTGTAAATTGCTTGTGAAGAAAAGAATGATTTCACGATGCCTGGTGGGAACCCACAGTTCTATTACGTATAGGAAAATTGGTTTTCATATGAGCTTTGTAGTACATAAAAAAACAGTTTACTCAAGTGAACGAGCACGATAAAAATGAAGAGTCAAAAGTTCCACTGAAAAAGTAAATATCCATAATTTAAAACCTCTTCCCTATTCTGGAGAAGCTGAAATCGTTGAAATATGCAAATTAACTTCTGTTAAAAAAACAACAACAAAACACCTGCCCACTCTCCACTGCAGACGTGTTATTTCTTTGGATGGAAATTTACAGGCACAAAATATAACCAATTACGAGTAATTTTGTACCCTGCCAGTAGGTGGTATATTAGGACGAAATTCTTTTATTTCGATGGAAAAATGCTAAAAAATTACAAACGGTCATTAATTAAGCACATTTAAAAAGTCCATAATTTTGCAGGTAAGTGGCGCATCAAGAACAAAATTGCACATCAGAAAAAATCATCACTCATTAATAACATTAAAATCGTTTTTTAAGTCAATTTTTTTTAAATTCTAGAAACAGATACCAGATGTTTTTTCACGGAATGGAATTATAAATTATGTAAATTAATGAAAGATTTTGACTAGTTAAATGTTTGGTGCCACAAAATGATGATTCGAACTCGCGACACAATTTTCACCACAGGCAGCATTTTTAATGTAGAACTTTAGAGTTTTAGGTTAAATTGCTTCCAAACAAATATTTCGTGACTTTACCATGACTTCCATGTTTGTTTGTTTTTTAAATTCCACGACTTTTCCAGACCTGGAAAAGACAAAATAGAATTCCATGACCTGTACGAACCCTGATGGACTGCTTTTTAAAACAAATTAATGTCAAAGAAGCGAACGTCCGAAAAGCAAGTCTAATACGATACTAAAGAAGGAAATTTTTAAAAAAATCCCGTCTTTAATATCACGATCATAGGCGTAGCCGGAGAGGGGGGGGGTTGGAGGTTGTAATCCTTTCCATTGCAATGAA
>QLNU02015003.1:116802304-116820548 GCA_006491805.2 Dysdera silvatica | reverse complement strand
CGTTCCGCCCAGTGACGTGAGTGGATCAATCAAGCTGATGCTGACTGAACTACAAAAGAATTAAATGATGACTAGATCATTGCTGCTGTAACTCAGACTACAGATGACAGCGAGAATGAAAACAATGAGAGCTATAAACCTACTAGCCGAATATTGCATGTAGATGCTAAGCAGTCATTAAACACAGCTTTTCAGTACATTGAACAAAACTCCCTTTATTCACCAACGGATATTTTGTGGATACGAAAATGGAGGAACATCGCAGCAAAATCAAAATTGTCTGCTAAGCAGAAGAACATTACAGATTTTTTCATCCTTCTTAAATACTAAACGTACAGTAGAAGTATATATATTAATATAGTTATACTACCTATTGACTTCAATATTTTCTGATAAATGTTATTTCCTATTTACACTGTCAAACTTAAAATGTGTCAACATAATATAATACTATAAAGTAATAGTATGGTAAGTAATATTCTTAATTGAAAACTATACGTAGTATATATATTGTATTCTAATTGAATCCCATTTTAACCTAAATGAAGTGTTCCTCTGACAATCCGACCTTTTCTGCATTCTGACCATGCTCCCGGTCCCATAGATAACGGATTAGTGGGGTTCTACTGTACTTTACAAATGTGCCTCGTACATAATTTAGAAACTTGAACAAAAAATATATTAAACAAATTTTTATAAATTATAAATAAAAAAAACATTAACTATAATTTTTCATTGGCAGAAGATTTATTAAGTAATGAAAATTAAATAATGACACACCATGTTTTTCAGCATCAGTATCAACTTGCTGTGATGATTTTTCCAAATCTTTTTTATGCCGTTTATGCTTGTGCTTCCTGAAAAAAAAAATTGTTTAAAACACATGCGATGCAGAACCCTGATTATCTTAAATCAACAAGGTGGGGGGAGGGGAAATTTCAAATAAGCAAAATTTTGTATAATCTGAAAATTCGTTTTCAAGGATAACACTATCAAACTATTTCATATTACATTTGCAAATAAGTAAAAGGAAAATTAAAATATTAAATTTTAAACATGAACATGTTGTAGCTTTGAACCACCAAGACGATTCTTCTTTAAAAAATTGTCATTTGAGAACGAAGTTAGCACCTATAGTAACCGGGATAATTCTAAAGTGTTACCCTGCAAAGAATACCTAACGTTACAAAAATGACATTTATTTTCATCATGGCAGATGGCAAAGGCTCATTGGTCCGCATGATAAGCTGACAAAATTTGCCGAAAGATGCATGATCTGGAATAACACCGAAGTAATTTAGATTAAGCATATTTCCATTAATGAGGTTCGACTGTAGTCCACATATTTGTATGAATCGATAAAAATACAAGTTACCCCTTTCCCTTTCACTAAAATCACATACACCTGCTTCTGAGGTTGGGGACAGGTTTGATGAACCGGATTTCGTATTCACCGGATCAGTGTTCACAAATTTACACCTAATTATGTAATACTTATACTACATTAAACAGCAATGCTAATATGCAACAGCCACAAACATGGTTTCATCATTTGAAAAATACATAACTACGATTTAAAACTTTCGGTAACAATACTGAGTCCGTTACCCAAAACTCACTCTATTCCCTTGAAAATGCTGCAAAATCTGCTAGATTTCCATACTATGTGAGAGTGTGACGTCACGTAGGTATGTACGAAACCCAAGCAAGCTGTGAGCGAGCGCACCATGTTTTTTTAGGATGCATGGGGATTTTTGATTTTTTGCAAATCAGTATTTTTCCTGTATCAGTGAAAACCTAATTGGGTAGCCCCCACACCCCCCGCCACCACAAAACATCAGTAAAGCGCGGAGTAGTACTCTCGAGCCGTAAAAAGCAATGGCAGGTAGTCACTGTGTGCCAATTGCCAGGTTTTGAGTTCTTGGAAACACCGTGCTAGATTCTGCTAAAATTGCGCTAGTTTTAGGGGGGTAATGAACCAAGTATTTGCGCCAAACTTTCATTTACAGCTATAAAAAATAAAATAAACCCTCTTTAACGGATACTCCCGATGTTTGTTATCTCCTAACCTCCAAGAAAAGTGGACAACTCCATATAGCGGACAGACACTCTAAGTTCCAAAGTGCCCGCTATTCCGAGGTTTTACTGTATATATCTAATAATAAACTATACGAACTTCGATTTTTCTCCTTTGAGGCGCAATTTTCCACATTTAACCCCACTGTATTCACTCATAATCCTTTATACTTTTATTACGATTATTATTATTACACTTTAAGCGTATAACGATTTCGACAAGCGTAATTATAAAACGCAGATTAAAAAAATGTTGCTGACTATTCTTCTTCCTTCTTTTTGTTTTCAGCTTGACATGGGTTATTGTCTTATAGGAATGGAGTACTTGTAGGTGGGATGGAATTGCATTCTGAACTGGGATCATATGTGGAGAAAAAATGAAAAACGCGGCTGCAAATGTTTAATCTGTATTTTCAGAAAACAGTGGACGGAGTCTAAAGTAAACGGGAAATTTTACAGCCACTCTCAGATAATTCTTCACGTAAAAAATAAATAAGCCCCCAATAAAAGATCAGCACGAACGCTGGAGAGAAGCCAGAGCAAAGCCCCAAAAGTAGCAATCACTTCTTCATTGCAAAAAAATAATTGGAAAAGAATGCATTTTATAGCGGAGAGCAAAAGTCTCTCAAAAGTTAATGTAGAGCAAAATGTTGAAAGACAAGATATGAAAAGGCAACAAGCAGAATAAAAGTTTGGGTAAAATGAAAACATGAACATATCTATTGAGAGCTGAAACTAAAATCTAAGGCAAAATTATCTGATAGGTGGAATTTAACTTCCCCAAGGGGTTAGCAAATGAAAACAGACAGATCAAGATATGAGATAATATATATAAGACATACACTGAAGTGCCAAAACATTATTACTTCCCCTACCGTGTGCGAATGGGCTCGTCGAATTACTCAAAGAGTACTTTAAGAGGTGGGAAGGGTATTTAACGACTTCCAATGATTCTCACTCATAATTTTCTCAACCACGTTTGTGAGTGATGGGTAAAGTTGGTGATATAACAAGTTTGATTCTGGGTGGATTATAATGGGTCCATAGCGCGAAAGGAGTATCTCCGAAACTTCACGGCTCGTCAGGTGTTCGCCAGCGGCCGTTGTTAAGACTTCTGCAAAGTATATGAATAACAGCAAAACCAATAGTAGGCGACAAGACGTTGGAAGTCCACTCGTCATCTTCGAAACTAGGCATGAGAAACTTTCCTGCTTAGTGAGGCAAAATCGACGACAATCAGTGGCTCAACTGACAGCCGCTTACGTTGCAAGTAGAAGTAAAGGGGATTCGGATCACACGGTCCAGCAGACTTCGTTTCGTACAGGATTCCGCAACCGACGGCCCTCTCATATTACTCTGCTAACCAATTATCACCGCTATTTATGTCTGCAGTGGGCCGGAGAACATCGTAACTGCACCATGGAACGATGGAACAGAGTTACCTGTCGGATGAATCTAGTTTTTCGCTTCATTACATTGATGACCGACTCAGAGTACGCTGTCTTCCAGAGAAATAGTTCCTCGGCACATGTACCACGAGTTATAAACAAGCCGGTGGTATTATTGTTTGATGGATGTTCTCATTCTTTGGAACCATTCGTCATGATAGAACACAACATGGAAGCTGTTGACTATCCCAATATCATTGCGACCAATTGTACTCTTACATGACGTTTGTTTTCCCCATTGGGAATGGAGTCTTCTAGAGCAATGTTCTCTGTTACAAGGCCAGAATAGTGCTTTAATAATTCAAGGGGCATATGGATGAATTTTAGTTGATGGCGCGGGAAACTCCACCCGCGTACTATCTGGCAGCCTACCTCCCAAATCTTAATATCATAGAGAACATTTGGGATACCATACCAGGCATGTAGCCAGGATGACGTGGCAACTGAGGCAAGACAAAGAGCGTAAGGGGCACAGAGCATTCGGGGATTATTCTATATATATAAACAGCTCTATGGGGAAAGTAGGGCACGCCAATTAACCCCACCACCGGCCAGAATAGTGCTTTAGTAGTTCAAGGGCACATGGATGAATTTTAGTTGATGGCGCGGAAGCTCACGCCATGAGCGCAGGCGTGGAACGGCGTAAAACCGGCTGAAATAATTCATAGGGAAGAACATACCCGTAGCTAAGGGGCGCAATCTGGATGGTTCTGCCAGGGGCCCAAGATTATCTAGCTACGGTACTATCTGGCAGCCTACCTCCCAAATCTTAATATCATAGAGAACATTTGGGATACCATACCAGGCATGTAGCCAGGATGACGTGGCAACTGAGGCAAGACAAAGAGCGTAAGGGGCACAGAGCATTCGGGGATTATTCTATATATATATAAACAGCTCTATGGGGAAAGTAGGGCACAAGCATGGGGCAATTGGGGCCAAGCCCCTGCTGGCCCCGGTTTGGCTACAGGCCTGTACATACAATAGCAACTCGAGCTTAAAATTCACGGCCCCAGAATATTCATGAATTGCATGACCGCTTCTCGCACATGTAGTATCATCTGCATAGGCGTACGCAAAAGTTCCTAAGAGAGTTATGGGCTCAATGTGGCGGGGGGGTTACAGAGCTAAAACTCCATGTTCCTATGTTAAATATACAAAATTTCATCGCAATGGGGATTTAGCATCCTATCTATTATCTGTTCACGAAAAGTAGTCCGATGAAACAGTTAGAAATAACGGGAGGTGACGTCACAAACGGCCTAGCCGATTACAGTAGAGGGGGACCCAATTTCAGAACTGGATTTTAGCGAACGTTTGTCAGCGGAAAAAAAAAAGAAACAAAACAGGTTCTGAAATTAAGTCCCTCCCTCTGCTGTAATCGGCTAGGCCGTTTGTGACGTCACCTCCCGTTATTTCTAACTGTTCCATCGGACTTCTTTTCGTGAACAGACAGTAGATGATCTTGCGCCCTAGCAGAACCGTTCAAATTGCGACACTAAGCCATGTAAATATTCTCTCTTGTGAATTATATAAGCCATTTTTACGCCCTTATACGCCGACGCCCCCTGGCGTGAGCTTTTCGCGCCATCCCTTGCTAGGGCCATTGGGGTTACAACCCCCCATCAACACCCCTCCACTCGTACACCAGTGGTCCTCTGTCTCCGGCCACTTACCAAACACTTGTGGCATCCATGATTGGATGTCACAAGTGTTCGGAATCCATTCTTAGCGTCTAAATTGGGTTGCAGGTTTACCGGTTTTTACCAATGTTGCACGGAGGCAGTTATTTATAAAAGCATCAATTTGATTTATTATTGCCTTGGTTACTCTCTGGGTTAAGCATGCATGAAGCAGCAATCGTTTTGTGTTACTTTAAAATATTTTTAGTTTAGTTTTTCTTCTTAGTCGTTTCGAGTTCTAAATTCTTCTTAATTGCGAAAAGATATTCTTAATTTTCCGGATTTTCTTTCCTCTTCATATGTTCCTCTTCACTAGACACAACACTGCCAAAATGAGCTAGATCAGCGGTTCTTCAACTGTGCTCCGCGGAACCCTATCAGGGGGTCATGGAGATCCTTTCAGTGTTCCACAACGGTTAGGAAAAATACCATGAAAAGAGTATTTAATCTTTAATGCTAAGAATAAATTATGAGGGAACGAAAAATTCTCCTTAAATTTTGAAAGTCGGTGATGAAACACAGTGCCTGATTTACGTAGGGCCATGCGGGGCAGATTCCCCGGTTCGGAGGGGGCCCCTAAATTCTATATTTAGGTCAAAGTTCTCTTAAAAAGTACACAAAACACGGAAGTGATGAAATGTTTTTTTGGCTAATCTATTGATGAGGTTTCTTCTACGTTTTTGTATTTTACGTATTCTAGGTTTCCATTGTATTCTACGTTTTTGTATTTCAATATTTGTTTTGTGGGGGAGTCTAGACTATTCAGAATTAAAAAAAAAATCCTTTACTGACTCCTTTCCATTGACCAGAAAAGCTTACCTGGCTAGGCAATGTGTTATATTATACTTACCTTGGTCTTATAAATAAAAGTCATTCGCTCATACCTATAATAAACATAGCAATCAGAAATCTGTCGTGGGTACAGGAGGGGTTGGGGCCCCTTCATGTGTGTCTGCCTTGGGCCCCAGAATTTCTAAGTCGGGCCCTGATGAAACACTAGAAATAAATATGTATGATGCAAATTCCGGGCTTTAAACTTTGAGTTATTGAGGGTCCGCGGTCTAGGAAAGTTAAAGAACCGTTGAATTAGATGACGCTAACAGGAAACAAACAAACATTTCGCAATTTTATAAATAACATAATTTTGTTTTTGTATACTGTCTAAAGAAAATAAATGTGGACTATCGAACAGGTCAAGTAAAAAATTTTAATATCTTTAGTACTGCCATTTTTGCAAACGTTTTAAGGCCTTGCGTTGCTGTGTTTGACTTATATAATGAAAACAAATGGTGGGGGTTTATTGTAAATATTTGATTGGGTAAGAAATCCTGCATTTTTAAATAATTTTTCAAAGTTTACTGTTTGTTTTTACAATTTTTTTTTGAAGAGCCGTGCTTGAGGCTGGGCGGCCGCCCAGGGGCGGTAAAATTTAGGGCCGCCAAACAAGTGTAGTGCAAGTATCAAGAAATCAGTTTTGTTTCGTCAAAGCGTATTTCAGGGCCGTTAAAATCTGCTTTGACCAGGGCCGCTAACACCGTAAGCCCAGCCCTGTTTGTTCGTATTTTTATGACGTAAGGACAGCAAAGGACATGCTGCACTTGGATTTCTGTCTTCCGAGGAAACCAAACCTCGGTGGGGGGGACTTAAAGTGTTCGATGTTATCATTGGGCAAGGCCGGATTATCGCGTAGACAAATGTTTAGGGCCCGCTTTTTTCGAGGGGCCCGGCTCAGCGAAGACTCAACGCTACTGCAAAATCGTTGTCAATCGGACCTTATCACCAAGACAGTAATATTATCACGGCGCGAATTTTAAATTTTTTGTATGTACGTTGCATGCACATACGTTACCCGTGCCAGATTTATTTTCAAAGTTTAAAATTTAAAGTTCCAGAACGGATTTAGCGAACATTTTCATTTGCCACAAAACCTTTGTTATATACGGGACCTACTCTGGGGGCAGACTGGGTCCTCTCAAAGGACTCAAATCCATTGGCCCTAAGGCTACTAAAAATATTTTCGACTACCGTCCATGAGGGCCCACCAGCCCAGTCCTCGCCTGGTTCTACTGTAATTATACAGGCTTGATTTATCCCACCAGGGGCCCGGAAAAAAATTGTCGAGGATCCCACGAAGCCTTACTCCGGCCCTGCCATTGAGAGTCGAACCTGTTACCACTGCGCCACCGTAGAATATCCAAAGTTCTCGGGATAAAATTAATTATAAAATGTTACATCCAAAGTTTACCATTTTTGTTATTAACTATTCGGTGTCTGACAAGCTCTCAGATAATGGCTAACAGTAGTCCTTTCATATTCAGTCATTCATCGTAGGGACACTTTCAATTCAGTCATTCCCCGTAGGGACACCATATCAGATGACTGGCATCATTCAACGATACTTTTACATCCAACATGCGTACTTGGCAGTCGAACCCAAACCCAGCGGATCCGAAGGCCGTGGATTAGAAATGAGACGAGCTCATCAGGCGGATACAAATCAAGCCCAAAACTAACTTTTCTATATCGAAATTCCCGATCAAAATCCGTTATTGAAGGAATGCAATTATCTAATTCGCTTCCAAGGATTGTAGAAATAGGTGTATATAAAAATTTCAAGCAAATTAAATAGTGTAATTTGGCAATGTTTTAAAAATTTAAATCTTACGTCAAGGAGTTAAAGTTATAGTGGAACCTTGTTAAGAAAAACACTAAGAGAAACAGAAAATTTGTCCGTATTAACAGTAATTCGTTTCGTCCGGAAAGGATAGTATGCTATACAATCTGACGGGACTTCAGAAAACGGTTCGTATTAAAAGTAATTCGTCTTAAGCGTGTTCGTCTTAACGAGGTTTGACTGTATTTGTAGTTTTGGGCTCGGGCGGGTTCGTACCTCGAAAAATGAACCTGAACTCATCTCTACCGTGGGTATAAACAATAGACGCCATTGGAGAGCATCACAGTTAAAATATTGTTAATTTTAAGAAGAAATCAAATATTGTAAATTTTGAGTAGAAATGAAATAATGCTAATTTTAAATAACTATTAGCCCTGCGATGGCGCAGTGTGGTAAAGCGTTTGCCTACTACGCCGTTAATCCGGGTTCGACTCCCTAATAGCATACAAAGAACGCTTATTCAGAGATCTCATAAAAAGATCTCACTGAAGTCCGGGGTTTGGTTCCCTAGGCCATAAGAGGTTCGGATTCCTCGGAAAACAGTAGGTCCCGGCGCAGCATGACCATTGTAGTCTTTGAGCCACAAAACAAATAATCATTAAATCAAATAATGTTATTTTTAAATAACGACTAAATTAAATAAATGTAATTTTTAATAACTATTAAAATAACGTTAATTTTTCACAGAAATTAAAATAATGTTAATTTTCAAGAAAAAAATAAATTAAATAAGGATATTTTAATCAGCAACAAAATTATTGTTTGTTTGCATGTTTTTGACACAAAGCCAATGAATGGACCATGTTATATTTTAAACTAAGTTTTGGGGATTTTGCAATCATTCTAAATTTCTCACGTCTAGAATTAAATTTCAGAGTATACATCAGTAAAATATCCAGAATCACAAATTATCAAAAAATGAATCACAAATCAGTAAAATATCCAGAATCACAAATCAGTAAAATATCCAGAATCACAAATTATCAAAAAATGAATCACAAATCAGTAAAATATCCAGAATCACAAATCCAGAAACATCGCCCCACGTTGGGCGAAGCATCCTTTTTACAGTTTTTGATTTTACCGTGTTTGGCGCAGTATAGCCTAGATGCTCTTGCGCCATAAAAAATCCAAACAATAAACAAACAAACCAGAATCACATTTCGAATGTCAACTACATTCATGAGCACTAGATGGCGCTCAGCTCCCATTTTTTTTAAATGCCTTAAGAATGTTCCGTTAGTGCACATGAACCGGAAGTTGCAAGTCAAGGCAGTCGTATTTCCGCGATTGCCTGATGTCCGGGTTTTAGGGAAATAACATGTCTTTTGATCCTAAACAAAGTAAAACGTTTGCTCAACTTATCGTCAAATGCTCTCCTGAAATAGCTAAAAAGGTAATTTTTTTCAAATATTTACTTTCATTATTAGTGAATTTCACATAGTCTTATTCACTTGCGATCGCAGCAAGTTTAATAAAGAGGGGGAGGTTACAGGATTACATTGTTTTTTTTTTACACATACGCATTTTTACAAAATTGTATGGTAATGGGGGATTATGACCCCATCATCCCCTCCCTCTGAGTAGTCCCACGCTTTTAAGACGTCTAGTACGTATAAGTTAAAGGTACTGCTCTTGCAAATCGTAATGACGTCAGCCACAACAATGGCTATAAACAAAGCCACTGCAACAACTTTGATTGCAACACTTAACATCTCGTAAAAGCGATCTGCGCAGTTTATTTGTTTTTAAAATCATAACCCTGCTTTTCGAAAATTGTTTAAAGGCATCTGTGATAATTCAAACGAAATTTTTTTCCATTTTTCCAAATTTTCTTTCATTTTTCCGCAGTTCTTTTACCAAGCCATTGATTTGTTTTGTGGCCAGAGCCGTCCACAACAGAGGGATTATTCAGATACTTGGACCTTATTTGAATGGTGGGACATCATTGATTCCAGTCAACAATTTTTAAAGACTTATCAAAGTACCGAAAACAAGGTAAGACCGAGTCCTCTAAAAACTTCTTTAAAAATAGTATTTTTAGCAGTAATAGGTGTAGAACTATTAAAGATTTTATAAATCAATTTTGATTAACATAAATTAGTATTCTGCTAAGCATCTAAACTCTATTAAGAGAATATTACAATCATCATTATATTTTTTTTGGTGCTGTTTTTATTTGCAAGAAGGTACCTCGTTTTTAATATTCCAATAGCATGCTTACAATCACCTTACTTAATTATATAGCAGGTAAGTGTGCTGTAGGTAGGTAGGGGTGTAAACTGCTATATATAGTGAGGCAGGCAAGTTCAGTGGTCTAAGAAAGGAGCCCCCCCCCATCCCAATCTGGAAAACAAAATACATTCTTCTCTGTAATACCCAGTCATCCACTCCCTTTTTTTTTTAAGCTGCTTGGGGCTCTTCCCCATATAATTTGGAATTGCTGTGTCCTTGGGCAAGACTTTGGGGCTATAGTAAATTAGGGGGCTCATCTCATTTTTGGGCTCGTATGTTATTAAAAACAAGGGACCTCAGAATGATCTTTTGCCTAATGGACCTAAAAATATGAGCTACATCACTGCAGATTAGGTCATAAGGCATTGAGCCATGATATTCTGTTAGATTCCACTTTCACTACCATTGTTATTATAGTTAGATCCACTTGCAACAAACCTGCATGTATTGAGTTTCCGGATTTAGCGAAGAAATATGTATTTGGTTTAGTATAACGTTAAAGTCAAGTAGAATTTAATTGCTTTCAATGAGTAAGAATTTTGCATTCCACGGATTGAATGGGGAAAATAGCCAATTGGCTTTATGTAGAAGAGAAAATGTTGGTCTGTTTACCACAAAAAAAAATTCGGTTTAGAATTTCTTTTGTACCATTAAAATCAGTCAGAAAGGTGCTCTTATACAGAATTGTCATGATATACATAAACAAATGGCCCTGCCTCTGCCTAAAACATCTTAAACTTCTTTTACAGAATTGTAGGCGAGCATATTTCGATGGTGTGTTAGAGTTCCGTGAGGGTATATCTAAAGATACTTGCTGTATAGCATAGCTATGGACTACTAATGGTTCGATTCAGAACAATAACAATTGAACTTTATTAATTGCATGTGTTCAGCGAAATTAGGACCAAGCAAGTCAGGCATCAGTGCCAATGGCATAAAAATATTGGGGGGGGGGAGGACAACATGCCAGTAGAAGGCATTTTGTTTGAAATTGAATGGAGATATGGAACCCTAACACCAACATTGGGCAGAGGACGGGTCTCCCTGTCCTCCCCCCCCCCCACTGCTAACGGCATCCGTGGAGTCAGGCTGACTCGTGTCTTATCAGATCGTGCATACTTATAGAATTTTTGAGTAAAACCAGTGTCAGGATGGTTGCATCCCTTTCGTTATGAGCCACGGGTGCCCATATGGGGGGGAAGAGGAGGCTCGAGCCCCTCTAGCTGTTCAAAAAATTTTATTTGCCCGATTCTGCCATGCATTTACTTTCAAAAGATTTACAGTAGTGTTTTAAAATAAGGTACTTTTTAGCTTATTGCTAATTATCAAGCAGTATCAATTATTTTTGTAGCATTTTAGTATCACATATATTTACTAAAATGTTTGACATACTTGAATGGGAATTAATTTTGCTCAGTCTCCTCTCCTCACCAGAAGTACTACTTATATGGGTGCCCGTGTTACCAGCTACTTATAAAATGTGGAAGCCAGAGCAACGGAGACCAGTCCTGGTCAGAGCTATTCTGTATTTAAACGTTTCAACACATTATAATATAGGCAATATTATAAAGGCGGATACTATTGCCTTTCATAGGGTCGGCACAACTATTCCAGATGCAGCTGGCCACGAGTGGCACGATTCATAAATCTCCAAGAGGCAGTGTTAGCAAGGGTCAAAAAGAAGAAAAAAATCCGTTTTAGATTGGGCTTGATCAAATCAATTAGCTTATATCCAATGCTTGGATATTAACCAAGAGGTCAGTGGATGAAGCACAGTCTCAGAAACGAATTTTGTCCCACGTTTCTGATCTTTGCTAGTACTAATGCTTAAGGATTTGTGTATTGCACCACTCGTGGTCAATAACTGCCTTAGCAGTAGTTGTACTTATTCTCTGAAGAGCAATAACATTTACCTATTTGTAATATGTGGGACAAAACGTTATAGTTTGAGCAGAAAAACATGGATATTAAATTTTCTTAATAAATCCGTAATTAACTATAGTATCAACTTTTAGTTTGTTTAACATCAGGATATTGAAGATTTCATTATAAAGCAGGGGTTGAAATTAATTTTTTGAATCAGGTGCACAAGTGCACCCAAGTCTTATAACTTACGTGCACAAGTAATTAACAGAATAGAAAGTTAACTTCGATGTCAAAAACAGGTAAAATGTAAGTATAGCTATTATATTAAAGCATGTCAGCTAAAAAAATGCAACTTTTCAAAATAATTGAACATTCATTTGTAATAAAAAAAAAATACAAAGCAAATGCAGATACATTGAGAAAATTATATAAAATTATTCCATATGTCACTGTTCTTGAAAATAAGTGCAAGTAGCCATAGTTTTGAACAGTTACGTGCACTACGTGTATCCAAATTAAAAATTTACGTGCAGAGATAAAATTTCATATGTACAGTGCACCTATGCACCTGCTAGTTTCGAATCCTGTTATAAAGGCTTGTTAACACGTTTTGCTTCAGTTCAATCCTCCGTTTACATTGATCTTCATGCCATCTGACGATGTAAATGGCAGACATGGAGGATCGCTGTTGTTTCAGGTGCAGCATGAAGACCGAAGGTTTGCCACGTAACCAAATCTACCATGTAACCAAATCTACCACATAGGTATCCATTCAGATGTTGCAAGAAGAAAGCGGTATAGGAGATGTGGAAAACTGATGTGGATCTGCGTCATGAAACATGACATGGCCTCAATGTTTATAGGAATTACAATACGAACGGAGGCTTGAATTAATGCAGAAAACGATTGTGTAAAATGGCTTAACATAATTTATATGTAAATGTTGGAAGTTTTTTTTATATGTGTGTTGATACAATTTAGCAAACTACAATTAAAAATTTTCTCCAGCTTTCAGAGCTTTTGGCAGATTTATCGCCGGAGTACCATCAGATAATAAGCGATTGTTTAGAAGTACGCTCTACTGATTTGAAACACGCACTTTTGGAAAGAACTAACGAAATAAACCATGCTGTTTTACGTGACTATGACTGGAAATTGAAGGTAACTGAGTATATGTATTTAAGCTAAAAATCGAGTAGAACTATTTTTTTTTTTTAAGGAAATGCATTTTCGTTCTTCAAAAAGAATGAATTCTTTAGATTCATTCCCATTAATACTTACCTTAAATGCAACTCACTTTTTCTGATCCATTCATTTTAGTGGAGTTGACCAGGGACGCCTAGAGCCAATGCGGTCCCTCAATCTTGCTTTGATTGGCCCCCATGACGTGATACCTCCATGACCAGGCAAGCTCACTTTGACCGTGCCCCATTGAGCCCCAGGCTTTCCTGGGCCTGGCTCCCACACCGTAGGTCTTTGCCAGTGTGGGCCCCCAAGACTGCAGCCTGTGCTGGCCCCCCCCCCTTTTGTTGGATCTGGAGTTGACATGTGGTGGCGTAGAGGTAATGTGTCTGTCCATACCAGTAATTTTCGACCTTTGTGCCATGGCATATTACAGTGCCGCGAAAATGGCAGCTACTAGTATGGTTTTAGAATACTAAATGTGCCTTGAACTGAAGACTATTGGGAACCATTGGTCTATACTATCAGGGGCGGATTTAAGATACGAGGCACTCTAGACAAACAATTTTTGGCACCCCCTCCATTGCCGTAACTAAGGCGGCTAACCTCTCTAGAAAATTTCTTCTAAACATTGAGGTATACGGTTTAGCCCCCTAAAAAAGTTACCCCTCGACTTCAAAGCTAGTTATTCCCATGTGCAACCCCCCCTCCCATACTAGCAGAAATAAATAAAATCAGTTGTTCTGCCCTCCCAAATACGATGAAAGAGAGGGAAGGGGTGGCATTTATGATTATCCTATCTCGTGTGCATTATTATATGATATAATGACATTATTTTTATAAACAAATTTAGTTTATTTGGCGATAATTTTTCAGATTTTTTTTTGGATATTGGGGGAGGGGGCAAGGGCTGCTGCAAAACAAAATTTCAGGGAGAGCGCAAAGCTTGAAAATTTCACTTGTAAGTTTAGTTTTAAGTATTTTTTACTTGAAAATAATCATTTTTAATGTAAACTTATTATTCTCAGGGGTGCACACGCCCCCTGCCTGGATCTGGCCTTAGGGAGCAGGCATTGCTTCAATCAATTTTTCAAAATTTCAAATTTAGAGAAAAAGGGTGGAGGCTGCCTTCTCAGGGAGAGCTAATCGACAGAATTCTATGATAAATAATTTGCAGTTAAAAAAAAAAAATCCTTAGCCTCTTGCATCCCTAGAAATTTTGCGCCCTGGGCAAGTGCCCAACTTGCCCATTTATAAATCCGGCACAGTATACTATGCAGAAAATCCTGGTTTTGAGACCCTTTGGCATTGAGCATTTGTCATTTTTTTAATTGGTTTATATTTTGGAGTTTGATTTCTTAGATGATAAGTTCAGATCTTTCAGAAAACTTTAGGTCTTAGCAGTTGGGGAGGAGCTAAGGGAGAGGGGCTCAAGCTCCCATTGGATAACAAGATACATTCTTCCTAACGCTGAATTATCTCTTTCAGAGCTGCTCCGCTTCATCCTGGCTTGGCATGATCTTAGTTGCCCTTATGCTATCGAATGCAAATGATCATCATCAATTTAGCAGGGCTGTTCCCAAAGGGTACGCACTGTGTGCACCATATACTCTCAAGAAATTTTGAATTTTGAAAAGTACTGAGTATATGCCACAGACTGTCAAAGTCTCGAGAAAGCTTTTGTATTTGCTGGTTTTGGGGAAACTTCCAACAAAGTTCGGCTTTTTTCTTTTTTTTTCTAGTCATTTACAAACTTGAATGGAAACAAATGAAGAAAAACCCCCAAGCCTCAAAATAATATATTGCGTACGACCAGGAGAGGAATAAAAAACTGATGAAAGTGGCAACTGCCACCTTGGGCTTGTATAGATGATAGATGACCATTCAAATGCCAGTCAGTGTGGCACGCACAGTGATGTCACCCAGTTCAGTAACTCCACAATTTCAGTACTCTTTAATTAAGACAGCGCCGCATACTCTCAACAGTTTTTTTTTTGGACAGCCCTTCAATTTCGTAAAAGTGAATCATTTTGAGTCATTCATTCAATGACATTAAGAATGAATGAACATTTTCATTCAGGAAAGAGAATTATACTTCTGTATCATTCCATGTTTGCCACTACTGTGGCTTTTGGTGAAAAGCAGTTTTTTCAGAAAGCTTTCCTTTTCTTGCGTGAAACTACCATCCAAATATAAATGCATGAAAAATGCCATCTTGGTTTTGGAAGCATACCAGCTGTTTCAATCTTCCTTGTTAATTTTTTCCCCGGCTGGATTTTCAGCAGCTGCTTTACTGCAGTTGCTACGATCTCTGCCATTTGGCTGGAATCCAAATTACAATTTCATCCGCTGATTAAAATGATCTACTTGTGCACCAGTCTTTCATAATGCCATTACGTTATCACATTTGTCTATACAGTAATGTAACATCATTATTTTCATTGATACAGTGATTAATTCATTGCATGGATGAGTAATTAGTGAGGGAGAAACTTTTATAATTTTTCCCCTTATGGTATTTTTCACTCAGTCTATTGATTTTCTTTAAGTAAGATTTATATTTTATAATAAATGAAAAATGATATATGAGCAATAAATGAAAAATGAGCATAAATTAAATGATTGAATAAAGTAAAATGTGTAAAAATCATTTAAAAGGAATGAAAGGAGGACACCGCAAGAAACTTAAAAAAACAAAACCAGGAAAGTAGGGATGAAATGAAATAAATCCATAGTTACATTTGATATAGGACACACGGTAAAGATCCGTAATATTTTCACATATAATAACAATAAATATAAATCTATTATTATTTAAAATATACATTTTTTAATTAAAAGAATTGAGTTATTTTTAATCTAAAGTTCTATTTATAATGATAATAAATTGTGTTATAAGTGCTTTGTTCTCATTTTGTATATTGGTATAAGGATAGATTGTGTTTGTCCACTATATAGGAAATCTGGGTTTGAACCTGAATGGTAGTGAATACTGGTCCTTTTTTTTTTCTTATCGAATGGTGGTCGAGGGTTTAATTGTCTAAATGGGTCCTGTGATTGCATAGTGGTAAGGAATTTTCCGAGCATGTCATTAATCTGGGTTTGACACCTAAAGGTGCAGAAAAAAAAAGCACACTTGCAATATGAACTGCCCACTGTAGTCAGGGGATTGGTTCTCTAGGCTCTAAGAGGTTCGGATTTCTTGTGGGAAAACGTTGGTCTACTGTGCTTTGCCATTGGCAATGAACTCATCTGTCATGCCACTAACTCGGGTTCGACTCCCAATGCCATCGTGGAATGCATGCCGTTTTTCTTCCCATTGTAATCTAGGATTTGGGGTGAAACCACACAGTTCTCACTTACTGAAATCGTTTTCAATGTTGCCGAAACTAGCTGGCAAGGGGTGAAGTAACCTTCCGCCATATTGGAAATGTGGTTTACGAAGTGTTTTCGAGCACTGTAATTTTCCTGAATCAACGAATGTCTTATCGCAAAAAAACATTGGATAAGCCTGAAATCCGAAACTGTTGAACCAGCAAAGAGTTCAACAATGAGGAAAAATAAAAGCAAGTGCTTGCTTAGTTCTCACATTAGAAGCATAGAATAGATGACATCACAAGCATAACTACTGCAATTTTCGAGTAATTCCTGGAGGCGAGAGAATGCTGTTATGAAATGTGCAGTAGCACCGGGTTTGCTTACCTTGGCAGCAAGGTTAGGCTTTCTTGGAATTGAGGTAGGTCCTGGTATGCATATGACTTATTGTCCTTGCCAGTGGTGTAGCATGGGGGTGCCACAGTGCGAAACCCCTGTAGCAAAATAAATAAAATGGCAAAAACAAATGATTTTGTAAATGGCAGATTTAAGTTTTTCTTCAAATTGGCAAAAAATTTGTGGTGCAGCATTGCCTTAACTGTCCTTATGCCATAAAACACTTGGGAAGTTTTATTTCCATTCTTTAAATGTTTTTGAGTTCTGTTTCTGGGTAAGGGGCAAGTACTCTTGCTGGGAGTCTACAAAGTCCTATTACCGATGACTTTGTAACATCACTTATAGCTAAGCCTGTTTCAGATAACTGTTATTTATAGCTATGAGGCCTATTTAAGCTGTTGGTTATGCTCTAGGGCAGTTCTCAACCTTTCCCTGTATCTCACATCCCTAGGGAAATCTTTGATTACCACCCATCCCCACCTTACAAAAAGTGATACATTTGAAGGAGTAAAGTCAATGTTTTAAGCCACATGCAATACTGTGGGTGAACAAATTGAACTTACAAACTAAGTTTTAGTTGAAACTTTAAGGGTATTCTAATTAAGCCAAGCTCCTTTCGTCACCAAAACTCATGCTATATTTTTAATATTGAGTCTGAGAATTCTAAGCACTATGCCAGTGTGTGAATCACAGCATAGGCAAAGCCTGACTTGTATCTTGGAACGTTGCCAAAATAAACTCTGAGCATCTACCACATTTTTTTCATATGCAAGGGTATGTTTTGCGAATCAGTATTTTTCCTGAATTAGTGAAAGCCTAGTAGGGAGGGAGGTTGCCCCTACCCCACACACCCTGCCACCAAAACATCAGTAGAGCATGGAGCCGCACCCTCCTACAATTCGAAAACTTGCAATAGTGAAAAAAAAACTCGCCTCGGTGCATGCAGTAGTTGAACGTACCAGTAGTAGGACGTATTTACCCAATAAAAGAAAACTCCAATGATGGTCATATTCCCAAGATGACCAAGATATATTAAGATGGACTGATTCATCCATATATAATTAAAATCAAATTCCATCTAGGGCAGCGTCCAGATGTTTCAATTTTCCGTAATGTAAAATTGCCCTAAGCACGATTCTTTTTATGGGACGTCCCTTATTTTCAGTTATTTAACAGGTGCACCAAAAGAAAATATAAGTTTAACTCCTTAAGAAACCCTTTTTCTAGCCACTCCCTGAGTACATTTGGTGGATCCATATGTCTAAATGTTTATACCGCATATGCTATATCTAATGATAATAAAATAATGATCAGGAAACCTAATAATTACTTGTCGAGTTTTGTTACATGTTGGACTCATTGTGTCAGTT
>QLNU02015003.1:116744685-116802204 GCA_006491805.2 Dysdera silvatica | reverse complement strand
AAGGAAACAGTGGATTAAACGAAGACTCTGAGATAGTCGAAGGAACAGCTCCTAAAATCTTAAAAGAAGAAGTTTCATTTGCAATAAAAAGTATGAAGAAAGGAAGAGCCCCTGGTGATGATGGTATTACATTAGATATCCTAAAAGAAGCTGGAGAATATGTAGAAGACATACTTGCAAAATTCTTTACCAAATGTCTTAACAGCGGTAACATACCAAACCAATGGGATTCTGCAACAGTAATTCTTTTGCATAAAAAAGGTGATAAAGAGGATTTGAAAAATTACCGACCAATTAGCTTGTTACCTGCTATTTATAAAATCTTCACAAAAGTGCTAACACATCGCCTGCAGAAAAAATTAGATGCAGCTCAACCAAGAGAACAAGCTGGATTTCGAAGTGGATTCAGTACAGTGGACCATATTCAAGTATTAAGAGAATTAATTGAAAGAACACATGAATATGAACTTCCATTGTGTGTTGCATTTATTGACTATGAGAAGGCCTTTGACTCTATTAAAACATCAGCAGTCATCAACTCTTTAAGATCAACAGACATTGAGGATGTGTACATTGACATGGTGAAACGTGTGTATAAAAATGCAAGTGCAAAATTTCGGTTACATAAAGATACCAAAACTATCAAAATTGGTAAAGGTGTGAGGCAGGGAGATACCATTTCTCCAAAACTTTTTACTTCAGCTTTACAGATGATTTTTCAGCTGATAAATTGGAATAACAAGGGAATAAAAATAAATGGTGAATATTTAAATCATTTGCGGTTTGCTGATGACATTGTTATTTTTTCAACGAACCCATCAGAACTCCAAGACATGGTACAGGAGCTCTCAACTAGAAGTAAAGAAGTTGGACTCAAGATGAACCTACAAAAAACTAAGATCATGTTCAATAATTTTGTAGAGGAAACAAAAATACAAGTTGACAACATTGAGCTAGAAATTGCTGATTCATATATTTACCTTGGCCAGCTGATTTCAATGGATGGCAACATTATGAAAGAACTCAACAGACGTATTAAACTTGGCTGGAGTGCATTTGGAAGAAACAGTTTTATCCTGAAGGGGAAATTGCCTTTGTGTCTAAAAAGAAAGGTCTTCAACCAGTGTGTATTGCCAGTCCTCTCTTATGGATCAGAGACATGGAGTCTAACAGTTGGAGCAATACGAAAGTTACAGACAACGCAAAGGAGCATGGAGAGGTGCATGCTTGGAATAACTAGGAGAGATCGAAAAAGAAACACTTGGGTGAGAGAGCAAACTAGAGTAGAGGACATCATTGTTAAAGTAAAAGGGCTGAAATGGCGATGGGCTGGGCATATTGCAAGAAGAACTGATCAACGATGGACAACAGAAATTCTGAACTGGATTCCAAGAGACCACCGAAGACCTAGAAAACGTCCTCAAACTAGATGGGTGGATGAAATAAGAAAACAGGTTGGGGTGACGTGGAAGCGAATTGCTCAGGATAGACTTGTGTGGAAAGCATTTGGAGAGACCTTCATCCAGCAGTGGATAGATAATGGTTGAATATGATGATGATGATATATATATATATATATATAAAAAAATTGAAGCATTCAGGTATTTGATGACATAATAGTTTTCAATTGCCTAAATTTTGATGATATAACACAACTTATTTATCTAAAAAATTTAAAGTTGATAAAACAAATTCAAAAATGGAATTGAACTTGACCTACATCTTGTTAGGAAAAAGATTTTAAAGTTGAGGTTAATACTTTTGATAAAAAGACATACTTTCATTTTGAAGTGATAAGATTAACTAATTTTAATTCAAATGTAAATATTGGAATACATAGAAATATAATTATTACTCAGATTAAAAGAATTAAAAAAATTTGCACTATAGATAATAACTGTAACAATGCTATAAAAAACTTAGAAAAAATATTAGAAGGCAATTTAGTTCCAAAAACACTTATAATATTTTTAATAAATCTGAAAAGATTAGAAATTTGGTAAAATAAAATAATCTGAAAATAAGTAAAGTAAGATAAGTAAATAATATAAAATAAAAATAAATATAAAATAAAAGATAAGTGTAGTTTAAAAATATCTGAAATAGTAACACTTGTTTCGATTTATTTATCATTTCACGAAATTTCAATGTTTTGAAACATTCTTAAAAAAATTAATTAGAATTAGGCAAATTGCAAGGTAATATTTTTCTTTTATTTCATTCTAGTTTAATATTATTTTGGTATAGAATTATTTAAATGTGTTGAAAATTCATTCTTACGTTCATAATTTTAAGATTTTTTTTTTTTCTAAATTTTGCTCCCGAGGTATTGGGAGAATAGTACCTATTTTGTTAATATTTGGTTATTAACAGAAACACACTGTTCTGGGGGGTGTCCATTGAAAAGAAATAAAGAAACACACCTTGGTCCTCAATTTCTGCGCATTTAATTTCTCAAAAGATTTTCAAAAAAAATAAGTAAATAAATAAAAATAAATAAAAATTGTTTTGGCTGTTAAGTGACACCAACCATAAAAATTCAAAAGAACGTAAACTACAAATCCCAACAAAAATTATTAACAGGGCAAATTTAAAAACCCTTGTAATTTGCTGACTTTTCTTGATTCATGTGCATTTCTTTACGGCGCAAAATGAATGACCTTTTCTGTACTTGCATTACGAAAAATCTAACCAAGCAAACGATGTTTTAGTTGTACAATGATTTGTTGAATGATTGGTCCAATGACTGAAGCAATTTTTTAGTTGCAGTGACTGATTCATTCGCGGTTACCTCATCTTCGCAGTGTGCTTACGTCCCCCTCCCCCGTCCGGTTGATGCAACCATTGCCTATTTTCGTGGTATTTCGTACCGCATTATTGTATTCCGTTTTCGCCAATATTATAGCCGTGAGTCATGCGACTCAACGATTTTGTTGAAACTTGGATGTCTAGAACATTCCGTTTACCAATTGCTGATATGCCTATTAGCTCTCGTGTGGGCGTCACTGACTCCCCACACTTAGCAATGTCTACACTATGCAAATGACTTTTCCTATTTATACGACGTGATCGATTGGAAGCGGCAGAATTGGAAGTCTCACGACTGGAAAATGTCATTTTCGTTGTTTGTTATTCGTTAGTGTCAAAAATTCGATTTTCTTTCTGTGAAGACATGGGCGAGTTTCGATTTTTCACTGTCATTCACCCCTTTCTCATGTTACAGCGTGAAATCGAACGGGGACAATTTTGTAAAACGTTAGTTACATTGTCAGAATTTCTTCTGTTGTTGCATTGGTGTTGTTTAATTATTATGAAGCGGAGACATGGGGTGTGAATCTTCCATTTCATAATTATGTGTTGAAATTATTGATGTTGAAGGAGTAATATTTTCTGACATACATGTAAATGAGGGTAGCAACGTTATGGTAACGCATCCGATATTATACGATATTTGGTATCGATGTCAACAACATTAAGAAGTAGTATCAACACACAACGACAGTATCGGTACGGTATCGGTGAATGTCGATTGATGAGCCATTCAGAAATAACCTATACTATTTTTTTTTAAGTAGAGACTTAAAAAATAAAAACTAATAAAAGAAAAGAAGATAGTATAGGACACGGGTGGGCAAATTCGGCTCCGAACTAAAAATTTAAATCCTTTTATTTTATTACTTGCGTTTCAGAAATTCTTCCACGAATCTTGTTAAAGTGAATGAGATATGAATGAAGAGCATTTTTGTGTAGGATCTTAAGTACAAAATATTTAATAATTTTACACGAGTAAAAAAAGCAAACATATTTGATATCGAAGAAGAAAAGTTAGACAAACGCAAAGAAAAATTGAAAGAATTGTAGCTGATTTCAAATATAGGTTTGAAGATTTGAAAAGTTTTAAATCTACATTTGCATATTTTGTGAACTCATTTATTTGTGATATTATTGAAGATGGATATCAAATTTCTGAAATAATGCTTGTTGAAAAAGCGGCTGGGGAATTCGGGTTATTAGATATAAAAGAGGATCAGGCATTGCAAATGCAGCACAAATAATTCTGCAACTGAATTTTGGAAACTTGTGCCAAAATTAAAATATCCGTAGTTGAAGAAAGATGCTTGCCGTCTAATTTTAATTTTTGTACAGCATATTGCTGTGAACTTTCGTACTCCACAATGAAATTCGTGAATTTAAAATATCGTTCAGTCACTTCGCACAACTGCTGCGGACGGCTTTAAAAGAAATTTCGCCAAATTTCAAAGATTTGACCAAAGGTCTTCGTTAAATGTTATACTCTTCGATAATGCATTTTTATTATTAAAATTTTGAAATAATTATTTTATATTTCCTTTCTCTTAATTATATTTTCTTATACACATTCTATAACAAAACAAAATCCACTCACCAAGAAGGAGTTGTCCGATTGTAATGAAATTTCGTTTAGAACGACTTTTTGACCGAACATGCAAATGATTAAAATTTGGTGTCCAATGAATGAATAGCGGGAACTCCAGCGCATCGGAACTGCGCATTCAGCAGGTGTATATAAGGAGCGATTCTCAATATGTGGTCAAAATTTCTGTTGCATTTTGACTGCGGATATCTTACGTCGACTGTAACAATGCCTCGCCGAAAGATTCGTGCTCATTACGAGCATATGTCAGAGTTTGAAAGAGGTCGTGCTATCGGATTGAAAGAGGCTGGTTGGACGAATCGAAGAATCGCTGGACATGTGGGTCGAAGCGATGCGGCGATTGGACGGTGCTGGCAAGAGTGGGTCAACAACGGCAGATGTCAGCGTCGGGACGGCAGCGGTCGACCTAGGGCCACAACAGAACGGGAAGACAGAGCGATTGTCAGAGCAGCTGTCACAGCACCGGATTCGTCGTTATCAACTATCCAACGTGTGGCCCGCACACATGTGTCCAACATGACCCTCTGCAGACGACTGAGAGAGCGGAATTTACTCTCGCGCAGACCGTTACGCCGCTTACCTCTCACGCCTTTACACCGTCAAGTCCGATTACAGTGGTGCCGGGCTCGATCAACTTGGAACTGCGCTGACTGGGGACGTATAGTCTTTAGTGACGAGTCCCGTTTCCAACTGTGTCCTGACGACAACCGCAGACGTGTCTGGAGACGTCCAGGGCAGCGTGGGGATCCTGCCCTTACTATCGCACGCCACACATGCCCACAACAGGGCGTTATGGTCTGGGGTGCCATCTCCTTTGATAGCCGGACCCCTTTGGTGGTCATTTCTGGCACACTTACAGCACAGCGGTACGTAGACGACATTCTACGACCGGTTGTGTTACCGTTCCTTTTGCGACACCCTGGACTTACGTTTCAACAAGACAATGCCCGGCCGCACACGGCACGTGTTGCTATGAATTGTCTTCAAGCTTGCCCAACACTTCCTTGGCAAGCTAGGTCTCCTGATCTCTCTCCCATAGAGCACATTTGGGACGCTATGGGAAGGCGATTGCAACCATCCCGGAATGTTGACGATTTAGCCCGACAGTTGGAGACAATTTGGCAAGAAATTCCGCAGGACACCATCCGGGATCTTTATCAGTCTATGCCACGCCGGGTGACAGCTTGCATCCAGGCCAGAGGTGGACCAACGCCTTATTGACTTCCTCCCTTTGTAACGGTCAAACTCTGCAATAAATCATTCAATTGTTCTGAAATTTTAATCGTTTCTTTTTCTATGTATGTTCTTCACATCCACCAATTTTTATCGCAATCGGACAACTTCTTGGTGCGTCGATTTTTTTTGTTATAGGGTGTATATACTTTATATAGAACTCAAGGCGTGTGTAAAATATGTAACCATATTAATTAAATTTGTGTATTTAATACTATGTAACTATGGCATGGCTCTTTATAATACATGAAAAACTGGCTCTCATTGGCCTTACGCGTGCCCACCCCTGGTACAGAAGGTTATTTCGGTTAAGCGAAGTTCGGATAACCGGGTTTCGTTATTAACGATTTCCACTGTATGAACGTTTTCGCCAAAAAACATTTAGCGAGCGCCACTTAAAAAAAGAATTAAAAATATCGTTTAGAAGGTCACTTCGGTTAAGTGAGTTTCGGACGACCGGGGTTCGTTGTATTGTTCGGACGAAATTTATTGTAAAACTATTTTTTCAAGAAATGAAAAAGGACGCTTCGTCTATCGGCGCATCTGATTTTTTATTATTTCATGATTATTTTACAGTAAATTTCTTCCCGACAACAAACTATTTCCACTGTATGAGCGTTTCTGCCACAAAACATTGAACGAATGTCCACTTAAAAAACTATTTTAAAAAAATTGTGTAAACTGTCATTTCGGTTAAGCCATGTTCGGATGATCGGGGTTCTGCTGTTAAGAAATTAGGCATTTTTTTTTTTGTGTGTATGTGTGGTGTAACCTACTCATTATCTACACGGGGCGAAAGCCTGGTTCCACTTTTCCCTGAGCCTATATGCACACAACAAACTTTCCAATACATTTATTTAAACATTAGGATTTTGCAGATGTATTCTTTTGACATGATCCCGCCAATTGCGTAAAGAAAAATAACTTACATTGATTCCTGTTGCAGGGATTGCAGAATCTCATATTTTTATTCACGTCTTTCGATTGTTCGTCTAAGCAACCACACTGCTGAAGAAGAATACTGTTCCTGCATAATATATTGCAGTGCTAGAGAAAAAATATTAATGCAGTTAAATACACGAATCTTTGTTAATTAACTTATTGAGTAATAAGAAAAGTTCGTGCGGTTTTTTTGGGGATATACGAATTTTTATCATGGTGTGATTAGGGAGAGACGAGTATAAGGATTGTTGTTGGGGCGTCTACATGATAGTGGTGGTGCGCAGAGGGAATAGCACAAGAAGATGAATTTCCTAAAGTAAAAAAGAATGATGAGTAATGCTGTCAACGCAGCAGTTTCGAAAGTTTTTTCGTGATATCCACCTTCAAGGGTAATGGATCGCAGTAGGTATCAGGTTGTGCGCATGAAGTTGCTTCTTACCGAGTTCACAACTCTTCTATCAGTGCATGAATAATTAGGGTTATATGGAACAGAATATTACTTCGAGATATATATGTATATTAAAAAGAAGTTTTTCAAATTTACAATTATTAGTTATGGTTTGTAGACATGCACAACTGCTTCCAATAGCTGAAGTATAGTCCGCTCGCGCAGACTTGACGTCCGATCCCGTTACCAGACGGGTTGTTCCATTGTAGTTTAGGGAAGGGCTTCTTGCCGTAACTGGTTTCTCGTGCGCGAAAAAACAGTTACGGGAAGACCCGTCTGGTAACGGGATCGGGCATCAACTGAGCGTGAACGTACTATAGGTCCTTGAAGTTGGGTTCTATGCTGCTGAACTGTCCTTCCTGTACTCTTGTCAAGGACGTTGCATCTATAAACGACTTAGAATTTTTGTAGAGGTATGAGCCATTTAAGCATATTCACAGATATTTGTCGAAAATGTTCTAATCCGCGCTGCTTTCTTGGAAAGCACTTCTGTCAGTCTGTCATGAATCGTTCCTACCACCACCTCACCGCTAAATTACTGCTTGTGTAATACAGTAGAAACGAGCCCTAGCTCATTTCTAATGGGGGATGCTTGAAGAAATGCGCTCATATTGGACCATCTCCGGTTGAAAATGGACTATTCCTCATTTCGATGGCAACAAGCAGACGACGACAACGGTATTTCTGTATTATTCGCTCTACCTTCCCTAGAAGCTTGCTGTACGTAGTTTTAGAGCCATTGCCTTAAACGGGGTTCTAACGCAGGTGGAAAACTGGAATTGTCATGTAATTTGAAATGGCTCCCAAAGGTTAGGGAAAACTAGATTTTTTGGTCAAACCTTAACCTATATTTTTAATAGCTAAATCTCCCAAGAACGTGAAGCAATTATTCCCCGCAACTGCAATTCAACTGAAAGTTGCTTATGGCTGATCAGGGAATTTTTCCATGAAGTGAGGGAAAAACGTGGAAAAGTCGGGGAATTTTTTTCTCCAATGTGAGTGGAAACATTGCTTAAAGGATTGATCATTCTTATTTGTCATTCTCCTGCAGTATGTGACCAGAAATGCTGTACTTCTGAACTGAATGGGAATGAAGGAATGCATTCCCGAAAAAGAATGATTTCTCAACTCCCTGCACCGTAGTCGTTTATCCAAAAGGGAGTACCCAGGGATGTCCCCAAAGTGGGTACGCGCTGTGTGCGCCGCGTACTCTCAAGAAATTATGAAAAATGACGAGTATGTGCCGCAGACTCTCAAGAAATTATGAAAAATGCCGAGTATGTGCCGCATACTCTCAAGGGAGTTTTCGTATTTGCTGGTTTTTGGACAACTTTCAACAAAGTTCAGCCTTTTTTTTTTCTAGTCATTTACAAACTTGAATGAAAACAAATGGGGAAAATCACCTGAACCCCCAACCCTCAAAATTATATCCTTCATACGACCAGGAGAGAAATGAAAAACTGATGAAAGTAGCAACTGCCACCTTTGGCTTGGATAGACTACCAGTCAAATGCCAGTCAGCGTGGTGCAGTAACCCCGCAATTTCAATACTCTTTAATTAAGACAGCACTGCATACTCTCAATAATTTTCTTCAGGACAGCCCTGGGCGTAACCACACGTTTTGATAATCTCTCAACGCGTTTTGAAGACCCTGTCTGTATAAATGACGATCAGTG
This sequence comes from Dysdera silvatica, assembly GCA_006491805.2. NCBI lineage: Eukaryota > Metazoa > Arthropoda > Arachnida > Araneae > Dysderidae > Dysdera > Dysdera silvatica. The sequence goes on along the minus strand of QLNU02015003.1, from coordinate 116,793,490 downwards.
TCAATACCAAATATTTTTTAATTACGTGAACGAATTTTTGAAAAATTTTAAAACCATTAATGACTAACGTGATATTCTTTACACAAAAATGTAACATGGAGAATTTCTTAACCTCGGTCGTGTATTTGAAATCGGTCAGATCCAAATCCAGGCCTTTGGAACTTAAATCTTGGACAACAGGCGAATCAGCGTAGCTTTGAAAACAATCTCGATCTTTGCCCGGTAATCGGATGGTAATCTCCTGTCGGAAAGAAAAAGTATTTACAGTTCCTAAAAAAAGTATTTATAGTTCCTAAAAAAAGTATTTATAGTTAGTGTTAACATTCCTTTTTTTATCATGTGAATCTATATGAAGAATCTGAAAATATGTGTAATAGACGCAGTCGGAGGTTTTCATGTAGGTCTGGAACGGCTACTCAAAACAGCTGTCGTTGCACTCGTTGAAGAAAATTGTGGCAATCTTGTTGCTACGATGCCGCAAGCTACTAAACATCACTAGTTGATTCCTTGTTCACAGCATCAACCGACCAGGGCAGATTCCAATAGCAGCACTGTAGAACGTGTAATTTTTTCTTCTTTTTTTTCGTCCTGGGTCTGGTTCCTTAGACAATGTTGGAGGTTCGGGTTGCTTGTAAAACCGACACAACATGACTTCAGTTCCTTCTGCGTCATAAAACGCAAAACAATCGACCAAGACAGAATTAGTCGCTAAGATTTAACACAAGGTTTAGTTTTTATAAATTTTTTGTGCTTGAAGTGTGCACCGTTCTTTGCGTATATAAAGAAGTGCATATAAGGAGAGGAAATACACTTTTGCTACTTTACCCTTTTGATCCCGATATGCACAGAAGTGCCAGTACCAGACACAATGCCTCCTCTCTGTAGAGTTGGATAGGTATTTTGAGGATGCACTAACAGGCGGACTCCATACTCTGGCGTGATGAGATCCCAGTATTCGAATTTTTCTATGTTTAACGTTAGTCGCAAACCTGAAATGCGCAACAGTTATCATTAATTGTGTCGAGTGGTTAATTTTGATAAGCCCCGTTTAGTCAGTCATGCAATTGACATTAGTTATTCAGTCATTTGTGTGTTGTCATTCGGTCATTTACCTTGTGTCATTCAGTCAGTTATTTTGAGTCATTTAGCCATTTGGTTTGTGTCAGCATCAGCCGTAAGCTTGTGATGTATAATCAGCACCGTAGCTAGACAACCTTGCGCCCTTGGCAGAACAGTCCAGATTGCGCCCCCCAGCCACGGATATATTCTCCCGTGTTCAGCCAATTTTGCGCCCTTCCTCGCCTGCGTCCAGTTATGGCTTTCCACATCAACCATAGCTGCGGCCCTTGGTATAAAAAGTACTAACTAACCGTGTTTTGTAGTAACTTTTGAAAAGCCTCATTTAGTCATGTATTAAAGTATAAACTCATCGTACGGTCATAGGCATGGAGTTAATATGGGTCCGAGCTACTGAAATAATTTGAAATAAATTGCAATTTTACATAGGTATATTGTAACGTATAAATGTATTTAATACTTGCTTGAGCTCCCCCCAGTAGTATTGGAAGCTTTATATTGATGTGTGTGTGCTCGCAGTGTTAATTTCCATTCAGTACGTATGTGAATTTTAGATACCACTTACTGTGGCTTCATTTCATCGCGCCGTTTTCACGCGTGTTAATTGATACGTTGTTTAAAAATAATTGATTTAATTATAAAAAAAAAATACTATGGAGTATTGTAAAACATTTAATATGGATGATTACAAATATTTTCTCTTTTAACGTGTTAGCACTGTGTATGAAGTTACGCCCTGACGGATTGCCATAGCGCGCAGCATAGAGTAGGTTCTGTCGTTGTGTGTGTGTGACTGACAAGACCTATCATCGACAGGGGCGTGGCAATTCAAAAATTATGGAGGGCTCGAGTAGCTTCGGAAAAAAAAAAAAGTCAAGTGATTCATCGTTAATGAGAACAATGTACTACATAATAATTTGAGCTTATAATAGATACCTTTAAAAAGACCTTTAAAACCTTTGTACACCGCTTATTTTCACTAGGCTGTAGTTCCGTGCAGTGAAGCCAACTGTTAGGGACCCAGGTTCCTTCGGGATTTCCAAATATTTTTGGGGGCTAGGCCCTCCCAGACTTGACAATAAATAAAGAAATGCAGGTCGTATTTGAGGGGATGACACAAGACATAAAATACATTAATTGCAGGGTTCTCAAGCCCCTGTATAATGTCAGGGAATTTGAAATCGTCCCTAAAGGTTGGGTTTTTTTCTGTCAAACCTGGAAAGTGAGGGGGTGAGGACCTTACCTTCCGTTTCACATGGCTAAATCTCTCACAAAAGTGAAGATATTTTCTCCGCAACGGAAATTTTAGGGTATTTTGCCGAGAAAGTTAATTAAAAACCTGGAAAAGTTGAGGATTTTTTTCCCGCAATGTAAGTGGAAACCCATTTAATGTTGTTCTCTGTCGCTATAAAGGTATTACTGCATTTTATTTAGGGGGCTATGCACGTCATTCATTGCGCCAATGTAGGCCTGCAGTGTTGTAATTATTGACAAGCAATTGAAATTACTTTTTGTTTTTGTTTCAGGGGGAGGGGTAAAGATCCCCTTCCTTAAAAATGAAACTTAAGGAAGTGGATAGGATTCTAACTTACTTGGTCTTCCCCAATATTTTTTTCCAGCTAGCGTCCGTGGTTCCAAAGAATTGTATGAATATACTCGTAGGAGTATTATAGTAGAGTCGAAAAATCTAAAATAATAGCGGAAACACAATGGGATCGAGAACATAATTGTGTATGATCTATGATCGAGCAGAATCTTGTGAAACTTGGACGTCAACAGCAGCTGAAGTATGGGTGGGTGGGGGATTATTGTTCGTTGTGGGGCTATTGTTATTTGGATAATGCATTGTCCGATAATCCATATGATGTACTTGCTTGTGAAAATTGCCCAGTGGCGGTCATTTCATCAGGCTTATCAGCAAACGTATTGGTGCGCCTGAGCATGAATAATTGATGAAAACTTTCATTATTTATGAACGTGTTGGACAGACGCATTTTGTGGGGGAACTTGCTGAGCAAAGACCATTAATTGCCATTGCTCGGTATTAGTGTTTAGTAATATGTCATGGAGTTCGTACTTTCACAACCTGAAGTCGTTCGATCGGCTATCTGAGATGGAGCTGACCATCTAATATGATCTATGAAGTGTCGGATGTATACACGTGCCCAAGCTTACATGGGAATGGAACCTGTACACGTGCAGAATCATTCTCGTTCTTTGGACTCGATCCCATTCTTAGACGCGATTAGGAACTCATTCGGAGAATGAGGTCAAAAGACCCAATCGCGATAATAAAAATCATTTTAGAGAAGCGCAACTATTAGAATATCTGTCGTTTTGAATAATTTATTTACTCATTCGTTGAAGGAGCATGGAAACGAAAATAGGACGGACATCGTTCCTATTCATTTTTGGGAATGTGTTCTTTTGGGTCATTCAGAGTACAATCAGGGGCGCAGAGAGCCAACACGGGCCCCAGGCTCACTTCGACCGGGTTCCCCACAGTATAGGTCCTTGCCGGCGCGGGCTCCAAGACTTCATCCGGGCCCCCGGGCCCCCGGGCTGCTGCCCCCACTCTCGTCGGCTCTGATTACGTGCACACTTCTGGTGAGAGGCGTAGCAATTAGAAAGTTATGGAGGAGTTCAAGTCGTTAAAAAAAGCCCATGTAATTCGGCTTTAAAGAGAGAGTGACGTGCCTTGCTATCCCAAGGGGAGATTGAGGCCCCCATTTTTTACGCCACTTAGGAATTGGAAAGGTTGTCCGTCGAAGGCAGCTCTGTAATCCCAGGTGGTCACTATATCCCTCGGAGGAGAATATCCAGTGGAAACCGGATCTTTTTTTTACTACGAAATGAAATCTCTTAAAGAGAAGCCTTTCACGGCCTTGGCAATTTTATCGTCTCTCCTCTTTCCAGATACAGTTTCTCAATGCTTTTAGAATTGGGGGAAACCTTATCTGTTAGGAAGTGGCATGAACTTTAAAATACTTTTTCATTTCATATTTAAACTTGAAGCTGTTGTAATTTTCCGTTTATAAGATTCGTAAAGGTGGTGGTACAAACGGACATCGTTGCCGAGTGTTCCATCTCAACTGACCCTTCTTAAACAGTTTGGCGACATACAACGCGATTTTTTAATCAGTGAGTTTTCCAACTGATCTGTAGATACTAATCTTGAGGATTTCCCTTTCAGGTTTTTTAACAGCAATTAATGTCTTACAGAAGATATTGAACTATTTTACATTTTGGCACGGTTTGAAATCGGATGCAAGATTTTATCGAAGAAAGTGAAGGCAGTTTCCTTTTGCTTTAAATCCCATCAAAATATGTAGAGTGCATTTACGATGTACGTATTTTACGCACATATCTGATCAGTAATATCTAGTTTACTGACTAGAATGACAGTCTTACCTTGGGAAACTCCAGGTTTTCTGACTAAGTAAGGTTTCCCTGACAAATCCTTGATGGATATAGTATGGCAGAGTCCAAAAATTGGAGATGACACGTTAGTAAGTTTTACCATGAAGCTATTTCTAAAAAAATACATAAATAAATAATAAAAAATGCATATACAATCGGGAGCCGACATAAACATTTATTGTGTGTGTGTGGGGGTCGGGATAGAATTTGCCATGGTCTTGGGATAAGGATAGCACCCTTAATTTACCATGAAAGTTGGAACTTTTCACAGTGAAAAATGTTTTTAGGGGTCATGACCCTGACCTCCCCCGTGTCCGCGCTTATACGCAACATCAGTTGTGGAAGTCAAAGTTCTCTTCAAAAAATTTAGACACTATCATGTCCACTAAATTTCGCATGCTTGTGTAAAACGCTGTTGGGGAATGGTAAAACTTTGATTTAGTTTATTTTTAATGTAATAAAATATTAAAACTTTTCGATATGAAAAATAAAATTGCTTACCCCTTGTCGAAACAATCGTTGCCATTCAAGGTGCATGTGACAATAAGGTCGCTTGCCTTGTGTCCATAATCAGTGAGGTTATCTTTAGTAATGCCTAGGTTTAGCCAGGTATTACTTAAGTCTATTCCACTCTCATTTATTAATCCTGATTCGGTTTGGGTGCACGCCGGTCGGGTCCTGTTTCTAAAGCTTTGAAACAAGAAACTCCCCTTCTTCTTTTTTGACTGCTCAAAATAATCGTCTGCAAAATCTTTTTTAATGATGTTTAAGTTGCAAATGGTGAGGGACGGGAATACCACGGTGGTGTCTTCCTTCTCCTCGGTGATTGTCACCTGTTAATGGAAATGTTACGTTAGAAAAATGGCAACACCGTTTGATTGTACCCACCCTAAATTTCGCGGGCTCCATTCCCACCAAATTTCACACGTCTATTTTTAAAAAGGTGTCTGCAGTTTTTTCCCCTTGTTACAAACACGAAAGATTTTTTTGTTTCAGAATGAAACCTTAATTTGTTACTTTAAATGAAAGGTCGTCTTACCACCAGCTAGGTTGTAAGTGGTGTAAATCTTCTGTATCTGTAGCCTTACCTTTGGAGCGCTGATGTAAGTCTGAATGAGATGAGAGCAGTGGTAAATGCAACCCGTGAGGCAAACCAAGAATACGATTATCCAGAACACCTTTCTGGCGGGATGTCCCTTATAGACCATTCTTCTGACACCATGCGTCGTGGTAGTCTCGACAAAAGTCGAGAGAACGTTGCCCATGCCAAAGAATGACGGTTGACTCTTTACTACATGTGACGTCATTTTTCCTGAAAATAATGGAAATGCATATGCCATTATATCTATGTTCTGTATTCAAGCCGGGGCCTGTCCCCAGTTGCCCCATCGAGCTATATATATATATATATCACAAACCCCTGGTACCTTGTGCTCGATATGTCCCTTAACTTGCCCCAGTTGCCTCTTCATCCTAGCTACAGGCCTGGCTATACTCTGATATTTTATTATTTATATACATTATATGATGTTTATGTATCACACCATACTTCTGTACAGCAGAGTTCATTTTTAACACTTGAAGGGCCATAAGGGTCCCAATCGACAACTTTTGGAAATGTTAAAAATTTTCCTCCATTTATTGAGCCGAAGTAATTTTAAAATTCATTTCGAGCGAAAATTCTGTATAACAGTTTTTTCTAGAAAAGCAAGAGATGTTGGTCGTACTGGAATTGTTGAAGGAAGGCGATAGCTAAGGAAATTTTGCATTAAACGTAAAATTGACGTAGTACTATATAAATTACACTGTGTAAATAAATTATAAACTCACCCATAAAACACAAATAACTTATGATTGCAATAAGCGTTTGATATAAATTTATGCAAATAATATACCAATGGTGATTACATACATATACACTTACAACTTCCGAAAATGGCGAAAAATTTTTTTCGTAAGAAAAAATAATCATTTACAACCTACAACTCAATATGCAAATTTATGGATTGCGGGCCTGTAAGCTAATTTTCATGTGTGTGTAATTTTATGCAGATCATTTGAAGCGTGTAGGTTACCATATGGATCCAGCATTGTGATGAAAATTGCGTTTTGTGAGTATGCATTGAGGAAAAGAACTAAATGAAAAGGATGTCAGAAAAATATATTTGCTGCATGGCAAGGGACAGTCAACAAGAGGAATAGCCCGTAAAATAGAACGCTCACAAACTTCTGTGCAAAATGTCATCAAAAAGGGTGATGATTATTTAACCAAAAAAAGTCAGGTAGACCACCAAAACTGCTACCCGGGAACCACAGGCACGTTTAAATACTTGCCACTTATGAGCAGGTGCCCACTCTTGAAATTTCATGTGTACTGTCAGCACATGTGTCCCACCAAACTTTGTAGAAAAGTTTAAATGTAAATTTGAACGTAAAGTTCAGGAAAATAAAAGCAAACCGAAACTTACTTCCAGTAATAAACTAAATCGGCTCGATTGGTGTCAAAAACTGTGAAATAGCTTCATGAGTGGGATAAAATGGTGTTTTCTGATGAAAAAGTTTCTGTCTGGATGGTCCTGATGGATATTCGTCAATTAGCATGATCGCGATGAATTCACACTCAGCCAAAGATACGGCTGAGTAGATAGCAAGAAGGCGGCGAAGTGATGGTGCGGGCAGTATTCAGAGCAGGAGGAAAAGCAGACATCGTATTCCTTCGGGGCACTATGAACTCCAAATATATCAGGAATTAATGTATGATCTCTTAATCCCATCTGGGCCTCTTTTATGCGGTCCAAATTGGAAGTACCAACAGGATAATGCCAGTGTACATGCATCAATGTCCACCAAGGAGTGGGTTGATGTCATTCCATGGCCCTCGCTTTCTCTAGACATGAATCAGGTTGAAAATGTGTGGGGTTTTATGGCAAAGGCTGCATATTGGCGCAACAAGCAATATTATCGTGTGAATGATCTCCAAATAACAATTTCGAATTCCTGAGAAAATATAAACTTAGGTGTTTTAAGAAAACTACTTCAAACAATGCCTGACAGAATGATACATATTACTGAAAAGCAAGGAGAACCGACTTGCTATTAATTTCTGATTTCCTGGAATTTTCCACATTGAATTTATGTTTCTTTACAGGTTGTAAATGATTATTTTTTTCACGAACAAAATTATTCACCATTTTCAAAAGTTGTAATTGGTATATATATAATCACCGTTGGTATATTATTTGCATAAATTTATATCAAACGCTTATTGAAATCATAAGTTATTTGTATTTTACAGGTGGGTTTATAATTTATTTACATAGTGTATATTATTAATGCATAGTAGAGTTTAGTTTTTCTACCTAACATCAAAAATTACAACGTTGACACAGATTATCTTGGGGGTTAAATTATTAGAAGATACATCATCTTATTCAAAGTTAAATTATCATATTTAAAGTTCCGGATTTCGTCTTTCACTTATCGAAACACAGTCTTTGTCTTTTCATAAACCAATAACTGCTACAGTTAATATAATATATCGGGGTCTCACATAGGGATAAAGCAATCTTGAGCAGAATGACTCACTTCGTTCCGAAAAGACCGAAATTGGCCGTTTCTAATCTGACCTGCACATTAGTCAAAAGGCGATTTAGGAGTGGTTGGAAAGTGATCCCAACGTTCAATTAACCCTCAATCATATAGTGGTCCGTTTCCACGCTGTTGATTAAAATTGATGACTAATCTACAGAAACGATCATAATTTAAAATCACCAAAGCTAACGTCGTTAAGCAAATAAATATGAGATATGGAGGAATTAATGATTACGATTTAGAATAAGTCTTCACTTTTTGTGGCTTATAATTTGTCCGAGGGAGGGAAAACAGCTTTGTCCCTCTCGTGGACTTTGAGGAGGAGAGAGTTAGGCTTCTCAGGTCGTTTTCTCCACATTCTCTTTTACTTACTTAAAGAAATCCCCTTCATAAACATATACGTGTGTATGTCTGTCTGTGGGAGAAAAGAGCTACTCATGGGCTGTGCTCATGGGCCATTAGTTTACGCCCAGCCCGATTGCCGAATTTTCTGTGCTCCGGCAATTATATTGAACTGAAAAGCCGAAAATTGGTCCCCACATGACCATAAAAAGTGGGGTCGGAATTCATCGTAATAATTCCCATTTTTGCTAAGAAAATACAATGTTTTGAGTTTGTGCTTTATGGCGGAAGGACAGCAAAGGTCATATGCCTGGACCTTCAGTTTTCCCGAGGAATCTGAATCTCTTACGAGCTAGTGAACCTATCCGGTAAACAGTTTGTCGGTAAGTTTTTTTTTTCATCGTTAGGAGTCGAACCCGTGTTAACTAGAGCCGAGTTCAGGCTCATTTTTTGAGGCCCGAGCCCGAAATACTTTATGGCAGCGGTTCTTCAACTGTGGTCCTCCGCCGGACTCTATTAGGGGGTCAGGAAGACCACCCTCCCGTTTTTCCATAAAGGTTCGGAAAATAAATTACTCAAGCAAGAGTAATTTACTCTTTAATGCTAAGAATAAATTATGAGGGAAGGGAAAATTCCTTCCTTAAATAGTGAAAATTAGTGATGAAACACTAGAAATAAATATGTATGATGCAAATTTGGGGCTTTAAACTTTGAGTTAATTCTTGGGGGTCCGCGAGGGCGAGTGATCTCTGAAGGGGGTCCATGTCTAGGAAAGTTAAAGAACCGCTGCTTTATGGGAATGTGAGTTCGAGCCCGAAGTTTCAAATAGAAATTTTACCCCTTGGCGTACGATCTAAAAAAAAAAAATTGCTAAACTGCTACTACTTAATTTTCATATACACGTATTTCTACAATCCTCGAAACCGAATCACATAGCTGTATTCCCCGGAGAATTTCGATATCGAAAAGTCAGTTGTCAGATTCAGTTGCATCCATTTAGTGAGCTTGGGACCCCTCGATCCCGAAAACTAGGAATGAAATATAGAGCCCAAGCCCGTTTCGTGCCAGGGTTCAGCCCTTCTCACCTTTAACGTTAACAACACTACACTACCGCAGTGCCTAATGTTTTGTGTTGAAGTGGATCATTGTTACATATTTTCAGAAGTTTCAAATAAGAAATCAGACGGCAGTGCGTAGGGGCGGACTGGTCTAGTGCGCCCTCATGGGCGATAGGACTCGCGCCTCTGAATAGGCAAGGATTTGCGCCCTCCGAAAATCCAAGGTATGCGCCCTTTGAGAGGACCCAGTCCGCCCCTGGCAGTGCGGGAACTTATTTTTCTTCTAATATGATATGTTGTGTCATTACCTTTAGGTAATAGACAGTCTATCCATATATTATGGATTATCCATTATTTTGAATACCGTCCACCGTATACCTATTTATTTGTAATTTTACTTGGGTAAAAGCTATTCAGAATTCTTTTTAAATTACAATTATGAAACAAGTTAATCATTACAAGTAATTAACGAAACAATTTTTAAATAGCATATCGAAAGACAAATTGTATATTAGTATCTTTTGCCCAAACGTGCAAGTTAAAAATAAGTTAAACCATTATACATGCAGTAGAATCTCGTTAATCTGAACCACGCTAATCCGAAAATTCGATTAATACGGATTTTTTTTTTCTCAGTCGCCGCAATGGCAGCCGACAGAAAAAACGTAAACAAACAACGCATACTGTGTGTTGCCAACTAATTGAAATTTTCCCTGAAAGGAAAGGGAAGTCTTTAGTCTGTTGTCTGTTACGAGTCTGTTGTCTGTTACGTGTGCACACCCAAGCACACCAAACTATTATAGTTTACAGTAAATTCTGTAGTAAAGATTTCGGTTACTCCGAAAATTCGTTAACCTGAACAGATCTCGGTCCCAATTAGTTGGGTTTAATGGGACTCCACTGTAGTTAAATAATAAATACCATTATACTGTATATAGTTGGATAATAATTTATGGTTGGATAACAATTTATAGTTGGATAACAAGTATGTACACATATCCCCTTAAGCCAAGATAACAAGTTTTGCATCGATAGCAGCAAGTTGTTTTGGAAGCAGGATCAAAATTAACATTTTGTAATTAATTGCTATTAAAACAAATAATTATATTTTTTTCCTTGTGTGATATTCCATTTGTGTCGCAGTTCAGTGTTTTCCATGATACAAAATCCAATGTGTTACCTCTTCTTTTTTATTTCATAATAAGTTAGCGATCCTGATACTCTCTTGGATAAAATACTAGCTGAAAACGTATAGTTTTTAAAGCTTATTCGCATTTTGCTTATGAGAAGTACACAATTTAAGTATTCCACTATATAAACAGTCTAATTCTATTCAATTCATAGATTATAGCTAAATTTTACAGTAATTAGTAGTCAAGATTTACAGTCATCAGTAATTAAAATTTTGTCATCTTTATCATATTGTTGCCGATTATGGTATTGGCTATTTCTTTCAACGTTTTTGGTTAGTGTAAATACTGAAGTACTAAGTGTAAATACTGAAAGTGTAAATACTGAAGTGTAAATACTGAAAAACAACAGTAAAAATATTTTAGAAGCTGAAGTACTTCGTTGCTTACAAATTGGCCCCCTGCAGTGCAGTTGTAAAGTGCACGGTGATGATATAAAGTCAAAAGGGTACTGAACATTCAGTTTCCTTCTACCGATTCGTTGTAAAGGGTTTGATTCCTCGAGGTGATGCAGAGGTTCGGCTGAGAGAGGTACGAGGAGTTGGCGAGTTACTTTAAAGAGCTAATTCAAGAAAGGGAAAAGGGCTATGCTACAGCGACTCCTTTTCTGTATCCAGCTGGCTAAATAGGTTTCGCTAAATCTGGCTAATTTTGGCTTTAACTAATGACATAAGCATGTAGTTGAATTATCAATGACATGGCGTTTAAAATATTTTTGTTTTATTTTATTAGAATGTAAAATATATTGCCTATTTTAGTTTTTGGATCATCTTTCATGCTTTTACCTTTCCGGAAAGGTTTCAGATTTTGTCATTGTTTTTTCAAATTATCACTGATAATGTTATTAAAGTATGAGGTTTCAAGAATTCCCTTCTCTAATAAAGTACACTTTTTACCCTATATTTTCAATGAACTACCTCCTAAACAAAGTAGTGGAAAAATGTTTATTATAAAGATAAATTGTGTAAAAATTGTTCCAGTTCGCTAATCATATATGTCGAAAGTGTTTTTGCAATATTTGCCCCCCCCTATGATTTCAACGCGAAGTACAACTTGGACATGTGAACATGAAGATTCTTGGTACAGAGTCCACATCAGCGTTGTATCAAATGGTTTAATGACAGGGCGGGGGGAGAATCTGAGTGTTGAAGACTCAATGGGTTATTCAAAAGAGTTAACTCTTAAAGTGAATCAGAGTGTGTGAGTCAAAAATCCCGAAAAAGAGTCTTTCTAACCATCTCCTGTTGGGAAAATTAGGTCTTGGTTCAGTAGGTGTTTTTTGGATATCTTTTGTTCCATAAAACAATCACTTAAATTATTATTAATTAATAAAATACTTACAACAGAGTGTATACAATCTTGCTTCCAGAATTTGTACCGATTTTAGTCCGTGCCTTCACAAATGGATCGTTTTCTCATGAAACAAGAATAAAATAGTAATCATTCTCCTTTTTATTTCACAACGTATCGGCATTTGTTTATGAACCTTCACTTCACACTCAAATTTTTGTAATTTTTCCTATTTTCAAGTGACATGTCCTTTGACCTTGTAACCATTGATTCCTGTTGTTTTTCCTCATTAATTTCGTTCGTGTGTGACACCCATCGATGAAATATCGATTCATCGTTTCATACGTCTTTCATTTCTCCTTTTCCAACATGTAACAAGCCTTTGGTCGTTTTCGTTTAATTTGTCCTTAAATATTTGAGCGGAATTTCGGGCCGAAATAAATGTATATATTTTTTTCCTTCCATCCGAAAGGAAATAAATTATTGATCGAAATACACGCGCCAAAATTACCCGCCGTTTTTGTTTCCGTTGTTCCTTACACGAAAATCGGCTTTTGCTTGCGGTCTGCAATAAAAACTTGTTCCATTCGGTGTTGTTTTCCTTTCGTCATTTATCCACACTAATGAACAAGTTATTCCATGTTCGTTGTCGAGGCGAATCGTTGCGCAATGTCGTCGTTTGGCGAACTGTTTTATAATCAAAGAAACAAATGGATTTTTCGCGTTTCGTCGCGTCACTAAATTTCTTCAATAAATTTCCGCGGTGTCGCGTCGCAGTTGGCACCTCTTGTCAATTTCTAGCTATTGTTAAGAAGTCTAATTAACGTCAAAAGCCAATTCATGATGAGCTTACTCCTATTAAGTCATTGTTGAAGTCTGTCTCACTGTTGAAAATTTTTAAGTTTTCGGGTGCGAAAGCTTCTATCGATTTGACAAAAATTCACATTTTTCTTGTGATTCTAGTGAGCTAATTTCGCGTCGTTTTCTTATGCTATAGCCTCCTCTGTATTGTCTGTCCTCCTCTTTGTGGTGCGCTTCCTAACCAGTCGTCCTCTAACCATTTCCATAGTGGTGCAGGCTTACGAAATCCTTATATTCTGTTGTGTGATTAATATGTTGTCCTTTGTTACATACGCACGTTGTATACCGCCGTCTTAGACACAGCACTTGCCCCACCATCCTGCTGAATTCCACTGAAGACTCAATCTGCAGTTCGAGATACTTTTTGCCTTCACATTTTCATTTCAGTTTCTGGGTAATCATTTTGCACGTTCTTACATACTGCCTCTATACGTTAACACCACTCGTATATTGAAAGGTGCTGTTTATAGATTTCTTTGCTCACATTATGCCCTTTCTTCCGAACTAAAAAAAGCGTGGCTTAGAATGAGGGCAAAGTTCTTTCGTTTTCGTCCAATCAGATGCCTCACTGGAAAACAAGTTTCGGTTTCTGACCAATAACCTGCGCAACACGTGTTTATGCGCGCGAAAAGGTGGATGAATTGGCGCCAAATTAGGAAGATCGATGAAATTTGCGTTTCCACGTTATAAATGTTCTTGGAATGAGGAGATTGCATAGGGCTCTTGCCCCACCCCCTCCTCTCTCTCTCTTTTTTTTTGTTATTAACTCGACGGGAAGTTAATAACTTCAGACGCTACTTAATACCATCGAAATTGACATATGCATGTTACAAAATGGTCTTAAACGCCGTCGTTGCAGTGTTGCAATAAATATTTAAGTTTTACCTTGTTTCTTATGTAGAAAATCATTACTACTCGTAGAGTACTCCGGGAAGGATTTTTCCCCGTCTACGTCTGTATATGAAGTTCTTTGACATATACTTTATAAGCACATGCGTGTCAAAATAAGTCACTGTCATTTTATTAATTTTATATAATATATATAAGTTAATATGCTCAGGACCTGCAAAAGCTATTTTTTCTACAAATGTTGACACATTTTCAATACCCTGTATCGTTTTAAATAGCTTCAAATTATTGGATTTTTGCAGTATAGAAAAGTTACATTTTAGATAACTCAACGCCAGTAAAAATGATCTGCATAACATAACATTGAATTTGTATTAAATAACTATTAATATAGGAAGCAAAACATCAAGTAAACTACTTGAGCGCGATGTAAAATCTAAAGTAATTGAAATAATTAACCGTGTGTGTGTGGGGGGGATTCACTTTAATCTACTGAAATCAATCTGGCTCCAATATTCCCACTAAATTTCAAAGCAAAAATAACATGCATATTTCTTAATTATGCATTTTTGATGATTCACAAAATGTCACATTTCGTCGAAATTGCAGCCCTTCCTAGTGGTAAACGTATATATATTATATTGCTATGTGAGTTTAAAATATAGCGCAAAATCAAGTGGAATATAAAATTGTATATTCCTTAGTTAAAAAAAAAATACCTTCTGTATATGGGTGCCCCGAGGGGGTGCACTTGCACCCCTCACCCTTGGCTTATGAAAAAGGAGGAAACTGTAGTCCAACAACATTATTCAATTGGAATTTTTCTTGGATGCACTCCCTGCATATAATTCGGGGGGGAGGGGGCGCTCATGCTTCTGTGCACATAATATTGAAAATATCAGTTTTAAGTCAGTCATAATTGGGGTTTAAAAACGATTTCGATGAAAATGAGTAAATAACGATTAGTTTTTAATCTGCATATCTTTTAGTTTTTCGAATATTTGAATTCTGTTGTTATAAAGTAATTGTAAGAATTGCATTTTTTTAGTTTAGTCATATTTTTTTAGTTTAGTCATATTTTTTAGTTTAGTGTCCCCTTAACATTAGTGGTTTATCATGGGAATTTTCTACTTTTCTGACCTCCTCCACTCCTTCTGAATGCCATCCGCATTTTCACTATAAAATTTTTTAAGCAGTGTGGAGTTTCTGATCTGTTCTGCATCTAGATAGGTTTTCCGGTCACGTAAGTAATTTATTTCGTATTATTTACTTTACTGCTGCTTTCAATTTTGTGGATGGGCCCTTTAGCCTACTCAGAAAATTCATAAGGGGGAACACAGGCTTCTAAGCGGTGGGGTGGGGGGGGGTGTTGATACAGAGCCTCAACTTCACACGTTCATATGTATATAAGCAGGGCTGTCCTGAAGAAAATTATTGAGGGTATGCGGTGATGTCTTAATTAAAGAGTAGTGTAATTGAATTGTTACTGGACGGTGACGTCACTGCTCCGCGCTGACTGACATTTGACTGGTCGTCTATCGTCTATCCAAGCCCAAGGTGTCAGTTGCCACTTTCATCAGTTTTTCATTCCTCTCCTGGTCGTACGCAGGATATTATTTTGAGGCTTGGTGGATTCAGGGGGCTTCCTCATTTGTTTTCATTCAAGTTTGTAAATGACTAGAAAAGAAAAAGAAGGCTGAACTTTGTTAAAAGTTGCCCAAAAACTAGAAAATACAAAAACTTTCTTGAGACCTTGAGAATATGCGGCACATATTCGGTATTTTTCAAAATTTCTTGAGAGTATGCGGCGCACACAGCGCGTACCCTTTGGGGACAGCCCTGTATATAAACAAAATTCCATCGTACTGGAGGATTATCACTTCATCGCCACCCCACTTTCGTACACCAATGGATGGGGGCAAAGTTATTAATCTAGACAGAATTATATGCATGATTATAAAGCATTTGCATTGCGATGGGTTTGATTTCTTTCTACCTCAACGATTCAAGACTGCTTGATGAGTCATATGTTAGTCTCCTTACGTCGTTTCAAAGTTACCCATCAAAAATGTTATCCGTCCAAAACCTGTACAACAGTTTAATCTGTGATAGGACGAATACCTTATTTTTACTTACTGTAATCCAAATACTACCATGGTACATACATGGTAATATACATGGTAGTATTGTATCCAAATACTACCATGGTTTCGAAAGTGATCCCTACAAAAAATTTCTTGTTCTTAGACTGTAATACCTTATCTACCACCTTATTTTGCAACCTTCTCTACTACGAAGTATGTTCGACCAATGGCGGATGCAGACTTTTATTTTTGGGAGGGTCACGGACAGAATTTGCCATGGTCTTGGAATAACACCCTTCATTTATCATGAAAGTTGGAATTTTTTACAGTGAAAAAATATATTTTGGGGGATAATGACCCCTGTGACCTCCCTCCTGTGTCAACTCCTGTGTCCGCCGGTATATGACGGTAATACAAGACGGTGATTTTTTATCAAGATATTGTACTTGATATTCAGGACTTTTAATATGTATTTTAAATTTCTACAATTTTTATTGAACTACAGTGGAACCTCGATTATCCGTCTCCCGATTTACCGTCTTTCTCGCCTAACCATCGGCGTCAAATTCAAGTTAGGGCCACTCCGTTAACATCGACAATGAGACAATTTTACACACTTGTGAGGCTCTACCCGCAGGAGGAAACATTGAAATTAACGACGTTGGTGAATGGATGAACATTGATAAACTTGAAGCAGGTTTCGAGTTCCTAAGTGACAACAAACTTATTCAACAAGTATTGAACCGCAATGATCCTAAAGAAAACGATGAAAGTGCACAGGAGGCTGGAGAACCGTAAAAAAAATAATAAATAAAAATAAAAATCACACATGTTGAAGCAGAATGTATGCTTTCTAAGTGCATTTTACCTGGTTTGAACAACAAACTGAAGCAAATGCTATTTAGCTATTACTGCTTTGAAGAGTACAGGACATGGCAACCAAAAAAAGCACGCAGTGTGCTTAAATAATAATAATAAAAAAACCCCCAAAAACTGCGTTTTTCAACCAACAAAAATAGTTTTACACATAGGCATGTAATGTTTTATATTCGTGTTTCATTAAATGCAAATCCTCTTAATTCAAATAAACTTCGTTTGTGCCTTCAGCAAATTTCACAACGTATTTTTTTTTAATGTATAATTTTAATAAAAATGTACTATATTGTACTATAACTTTTCCTATTTCTCGCTTAACCGTTAAGGCTTTGGTCCCGTGTCTGACGGATGATCGAGATTTTGCTGTATTTCTGAAGTTTCATATTAAAAGATCTTTTCTACAGAAATATTCTGAGCCAGGGATTATACGGTTTTTACCGTAGAAAAAACCGTATAACTTGGGGGTGGGGGGGAACCCTACTTTCTTTTGGACTATCGGTCAGCAACGAACATTACAAAATTTTCGCATATTTTCAATTATTTTAATGCATATCGTTTATTAAATCTCATCATTAGTTTATCAGCGCTTATGACTCCTTTATTAGTGCTTATATTAGACAATTGCTCATCCTTGAAATAATTGAAAACGCCACTTTGTAAGGTTTGTTACCTCTTAATGGGCATGGGAAAGCCTTAAAAAAAAAGTTAAGCCGTTTGTTCTATCTCCAATAATCCGTTGTGCACTCCCGGGACGTAGAATTGCAAGTAGACGGGTCAGTATTGAAATGTAAAGTGTGAACGAAACCAAATCCATTGCAATGTAAATACTGTAGAAGTCGTTGAAGACTCTTCTGTAAATAGCAATTGACGTCATCGACATCATCTCGTCACTCTTCCCTCGTTCCCCCTATCACCCGTCTAAACTTGCGGAATCAATAATTGGGAGTGTGTGTGTATTGTCACGTTATGCCCCCCTTATTAATCATCGTCATGCGGGTGTATACAAAACAAAAGCAAATTTTGCTTGACAATGGGAGTCAGTCGATGCTTTCGCAAGCTTTAAATTACTCTGAGAGTAATTAGCTTGTTTACGTTCAAACCTGTCACGAGGAACACAGGCACGATTAGAGTACTCGACCAAAGCCCGTGGACGTTCTGCGTTTATTTGATAGATTAGCTAGCCACAGTGAAGTTCACACGGGGAGTATTTAATAAAAAAAGAAAGTATTTTTATTGTTTCCTCGAAGCAACTTAAAAATGCGTTTACATACAAAAGGTTAAACACTGGTAAAATAGCAATGAAAAAGATCACTCAAGCTTTCGGACGCATCAGCAGCAGTCCTTCATCAGGAGTAATGACGATGTTATGTTTCTGTCTCTTTTTTATACTTGAAATTTCTGGAAAACCCTTCATCAGAGTAGTCCCGCAGAATGGGAAAACCCAATGAGAACCAATGGGAGGCCTCCAATAGAAATCATGGAAAAACCCAATGGAAACCTGTACTGCGGGGCACCTAATGTTGGGGAAGTCCCATACATTTCAGAGTAAGAGTTGTTTGTAAGTTTCTGGAAGTGGTTGTGATGTATTAATGGCTTTCCCGTGTAGTTTGTAAGTTTCCCAAGATTCTAAGAAGAGTCTACTATTCTTGTTTGTGATGTGACGGTGTAGTATTTTTGTTGAGTCCCAGTCGGGTTCGTGTCCGTGTTGTAAAGCGTGTTCTGCCAGACGTGAGGCTATGTCTCCTTTCGCGAGTGCTTGTTTGTGTTCTTTTTTTCTTGTTTTGATCATTCTTTTTGTTTGTCCTATGTAATGTTTGTTGCAGTCTTTGCATGGTATTTGGTATATGGCGCCTGTGAGATCTTCTGGTGGAACTGGGTCTTTAACTTTTGTAAGTTGTTTGCGAAGTGTTGTGACAGGGGAATAGAATGTTTTGATATTTGCCTCTTTAAGGATGCGAGAGATTGTTTCGGAAATGCCGTGAATATATGGAATAGATATGCGGGTGTGAGATGTATTGTTTAAAGATGTACTATTGGGTCTACAGTTTCTGAGAATGAATCGTTTAGGGTATCCATTATTTTTAAGTGCCGTGTGTATGTGTTTTGTTTCTGTGTTTGAAAGTGTTTCATTACTGCAGTGAGAATTCGCTCTAAGACTTAATGTTTTAACAACGGAAGCTTTGTGGCATGTTGGATGATGCGATTTAAAATCGAGATATCTGTCTGTATGTGTGGGTTTACGGTAAACTGAGGTGAAGATTGAGTTATCGTGAGATCTGTGTACAAGAACGTCTAGGAAAGGGAGTTTATTGTTCTGTTCTGTTTCGTATGTGAATTTTATATGTGAGTTTAAGTTATTAAGGTAATGGAAGAAGCTTTGGAGTGTATTAGTTTTAAGTACAACAAACGTGTCGTCGACGTATCTTTTCCAGAATTTAATGTTAAAATTCGGTGAAGATAAAGCAGTTTCCTCAAATGACTCCATGACCAAGTTAGCTACAACACTTGAGACCGGAGATCCCATGAGATACATGTTAGCGTCCAGTACTATAGTAGAGAGAGAGAGAGAGAGAGAAGTATAATGATGCTCCCTAAATATGTTGAGGCATGCCTGTATCCAGAGGGGGGGGTCTTAGGGACTTGCCTCCCCCCCGAAACTAAATTTTTAATGGGACTTGGCTACGGCCTTGCATGCTGTGATTGTATCGATACATTCTAAAATTTGTTTACCCCCTCCCAAATTAAATCCTGGTTACGGTTTTGTACTGTGGTAGGTGTTCGTAAGTGTTAAGATCTTCCAAGAACAGCAGAAACATGGAGATGTAAAATGACATACCCATTACTTACCCACTTCAATTCTTCTTGAACTTTACTACTACTATTCTATGATTTTCTCTTTCCTTTACTATTGCCTTCTAATCTGCGGAATCTACTCTATTTGGAATGACTAGATTTAAAAAAAAAAAAGATGCTTCCGTATCCTAAACGATCAACTTTACTCTGCCTAACCTATTGAAATGACTTTCGATCATTAGGTACTTTTAATTGAAAAATTACTTACCTACAAAACCTCCAATTTCGTATTTAACTCTATAAGATAAACCTGCCGTTTTGATCTAATTTCACTGCGCTTACCGAATCCATACCTCTTTTATAAGAAATCTTAACGATCTAATAATAATCGCGAAAAAACCTGGTATTGCACGTATCGGTTGCTTTGTGTCCTAGCGTGTGTAATTTTCTTCTTGGCTCGCTTTAAAAAAAAATTCACTGATTTTCCAAATTTAAAAAACTTACCTACAGATACCTCTTAGAATCCTGACATCCCCGCTTCCTCCATTATTTATAATACCTTTCATACGCATATTAATTAGCTAGCTCTTTTTTTATTTTTAGTTATTCCTTCCATTTACATTATATCCTGTTCTGGGCTGTATAGACCTTGGCAAATCTTCACAATCCTCATTCCTTGTTGCCCACTCATATCGATTTGACTAATCATTTGTGAATTACTATCTCTTTATTTAATAAATTATATCCGTCTGGATGAAGTTACATTTGACTTGACCTTGCAATGATCCTGTATTAAAAAAAAAAAAAACTATTGCAGCTCTACACTACAAAAAAGCTACACTTGTACGCTAGGAAATAGCGTAACATTCCGTAGTACACGAAATTTTATGCTAGAGCTGGTCAATAGAAAAAATTATACTAGCTCTCTACATAGGGATGGTCATTTGTTGTCGCGATTAACTATTTTGGAATGCAATACGTGGAATGCAATAGTGAACTACCCACAACTTTAAATTTATTACAGTTGTTTTAAATTTCAAAAATTTTTGGTTATAAAATTTATTGAATGAAGCGAACTGGCAGTTAATATTTTGAAATTGTCATATGTAAGACGATTGCTATCATGATCTACTTGCTGGCCTTTTCTGCATTAAAGCAAGTTATACTGGAAAAGGTTTTTTTTTTTTTGCAAAACCGATACCGAAAGCCATTTTTCTTGCTATGATACTGATACAAAAGGTAATTTCTCCTGCTACGAATGATATTGATGAAAGTGTGATCACTGTATAAGGACATAATCCTACACAGTTGAGTCACATTATCAGGAATATTTTCATGTTTCAGGAGGGAGGAGGTACATATATTGCTCTATAACAGTGCAGGTGCTTAGCTTATAAAAAATCTTGTTGCAGGAAATAAGAGTGCGGGTTTACTGAAAACTACTAAAAATTCATGATTTTCTTACTGTAAACTATTGAAAATTCTTTACTCTTTTACTGATGACTACTTTCTCAGGTTGGCATCTTTATATTTTTAACATATTTTTTTTAGCAATTTCAATTGCGCTTTTGAAGCGTTTTACCTTTACCTCCAATAAATTTAATATGCGGAACTTGATGCTGGTTGGACCCCTCCCCCCACTCCCCGGCCAAAAGAACAATTTCACGCCCATGGCTCACAGTAATCTTAAAAATAGACTGTTGGACTTATTGTTACTATACATACTGTTTTTGGTTCATACTAGTGAGTTGTTTCCTAAGTTATTTTGCAATTTTCAGAACGAACAGTCAGCCACTTGTTCATGTTTCGTATGATGAATTTTTTGAATTTCTGAAAATGCTAAGAAATTTTATGAAACCATATTTCTCGAAAGAGTTCTCTTTTAATTTGTCATCAATATATTTTGCCAGTGGAAATCTGTGTTGTCTTTGCACAAAATTAAAGTAGAAATAGTAGCACAACGAACTTTGATCTTTTGACCTTGGCTGAAATGTCTGACAAGTATAAGCTTGAGTATAACTCAGCAGTCTTGTGTCTGTATAAGAAAGTAACAGCTAAGTTTCTACAACACTGCCAATTAAAAATGGGACCTTGAAAAACCTACAGTGTCTTCGTGGTTCGATGTGCAGCGTGAGGACTGAGAGCTGCAATAACTTCAAATGTCTAGTCACACAAGCATTCCATGCTCTAGATGACAGGGACAAGACTGTAAATGAAAGGAGTGGAGGTCGTGCAAGGAGGATGAGGAAATTACAGAACAAGTGTTTATCAAAGAAAAAGGAATGCTGAAATTGATTATCATAGTGTTGACATTGTGACAAGTGTTCAAGATCAAACCTCTCGAGGGTAAGTGCAGGTACCCTGTCCTGGCTAAATACATTCCTTCTCTTTTGACATTAGTGCACGGTAATTCGGATGAAGAAAGAGGTTTTCTCCGAACAATGCATTGCTGACATCTGAATAAATGAAAATCAGAAAATGCTATCAAAGGTGTAAGAGCAGTAAAAGATCATTCGAGAGTTTATCTAAGAATTGAAAACACATCTATCACTGAAGAAGATGTCAGCGGCAACACAAAGGAAAAGCAGGTTGACTGTTAGTTAAGAAATAGAGGTGGAAATTAACCAACTAAAAGGCTAATGAATCACAGTATATGCAGCTGATTACTGTGTCCAAACTTTTTGGTATACGCGGAATTTTAGAATATTTTTAATTTTTTTTTAATTACTGTAACAGTTTTAATACTGATTCATTGCGTAAAGTTAAACGGTATCTTAAAACACTCAGAATACACAAATGGGTCTATGACTTTCTGTACTAAGAAGTAGGCTTTGGCTGTTTGTGTGTTTCGCAGGAGCAGATGTTGATTGCATTTTGAAAGGTCTACAAATGTAAAAGGAGATAAAAATATGCACTAGTGAAACTGTAATCAGTGCTGGATTATCGCATGGGCTTTAGAGGCTGCAGCCCAGGGGACTCCGCCAGTTAGAGGGCCTCCAGAGATTAGTGTAATTTTTTTTAATGAATGCTACGTGTTCTTTTGTAGCGATCTTCTACGCACCTTTGTTGTTACCAAATTATGCGGAGCAAATATTTGAATTTTATTTTTAACTTTCTAACAATAAATTTTACTTTAACGTTGTTATAACGACCGGTTTGCTTATCGTCACTTTCAGAAGCCTCACCCCTCCTTTTGAACTTTTTTATTGGGGGCCCCTCACAATATCAGTAGCACAGGGGCCTTAAAAACTTTAATCCGCCACTGATTGTGACGTGTACTTTTATTTTCCCAGTAAGTTGCTTTAAAGTGGTCCCCCCCCACCCCCACATTCGAAAAAGAGTATGAAATTTCTCCAATTAACGGCTTCAAAGAACGGAAAAAACGCCGTTAAATGGGAAATGGTCGTTAACCGGAAAGTACACAATTCTATGGCGTATTTGCCTGTCCCAGAATGCCGTCGTAAAAGGGAAAATGGTCGTTAATCGATAAGTACACAGTTCTATGGCGTATTCGCCTGGTCCGCAGAATACTGTCTTTGAAGGGGAAATGGTCCTTAATCGGAAAGTACGCAATTCCATGGATCATTTGCCTGGGCCTTAGGATCCCTTAGTTGAAGGGAAAATGGACGTTAATTAGAAAGATGTTTTTTAGAAAATTTTAAGAGAGTTCCAATTTTTGCCAAACTTTCCCTTGGCGCTATAGAATTCGTAGACGTGCTGTTTTTAGTTTCTCTGTCCGCATTTGGCACGGTCTGCGAATCGCGATGTAAAATCAAACACACCTGAGTGTGCAAATGCGTTTTGTTAATTACGGATCGTGTTTATTACTACCTTGTTAGAAATATAGCTGTTAACAAAATAGCGAAAAAAAAAATAAGTGAACGTATTGGAATTTTGAAGAGAACAAGTAAAAGTACTAGAATTTTGAAAACAGTAAGTAAAGGTACTGGAATTTTGAAAAGAATAAGTAAAACCAAAAAATTCCTGAAAAGAATAAGTAAAACCGTTGGAATTTTGAAAAGAGTAAGTAAAAACGTTGGAATTTTGAAAAGAGTAAGTAAAAACGTACCACAAAAAATAAATATTGAACTTTATTATTGAGGATTAGAGTTAAGGAGCGGGAATGGGGAGAGATGTGTCGTAATTGATTTTGTCTATTTATTTTATCAATAAAATAAGAATTGAAATTGGAAGGGGCAGTATTAGTTACGCTGGACCTGGACATTGGAATGGTTTGTCAGAAGTATTAAGGGGATATAACAACATGGATAAATTTAAAAAGTAACTAAAAAAAAAATCCCCCCCTGTGAATAGAATTAACAGGGAAAAATTACATATTTAAGTAAAGTACTAACGAAGAATACGATTATATGAAGGAGAGGATGTGAAATACAGCTATTTTATAGCAACCACCTGAGTGGTTGGTTTTTTTTTTTTTAAATCTAAAGCTAGTTATATTTAAAAACGAAATACACACAAAGGTAGTATAATGTGAGTTGGAGTGACTTTTTACAATTGTTTCGGTAGAAAACAAACGTCCACCTTCATCAGAATTTTGTCCAATTTAGTGTTTGGAAAAATTTCTGATGAAGGTGGACGTTTGTTTCCACCGAAACAATTGCAAAATGTCACTCCAACTCACATTAAACCGAGTTTGTGTGTACTTCGTTTGTAATATTTTATTCAGCAGTGTATCGCTCGTTTTTTTACTAGTTATATCAGTAGATATAACTAGAACCTATCTTAGTGTAGTCGTGTTTCATATGTTCTAATTGATTCGAAATGTGTACTATACAATGTAATACAACCGCGATTGTACTAATTAAAGATAAATAAAGGATTAATTAATTAATTTTATACTTTTGCTCGCATTGTAGTTCAGTCCGGTTTAAAATGTTCTTAGACGTTCCGTTTTGGGTATCTTTTGTCCTGAAGATGATGCAAATGTTTGCGTGTGGCAAATACTTTCTACATCTACTATATTTTTATGTATACAGTCGAAACCGCGTATATGCAACTCGCATATATGAGAAAATCGCGTATATGCAAAAAAAAAAATATCGAGCTTCAAATTTTCTCTTATCTTTTTAATGTTATCTAAACCAGCTTAATTGCGATTTTATACACGCAAAAACCGCATACATGCAAGTATTTTTGAAGCTCAACGAATATCTTATTATAGAATTTACACTGGGTATTTGCAAACAAACTTTATAAACAAGTTTTCATACACAGTAAATATGTAGCTGGCAGCCCTTATTTTTAAGGATTGTCTCTCCCCATCGGAAATGGCTGTCAACCCTTGTCGAAGTTTCACTTACCAGCTTATTTATGGCTTTGTTTACGCCTACCCCCCCCCCGCTTTAGAATAATGATAATAATATAGATTTTATTTATCACAGGAGACATACAATGCATGCCATTTGTAAAGACATATTTATATATAACATTAGACAAGCAGGGCCGTAGTTAGAGGCACAGGCTAAGAAGAGTGTAAAATCGGCAAATAATTCATAAAAGAGAATATGTCCGCGGCGAGGGGTGGGGGTGCATAATCCGGACAGTTTTGCCATGGACGCAAAATAATCTAGACACAATCTGTAGACAAGTTCCATGTACAATAAATCGCACATACCGAAGTTCACTATATATATGCCTGTGTTCGGAATCACCATCAAATTTTGCATTTGTAAATGACGTAGTGAATTACGCGTCCCATGTTTTATTGGTCTACAAAATACTTAGTCTATTTGCAAGTTTTTTGCTTTCTTCTTTTGCACTTTTCGGTTTATATTTATTGCAAACATGGCAGATGAAAAGAAACGACAAATTTGCTTAAATATTGATCAAAAGTTGGCGATTTTAAATTTTTTGACATCAAATAATAAGACAAAGATAGAAATAACAAAAGAATATGGTTGTAATTTGTCCACCATTTTTTACAAATACAGTACTTGTGTTTATGTAAGTACTACATTACTGCTTGTTATTTTTGTTAATAGAGTAATAATACTGTGCATTATAAATATTGAAATAATGTGTATGATTTATAAAATTAGAAATAAGAATATCTAATTTAATAATAAAATTCAATAAAAATTTAATGAGCAAATTATTTCCACGCTATAGTTCAGAGAATACCGCTTATATGCATAGAATTTCGTTGCCGAGTCCATTTGCATATATGCGGTTTCGACTGTATACACACCTCACATTTGAGTAGAAATAAGATTAAATAAGTAAAAATGATGTAAAATTGAATAATTTATAAAATTTGATTGGATTGTCTTAAATACGAAAACTGGTTACTTGTTCACACAATACAAAAATTAGTGTAGATTTCCCAATTTTTGTCCCCCTTCTCTCAAACAAATTCATCTGTGAGTAAATTATCGCGTGTGCGACCACATGACATGACTAGTTATATCATGTCATTAAATATCAACGAAAGCGATGGCGTGCGGGGATATATCTAATTTCTAAAACGCTTCATATTGTGTTATATCCCAAATAACACCCACCCACACCCTGTTACTGATAATGCATATTCATAGAATGGTATGTTATTTCATTTTGAGAATGCAATTATTTCTTTACTTGCGTTTTTTTTTCACAGATCTGTTTTTTCTTTAGCGTATTTGGGTAAACATGCTACAGTGGATAAACGTACCTAAATTCCATTCTCTAATTAAATCAATACCCTAAACAAAAGTAAAACTGATGAAAGAACAAAAGTGAAAAGAAATGGAATGAAGCAACTAGTGTTGATGTGGCGGAGGCGCTTTTTCCCTCATTTTTTTTTTTTTTTCCCATAGCGAGCTTACACGTAAATTTCTTGAACATTGTTCGTATTTTAGTTCCAAATAACAACTTGTTCTTTGAACTATCTATGATATAATAACTTTACCCAATGGATACGAATTATCTTTTTGCTAACTGAACGATGAGCTGGATATGTGTTTTCCTAGACGCACATATTCTGCGCCGCAGTGGTGTAAAACGTCGAGTCTAGACTCGGACAATGAACAACCAATGGAAACACATTGCGCACTGTAGATGTTTGTTTGTTTTTTGGTTTTACGGCTCAAAGACTACAGTGGTCATGCTGCGCCGGGACCTACAGTTTTCCGAGGAATCCGAACCTCTTAAGGCCTGGGGAACCAAACCCCGGACTACAGTGAGCAGTGCGATCTTTTATGAGATCTCTGAGTAAGCGTTCTTTTTGCACTGCTGGGAGTCGAACCCGGATTAGCCGCGCAATAGGAGAACGCGTTACCACACTGCGCCACCGCAGGGCCGCGCACTGTAGAGAAACACTTCCATTGCTATTCTGTTGTCGGAGTCTGTTCTCGACGATTTACTTGATAGCTTTTCATTATATCAGATGCATGGAGAACAAACTCAGTAACTTGGTTTTCCAAATATTCTGAAATTTGTACTTTGTAACAAATTTCGTTATTTTTCTACCAGAAATGACGCACGGTTTGTTGAAACGAGCTATAAAGTGGGAAATGCTTTGAAATTTTCGTAATTAATTTCTCTACTATATTACCCAAGTCTGAAAATCAATATCATGCATAGGAAAACCACCCTCTCTCGCAATTTTGAAATTTTCAAAACTATGCTTCTTTATTGAATACAATTTTTCAATCTTATTTCCGATATTAGCATAGGCGTAGCCAGAAAGTTCATAGGGGGGGGGAGTATAGGTTCAATGGGGTGGGGGTTACAGAACTAGAACTCATATACTCATGTTAAATATACAGAATTTCATTGCAATGGGGGCGTTATAACCCCCAAAACTCCCCCCCGGCTACGCCTATGCATATTAGTGACGTATTTTCTCATCCTATAAATTTGTCTGTGTTTGAGATTGGGGTTATGAAAGCAACGTCGAATTGTATGCTTCCGTTTTCGTTTGCCTGATGCTGTCCACAAAAAATAAACGACTTATTTCATGTAGGCAAGTGAGTAGGACGATAAACCATGTGACATACTATCATCAGGAAAAAATTCATTTAACTCGTCTTCACTAATGTTTTCAGTAATTTCTACATTTCTCTCATTGTCAATATTGAGAGTAAATTCCCTACTAATATCAAAATTTGGTTTTCGCTGAAATGTTTCGGCAATGGAAATTACTTCATTCCCAATATGAATTTCTGAATCATTCACAAAGCTATTGGCTTTGCCATATTTCTTTTGTATTACGTCAAAAAAGTATTTAGCAATATTTGATATACTGACCATTGCTTTTCCTTCCAACAAAAATCACCTCAAATACAAAATAAGCTGAACATTAAAAATAAATTAAATTCTTTCTCCCTTTTCTCTATTTGTTAAATATAGTGTTTTCACAACCTCAGGTATTGATGATTTCAGCGGAACAATGGATATCTTATCACATTTCATAGAAAACCGACAAAAGCGGCGAAAAAATCAATATTTCGTCAATTTTCAATGGTTTTTATCTCTGTTTGGGGGGGTCGATTGGGACAGATTTTGTTTTTGTATATATGTTTTACCATCGCACTAGCTATCTATTAAAAAAATATCAAACCGATCCGTGGGAGACACCTGGAGTAGCTCCCTTGTCAGCGTAGTAACTTCTGTGTAGTGTTTTTTTTTGAGGGGGGGGGGGGTTAGCAAATAATTCTCCTGGTCTTCCTAGAGCGGACGAATTAGTATTCGCTGCATCATTTTTCATATATATATATATACACACACACAGTAGAACCTGCCTAAGGTGACCACCCTTGGGACTGGACTGCGGTGGTCACCATGGACAGGTTTACGAAGCTCCACTATATATTATTTAATATTAATTTCTCCATTTACCACAAGCCTCCAGGCTTATGGGGAACTATATAGTTCCCACTGCAATGCTACATACAGAGCATTCCTTTTTAATTTTGTCTTCTTTACTGAGGAGGTAAATAAGTTACCTTTACCTCCTTCCCCTCCTGATTTTGCCAATGGTTATTGCTCGAAATGAGATAGTGGTTTGAAAACGGAATTTATTTGAAAACGGTTGAATATTTGAAGAGATAATAAAACCCAGATCACCATAAGACCAAATTTAAGTTGGGAGGATAAATTGGCAACAGTCTCGTGTCTTTCTGCTAGAGTAAGTGTTATTTCATAGCTCAAGGGCAGTTAGGATTTTGCTGCACCAAACAAAGCAACAATGTAAATAGACTAATAATTTAAATGCAGTTCAGTAGACATAGAACTATGATGAGAGAGCAGTACGCTGGCGTGCATGTTAATGCGTCCGTTTAACATACCGAAAACCTAGGTTTGAGTCCCTTTTGCAGGCTTTTCTACCAATTCTTACTTGAGCTGATACCTTGAGCAACCGTTGCTCGGATTCCTTGCAAAACTGCAGATCGGAACTGAGTACACTCTTAGTTGACCTTGCCCCTTAAAACAGAAGAGTTTGGGTAAAGGAATATTCCATTCTCTGATTGGTTGCTTTCAACCTGATCTATGAAGACGTGGCTTAGAGCGATGACGTCATCACATTTCAACTATTCAGGCACAACTGGAAGTTTATCCAAACGGACAACGTTGGATTTACCCGCAAGCGGGGGGTGTTTGGGTCTCCCTCACTAACCGTTCTCTGATTCAGGTAAGAGTAATTTGTTTTCAGGTGTGTATTTTGTAAAAAGTAAATACTAACCTTGTGAAAATTTCTTGTATATGGACTACATCCTCAGGTTAAAAGCATTACATTCATAGCCACTCCCTCAGATTAAAAACAAGCAATCAAAGCGTGGAATGTTACTGCTCTCAAATGCTCTTACAAAAAAACGCCAAAAGAAAGTTTTAACGTTTTAGACAAAAGATGATCGCTATTGGTTTGCCGGCTAACTGCTCGTTGTAGTCCGGACGTTAATTTCCTAGATTTTAAGAGTTAATTCTCTAGGATTTGAAAGTTAATTCTCTAGGTTAAAAGGTTGCGATTACGGTGGACGTAATGCATTCGTATATGCGTGTATGGTGCCATTGCCGGGTTTGACTCCCAGTTAGGGCCGTTTCTACCATTAGGCCAGAGTAGGAGACCGCCTAGGGCGGAAAAATGGCGTAAAAAATTAATTTTAAATCAAACAAAGAAAAAATTGAGCAAATGAGGAGAAAAAATGAAAAAGAAGAAAAATTAAAACATATAATTGTTTTCAAAAGCATACGGAACAATCAATATGAGGAATGTAAAAATGTTTGATGTGTTTCATTGTTTAATTTTCCACACAAGTTCTTTCATATCTAATACATTTAAGCTGTCTAGCTCTGATAATACAACGTTGTGTTTTGAAATATTACTCCATTAATATCTCAGTTTTCAAAAATATAAAATGTTGAAATTAAACGATTATAACATGTAGCAATTGTTTTGTTTGTTTGGCTTTTTTATGGCGCAAGAGCATCTGGGCTATACTGCGCCAGCAATTGTTTTACTATTCAGTATACCACAATGCTACAAAATAACTAATGTAAGTTTAAAATATATAATTAACGGGTTTAATGATTAAAAGTATAATAAAAGATTTACATTGTTGTACCGCTGGATGTTGATGGTAGTGGGGAGGAGATATAAGTGAAAGAGTGATGATAGTAAAAGGGTGGGGAGCTGCAAAACACCTAGAAATGGTTCTGCTCTCTGTAGTACCGTGTAACACGTTTCATTTTTTCTACCCACAGTGGTTCGGATTCTCTGAGAAGTTATCGGTCGCAGTACAATATGATCTTTGCTGCCTTCACTGTTCCGTGAAACCTTATGGTTTCAAAACATCGAAATCAAATCAGCAAAATATCGAAATTGTAGGCTCCAATCTCCTCGCGGAGCGCGTTCTATGTTTCTACCTACAGCGGTTCGGATTCTTCGAGATCTATCTCTTCTTCTTCTTCTTCTTCGAGATCTATATCCCATATATCTATCTCCCATAGGTCTCAGTACAGTATGATCTTTGCTGTCTTCATTGTTCCATAAAATTAGAACCATACAATCTAAATTTTAGACTTCAATTTTCTCGCGGAACAAACTCAAATGTGCAGTTCGTTCAACGTGTTTGTTAACTAACGGATAAAAAAAATAAGTCTACTGTTTTCTTAAGTAGATCAAACCTGACATTGAAGTCAAATGAAAGGAAAGAATTCGACTCGATATCATTGAAACATTATTTTTTTTTTCTGATAAAGTGTCTCACGAATCAGGGGCAGATTCTGGGGGGGCGGGGAGATTGGTTGAAGACGCTACCAAAACCATAGCCCCCGTTTGTTGTAGTCGGAAATGCGTCTGTGGCATAGGCGCCCATTTAGGGGGAGGAGTTCCACTAGCCGTTTAAAAATTGGATTCGCCCCAGTCTGCTAAACCTTTACTTTAAAAAACCAAAAAAAGGTTTACAGTCACATTTAAAAAAAGGTAGTTTTAAACCCATTATTAAGTGTCAAGTAGTATCAATTATTTTTGTAGTATTTTGGTACCTTGCGCATTTACTAAAATGTTTGACAGCCTGGAAGACGGTATGATTTTTCTTAGCCCCCCCCCCCAAAAGTACTCCTACGGTCGCCACTGGTCAATGCTATGGCATAAACGCTGAGAATCTTACAGACCGTGGTAAATACAAATTTTTTGGTAAAGTGATCGTTTATCATTGTAATTAACAAATAACTTCTGCAGCAAAACTTCTCATTAACTTACTGGATTGTAAAGTTCGTCCGTAGAAGACGGTACATATTATTGTAAGGGGATTTCTCGTGAGGAGGGGGGTTGTATGTGACCGTGAAAACGTGGTCATCGTATCTGCAGGATGTCCGTTAAGGGAGGTTTTACCGTAATAATATTAATTATATATAATTCGTTTTAATGAGAACCCTGCTGTTTATAATGAGGACCTTGAATTGTCTTTTCTGTTAATGAAAAGTACAATCGAATGTTGCATATATAACAATAGTAGCAATTGTCAATAATTACAAAATATTAAATTTGCTGTAGTCGAAAAGTAATTTCTTACCTCTGTTATTTTTTCTCTCTTTCACTGTCAGTTCTTGATTAGTTCGGTGAATTAATTATTTTCACATAAATTTGATTCCGCACAATTTAGAAAGTTCCGTGATTGTTCCTTTTTTTTTTACAAGAATGGCGATACCTCGAGGGGGGCACTGATGAAAGCGCGCGCGTATTTTGAAAATTTATTGGCCAGACAGTGTGCTGACGCATACGTGGGGCCGAGTTAGTGGCTAAAATGCCATCCGTTTCCTGGATGTCCCGAAAGGACGCGCGGATCGATTTTTACCCTAGTTTACAATGAATGCGAGAAGTTCAGTATTGTGAAGTCAAGGATACCAAGATATTGAACTAAAAAGACTTTGTTCTAGAACTTTTGGTCGCGCAAGACAGGAAAGAGTTGGAACCGTGAGGATCCGTGTCGAGTTGTTTACACAGATCACTGGTCTCTTTAGCAGGATTCAGGTATCTATTTTGCATTTTAAAGTGATGTTGGTGCAAAAGGTTTTGTTGGTGAGCATTAATAATTGCGTCAATTTTCTGCTTCCGATTGCTTGCCGAAGATGGGTTTTGCTGTAAATCAGGGTTGTCCAACATACGGCTCGCAGACCACAATCCGGCCCGCTGACAACTGTTTGGAATAAAAAGTTCAAAACAAGAATTTTAATTTTTTTTTTCAGAAATAAGAAAAACTCGCGGGGCCAGTATGGGTGACTCCTTTCCATACCGCAAGTGAACAAATAACTTGAAGAAATTTTGAAGGGAGGCTTTCTTTTTTATTATTGTTTTTTACGGAACCGTTGGCTCGCGAGAGCTGTGAAAAATTTATAAGCGTTCGGTTGCCAAAAAGGTTGGACAACCCTGTTGTAAACAATATTCGAATGCTGTGAATTCCCCCCCCCCACTCTTAAAATTGATTCCAAGTTTATTGCACGGGTTTTTTTTAAACAGAAAAAAAACAAAAACACCAACGACCTACCTTTCTTTTCTAATAGTTGTACGGTAGCGTAGGGGTTAGTGCATTTGATCAATACGTAAAAAAAAAAAATTTAGGTTTCATTCTCGATAGTATCCAACGGTTTCTTGGTGTTTGAGAAACCCGTAGTCCGTGGTTTTTCGTAAAAGAGTGGACTCCGGCGTAGCGTAATCTATGCTGTCCTTTCTCAATATACTGATAAGTTTTTTCTGTTGCTAAAGTATTTTTTTCTTTTCTAATTGTGAACTTGTATATTTAACTTGAAAATTTATGGCTGTCAAGAAGGGAACTTTTTTTTTTAAAATAAACTTGTGGTTATATATTCTGGAGCCGTTCCAAAAGCGGCAGAATTCTTTAAAATTTATTATTTTAGGAAGTTCTGGTTTGTTCAATTACTTCGAATTGTATGTAATGCTTCATTTGCTCATAATGCTTAGATCAAGATGTTCATGTTCGTATACGGTATAATCATTTTTTTTTAAAGCTATTTGTTTTACTTTATGAAAACAGCAAGACTACTGAACTAAATGGTTTAGGATTTTTTTTTTGTAAAGGGTAGTGTTTTAACGCAAATAGTTTGTGTGGGAAAAAAAAAAGATGTTGACATCCTTTGCTATCCATTACCGTTTTATTGTAAACGGTTTTTTTTTTTTTTTTGGCCCTAAAATGAAACGTGTACGCGAAATGTACAATTTTTTTATAATTTTATACAGTTGAATCTTGCTAATACGAATGAATTACTTTTAACATGAACTGTTTCCTAAATTTCTGTTAACACTGAATGCGATACTAACACGATTCCTTCTTTTCCGGATAATGCAAACTACCTTAAACATGTATAGGGTTTTTTCAGTGATTTTCACCGTGGGTATTCGCTTTGGCTAGGTTTGACTGTATATACCTAGCTTAACAGTACAGTACTGGCATATGTAGGAGTCATAATTGTCATGACTTTGGAATATATATGGAGTTCTAGCTGTATGTATGGGGAGGTTAACGCCCCCCCCCCACCTACAAAGTTTGTGTCCACCAATTCTTGACAGTTTTATTTTATCGGTGTCAACTTTTATAACCGCACATTGGCATAGTGGTGATGTCAGGTCTGTAGCTAGACGCTTGTTACAAGAGGGTGGAGGCTCAGAGAGTTACAGAAGGGCTTTATATAAAATTCGTTAATGTTTTGATGCATTTTATTATTAATATGTTTAGTAGTAATACCACAAAATATTTAAGTAGTAGTATATTTAACATGGCAGAATAAATTCCTGAACTTAAATATTGCATTGAAATCTTGGAGATATACTAAAAATTTATAATTTTCCTTATCCTTATTATAGAGTAGATGACTTCTTCCATAAAAAAAAAACCACTATGTACAAACGATGTATCGTAGAAATCTATTTTGAATATATTTTCAACATAAAAGAGCAATTTCCATTGTTATGTACAATTTTATACAAAATAAAAAATTTAAACTTCATTTAAAAAAAATTCTTTTCCCCTAGGAAGCTTATCCCCCCCACCTGGCTACGGCTTTGAATAATGTGTTAATCGATCATGCTGTTAGCTTAATTTCGATTCCCGTGGTAGGGCAGAATGCATGCTGATTTTTAGTTTAAAAACTTCTGAAAAAAGACGTTAATAAAAACCTTATCGTGCAATGCCAATTTTATTTCATATACAGTGTAGTTATTACATTTTTTTTTTTTTAATTACTGTAACATTCGGAGTATAATAATTTGCAAGCATATTTAGTATGGAAGCTGGATTTAATTTTCTAAATGACTATTTGATTCGACATTTTGTGTTTCAAGATTGACGTTTGTCAACTTACTAGACCAGCTTGTTTTGCATTGAAAAACTATATAATAGATTATTTGAGATGTTGGTGGCAGGTTTTTTCTCCTTTACAAAGAAAGAAATACCTTTGAAAGGAGGAAAAAGTATTGTGCTTTTTATTTTTGAAGTTATTTTAATAATTTTGTGCAATAACTAATTCATTCTTGGGGCCCTTGTCTGAGTTCTCCCATAAAGCGCTACCCCTACTAGGCACTTGCTTTGTATGCATAGGCTTAGTTATATGGGCCTGAGCCAATATTCCTTCCCCCCCCAATAATTTTGAAAAATCAGGCATGCTTCATTTTTTTTTCACTTCAAATACTTAAAAAAAGAAACTCCACACAATTAAGACTTGCATCAAATGTCCAAGCTGGTTTTCACTTCATATTTGTTGTTTATTGCCACTTGTTTATGGTAATATCAATAATAGAATCAATTGTGTTAAAACCAATGGAAATTGTTTGTTTGTTTTGTGGTTTTACGGCTCAAAGACTACAATGGTCATGCTGCGCCGGGACCTACTGTTTTCCGAGGAATCCGAACCTCTTATGGCCTAGGGAACCAAACCCCGGACTACAGTGAGCAGTGCGATCTTTTTATGAGATCTCTGAGTAAGCGTTCTTTGTACACTGTTGGGAGTCGAACCCGGATTAACGGCGTACTAGGCGAACGCGTTACCACACTGGGCACCACCTCAAGAGGGGTCTAATGAAATTGGAGGTTGCCACTGTGTTATGGTAAACTCATGCATATTTAACGCTACATAGAAATGTGAATTGTTCTAATTTTAATTTGTTGTCATGGTAACCCAAAGGGCATCAAAGGTGAGCAGAGCACTTTTTATGTTCTGTTCATCGTGTTTTATTTCTAGTTTTGGAGGGAACGACAGGTTTTCTATCCAAAAGTCAGATGTTAGTCATTATTCACCAATAAATCTATTAGTTTTTTCTTCTGGGATTATTTTATATTATTCGTTGTTGTTATTCTAAACCACTGTTGATTCAAGTAAGCTGAGCTATTCGTCGTCATATATTTTTATATATGAAGTTGATTTTTATAGTTATTTTAATAATTTTGTGCAATAACTCGTTCATTTTTGGGCCTGTGTCTGCCATTCTCCCATCAGGTGCTACCCCTAGGCACTTGCTTTGTGTGCATAGGCATAGTTATATGGGCCTGAGCCAACCTTCCTCTCCACCCCAATAATTTTGAAAAATCTATGTTGTTTGTATGCTTACTTAGAAATCCCCTGCTGTGAAAGGTGATGCCTCACTCCATGGGATATTAAAATCATATCTATAGGCATGCTTCACTTTATTGCACTTCAAATACTTCTTAAAAAAGAAACTCCACACAATCAAGACTTGCATCAATGTCCAAGCTGGTTTTCACTTCATATTTGTGTTATATTTTGATAATTAAGCTGCTGAACATTTTATAAATGACAGTATACTGGAGATTTTTATGTGCACCGAGAAATAAAAAAATTTGCGAGACATACTTTGTTGTAGCGATTTGGAGCCAAATATGTAATACCTTAAAGAGATGAGATGCTTGTACGGAGATTCATATCTAGGAGAGTGAGTTATGGGTGGGAATGTAGACTAGGACTGTGATAACAAGCCATTGGAATGAGTTCGGAGTTGTGCTAAGATTTATGATGTTTGAAGATTATATGGGGAGATGTGCTGATTAAATGTAGTAGAATTTCAATTATTAAAATTAATTGTGACTGAGTAGAGACCTAAAAAATTGGCTGCCATAAAATGGTATAGTCAAACCTTGTTAACGTGAATTACTATTAACATGAACTGTTCCTTGAATCTCCATCAGATTGTATAGTAATATGATGCTAATATTTTTGCCACCTTGAGTGTTCAGGTTTGATTGTGGTAGCGAGTACGGACAGTAATCTTGTTCATCACAAGGAATTACTTGTGTGCAGGAGGTAATTGGGACTGGTGGCTGCCGAAGGTTGTAATCCCAGACAGGATGTTCAGACAGTACAATCAACCGCCAAAGGTGCGTTGAGGTGGGGGGGGCAGGAAGTCCATCATACTCTGCATACAAAGATACCTGCTCACATAATTGTCGTCATTCAACGTGAACTGTAACAAGCTGCCAAGAGAGCCTTGGCGAAGAGTGGCCTCTGCCACCGAACCAGAAATGCACCCGCCAACTGGCCAGTGCATACCCAGCAGGAAAGTGTGCAGTGCCACTAGGGGAGAGGTACTGAGGTAGGCGTGACCAAGATGACCATTGGATAGGAGGAGCTCTGCCCTGAGGTGACCATATGCTAAGCATCATCACAAGGGAAGTGAGAATTGAAACCATCTGCAACCAGTCTTTTTAAGTCATGTGTTATCTCTAGGCTTTTGTAATGTAGACATGCCGCCCTCTTCGCCCAATCAATTAGCAAAAACCACAAATATTTTCCAAAATACAGTAAAACCTCTATATAACGATAAATCCCTCTGCAACGATAATTTTTCTCGGTCCGTATAATAGTGTTGTAGACAGGTTTTACTGTATAATGAACCCTCCCTATAACAATAACTCCCTCTACAACGATAATTTTTCTCGGTCCGTATAATATTGTTGTAGAGAGGTTTTACTGTAATAGGTTTCTGTGTGACATACGTTGGCCACCGCTAATTTATAAGGATCATATGAATACTTTCAACCTAGATAACTGGAATTTTCTACTCTTACTTTAAAACATCATAAAGGAAATAAACTTTTTTTTTAATCATGCACTTTATTGAAGTAACAAATTTTCATCACAGACACAAAGCCACTAAACGTAAGAGTCCGAGGAATTTGAATTGGCACTTGGTGGTTAGCTGGCTGCTCAC
Source organism: Dysdera silvatica (assembly GCA_006491805.2). Classification (NCBI taxonomy): domain Eukaryota; kingdom Metazoa; phylum Arthropoda; class Arachnida; order Araneae; family Dysderidae; genus Dysdera; species Dysdera silvatica. The sequence continues at coordinate 116,756,382 of QLNU02015003.1, read as the reverse complement.
TTGACCGGTTTCATTTGCCATAGGCCATCATTTAAATAGTGAATGTTGTCAACGCCAATGCCTTTGTTAACTTTTATTCTGAAAAACACAATTGCTTTTTAAATAAAGGGAGAAATCTATACATAAATTTGATCAAAAAAGTTGTAACAGATTAAAGGAAGTTTTAAGGTAATATGAGTGACATACATGTCTTCCGTTGACATAGTCGTTAATCCAACTGCAAGGGCATGTTCCTTTCCTTCGGCAAATATACTCTAGGTAAGGTTAAGGTACAAAAACCTTGAGTTAGTGCTACATGGTGTCAATAAAGCCTTGAACATTCACAACTGCATTTACAACTATTACAATGTAAAGTTTCATTGACACCCTTTTAAAATTAAGCATGGTTATATGCAATTCTTGTAGATAGCATCAAAAGGAAATAATTTTCATTTTACAGCAGAGGTTTTCAAACTTTCTTGGCCCATGGCTTTGTTCATCTTTCATAAGGTGTCGACGACTTCCAAACATACCAAAATATGCGAAATACACAAATATTTTGATATAACATGTTACATAAAACGTTAGTCAACATCGCAATGCTCTCGATCTAAACCCACGATGATACATAATACGACACATAGTTTGAGAACCTGTTTGTAATGATGAAAAAGGATACAACAACAGTGCCTTTTGTTACAGGTGTCATCTTTGCACCAGGTGAGGTGAGGCCAGGGCACATGATATTTGCCCCACTTAATACGAACCTAATAGCACCTTTATCCACTTGTTCCCTTGGACAGATAAATGGATCTATGGGTAATAAAATAAATCATCTAGTTAAGAATGGTTACTGAATTTCTTTTTGTATTACAGTTAATGGCAATTTCATAGTTTACTTACATTTGTGTAATAACCTAAGAGTAGGAAAATACGGCCCTTCCCGCTGGCGAAAGAACAGTAGTTCACCATTTGCCCCGACGATAATCTCAATATGATCATGACTGTAAGAAAGAAAAAACCATCAAGATAATTATACTTTGATGATAGAATTTTTTGTAACTTTTTTTTCTTTCGTTACAGGCTGCTGGGATCTGATTGACTACAACCACCGATATTTAACAGATTATTTTCTGCTTATTTTCTGCCATTCAATCATATTCATATATATACAGACTATTTTACATAAAAGGACATTAGATAGAATCTCTGAAACAAACTGAAATATACTTTGGAACATCGACTACAGTGATATACCAGAAACTGCAAAATGGAAAACATTTCTGTGCTGTGTATGAACAGTTGTTCTGGACATGGCGAATGCCATGATGGTACTTGTGTCTGCGAAGTAAAGTACAGTGGAGGAACTTGCAATGACCCAAATTTCAATTATTACATTGCATTTGCAATTATATTCTATTTGATTTTTGGTGTGTCTTTAGTCCAGCTAATTTTGTGCATAAAAGCAGAGTATGATAAAATGAAGACCAATTTTGTTCTGTCAGCCTGTCGAGTAACGACACAGAAGGCATTGTATGTTGTAATTTGTATCGCAACTGCATTGAGGGGGATTTATTTTTCTGTACCCAAACCAGAAGCAGTTCTATGGGCTTTTAGTTTATTGAGTGCTTATTATCCAATATTGCTAACAGGTGCATCGTTAATCGTTTGTTTTTGGGCAGAGGTGTTTCACTTAAAGAATCTCTCGTTGGATGGCAAAAGCTTCCTTAGTAAATCTCTTTTGGGTTTCATTGTATTTAATGTCATCACGTATTCACTTTTAGTTGCCGAGCTCTTGCTTTTGAATTTCTCTAGTACTTCAGATGAGGAAAGGCATAAGTTGATCAGTATTTTCCAAGGTTGTTATGCGCTATTGATGTTGATAGTTGTGATATTTTTCCTTATTTATGGAGTTGAGGTCTACGTTAAAGTCCGAGGCGAATTTATTCAAGACTCCTCACCGTCTTCCACAAATTTGTCTCAACTGCACCAGTCTCGTGTTGGCTTAGTTTCTCAAGCAATGCTTCTGCTGTTCACAGCCGCTTTTATTTCATCGGATAGCTTGGGCAGTTTTTGGAAGGACAAGGTTCCAGTTCTGAGCAGAAATTGTTACGATGTTCTCTTCAGAGTCATCGAAATGGGTGTCATCTTGTGGTTCCCTTGTGTTCTTTGGAATTGTACTAGCCCAGAACAACTCTGGATACTGAATCCTCGGACCTTGTTCAAGAAACTAGAGGGACCAACCTTCTTTCACAGTGGGGAAGATGAAGCCCTCGCTTCTTCTTTAAAAATGCCATCTGAGGAAATAATAAAAACTGAAACACGCTTATGTTGGATTTGCTATGATGCAGATGCTCAAAATTCTGGCCCGATGATCCAACCCTGCAATTGCAAAGGGGACATGTCTGCAGTACATCACGAGTGTTTGAAGAAATGGCTGATGAGATGTTCGCAAACCTCCGGTACCAGATGCAAAGTATGCAATGAAAAATACGTCCTGGAATGTTATACCAGTTGGCTCCCAAAAGGTATAACTACACTAACTTGGTTTGCAGTAGTGAGTTTGATTCTGATCATGCCCTCCGTTGCCGCTGGAGTGTTTTTGGTCATTCACAATTACTCAGATATGGGGCTACAAGCTTTGGCTGCAGGTGGTGGTCTGCTTGTTGAGTACATTTGTTTGAAATTATTGGCCTTCAATGTCCTCAAGGGATACCAGCGAGGGAAAATTGCAGCAGTAACAATTCTTAGCAAGAAAAATTTCAGTGACCAGCCCTTGATACACCAGGTGGAAGATATTGCACAGGAGGCCACCATTATTACTGAAAATTAAAGATATCCAATGTGTGTGATCATTTCCAAACACTTGAGCAACAATATGTTGTCTTTGATCAAATATTGTTTACCAACTTTTTGTTATATATATTTACTTTTAATTCCAGTATGCATTTTCCTTCTGGTATTGAAGTGACTCATTCTCAAATAATTTGTAGTTTCGTATATCTTACAAGTAGGATGCAAGTATTTAATATAAGTGATAATATACTTTTTTTCTCAAGTATTGTTTTACGTCTCCCTTGTATGTGAAAAACTGTTATATGTTCAATTTTGTGTTAGTAGATACTTAAAGTTGTATTGCAATTCGAAGGTTATATAAAGGTTTAACAAGAAATGTGTTTGGTCCTTCATTTCCAAAACCGCATTGTTGCTTTCACCAACTTTTGCACAATACCGAAGTTATATAATGAAGTCATGCACCTAAATATGTTTTATGGACAACTAAATTCATACTGCGTTGACACCAATGGCTTTCAACTAGGGAATTAACCCTTAACTATTATGGATCTGCCAAAAAAAAAGGGGCAACGGCAAAGCATTAGGTACTCACTAAAATCAATCTGGATTATTCGCATGGTGTTCAGGTATTGTCATGTAGGATAATAGTTGCCATGCGTCATAGTGAAGAATTTAGTGCTGGTTACTGGTGATAATTACATATGACATTTTTGACAAAATACGGTTACGCTCATTTGGTCTGTCAGGTTCTAAGACTGTTTAATATGCAACATGACTGAAAGCATGTGAAATCCCAATCCTAAATTATTTGTAAACACTCAGGTTAATTGGGACTTTAAAAAAAGGTCAAGCTTTATCAACTTGCTGCAAAACTGGAGTATTCGACTTCTTATATACATGTCAGCTTTGCCACCACTGACCTAGAGTCATAAAAACCATGACCCATGAACATTTTTTACACAGCCACAACTAAAATGTTTTAAATTTGGTACATAAATTTAAAATCAGAATACATTTGATGTTAAATACTATTCCTTAGTCAATTAGATGTATTTAGAGTTCATTACTGTTCAATACGGCGTTCAATATGCACCATGAGAAAAGCCAAACAATCAATCATTACTGTTCAAACAGAGGTTACGATCTTCGTTTGGTTTCTCCAATTAATTTTTACTCGTCTTTGATTTAATTAGCTCGATCCCTGCATTCTATTCATTTCTAATGTGCTGTTGCCATTTTTTCGGGGAGTCTGGGACTTGTCAAGCCCTCTTTGACTTCTTTCCCCCCTGTGTTTTCCATTAAGCCATTTACTGTACTTTAACCTGTTGATCAAAATTTAAAAAAATGGAGTGGGTGGGGGGGGATAAATGTACAGGAGTGGTGCTCATTACGGTGAACAGGTGAGTGTTGAAGCTGCTGTTCATTTTTCTTTAATTAACATAATCTTCTTGAACATGTTCACCCCTCCTGTAGTGGACAAAGAACACTACTAATATATTTAACGCGAAATAAATAAATTACGATTGGTGTTAGAAACAAATACATTAGCATTTTGAGAAGCAGCCATTAAAACTACATAGAACAAGTTGAAGGCAAACGTTTCGAAGCTATCACAGCTTTATCTTCAGTGTGAAAATTGTTGGAATGTTATTTGAGCGTTACATATTCTGCGGGTAGATTGTGGAATTCATTTAACGCGTTACGATGGCTATTGTTGATAGATTGCCAACTTTCAAGGAATATTAGTCCATTATAGTTATGAATATTTTTGTGCAAGATTTTCGCATTATGCCAGCATGGGACATGGCTCTGTTCGGCGCAGTGTTAGACAAGAAGTGAACTAAAATCTTGAGTTCTAAATTTGTTTTCATACTCTTAGAGTCTAGTTTTGAGGGTTATTTTAGTTTTACCATAATATTTGTTGACACAGTTACTGCAAGGTATTGAATAAATAACTCCGGTGGTTTGATCTGCTGGAGTTGGAGTTTGTAGATGGGAGAGGATGTTAGCGAGCTTAGTAATTGGTTTGTAGAAAATTGAAAAATTTTGGTTTCTGAGAATCTTGGTGATGCGTTCAGAAATGCTGCTACTACTAATATACTTTCTAATTTTTTAATTTATAAGATTTATTCTGTCATTCAATATAATGAAACATGATGCATTTGACGTATGTCTCATTACAATAATAAGTAAACATGATATATAACAGAACAATACCAAAAACCATTAACTGTTTACATAAAAATCAAGAAGAATGGTAACAGAAAATGGAACATAGTAATGATACGCTAAACTGTTACTTTTGAGTAACATGTTCCAATCAGATAAGTTCTAATATTGTTATTTTTATAACAGGTTACTCATGGAAAATGGAGGAACTCTAGTAACTTGTTGATAACTCATATCAACTAACAATCCGTAACAGTATATCGTCTACCTCTGTAAAAATAAATCCTTTGGAACAGAAAAATGCACACATGAAACTAAACAATTATTTTAGAATATTGAATTTTACTTTTGTGTTTTATAAATCCCAAAAACAGCACAAAAGATAATCTAGGATTAGTTCTGACATTTACTGACAGACAGTAAATGTTCTTTTTTTTTGGACTATATATGTTTTAAAACATAAAGACAGCAAAAGTAATGATCCTCTGGGACCTGGAGTTTTTCAAGGAATTCAAACCTCTTGCAAGGCATAGAGAATCAAGCCCTGGATTTCCGTGAGCAGTTAGTTGGTAGGCATCTTTTTGGAAGTCAAACCTCTTGAAAGACATAGAGAACCAAGCCCTGGATTACCAGTTAGTTGGTAGGCATCTTTTCGAGGAATTCAAACCTCTTGCAAGCCATACAGAATCATGCCCTGGATTACGTGGGTTAACAACATGCTAAGAGTATATGTTATCATGGTGCTATTACCAGGGGTGATTGTCAGTCCAAACCAGATTCCCTGAACATACCAGAAAATTCCCTAAAAAGTTGCGTAATATTTTTGGTAAAAACACTGATTTCGAAAGGAATCATAGGAAACACAACGAAAATTTTGTAATTTTTAAAAAGAAATCCCGGAAGAGGCAGGTTGGAATTTACAAAAACATCAGAACATATGTATTATAGTATATAGGATATATTATATAGGTTATATATAGTATATATATGCATTATAGGGCACATTATTAATGCAGTGGTTTCAAAACGGTGTTCCTCAGCCTACAGTTTCCTACACTCTAGTTTGAAAAATTATGGTAACCGTGTGTTGGATTATTAAATATATATCTATGTTACACTGGCTTGATATCACCCTTTGTTCTAATGGAACAATCCTTCTCACTTGCACCATCTACGTTCGACTGCACATGCACTGAAGAATATTTCTTTCAGTGTAACTGTGTGAGCTGTTGTGTTATACTTCTTTAGCTTTCAGTTCCTTTACTAATTGGTTTGCTTTCATTCTAATTAAAGTTTTCTAATCCCATGTTTAATCCCAGTTTTTGTAAAAGTATGCCCTTGGCCTGAGTTTTCCATATCCACATACCATCTTTTTACAAAACCACACAGTTCATAAAACTGCAGAGTATTCCTGCCTAGATCTACATTTTGAAATGTGTAGACAAAACTGTGTGTACACTGGGCTTTATATAGGGCATACCAAAACGTTATACTTTATATACTCTTTCACCCTACCGTACAAGAAATTACAGGGCCTACACCTTCTTATTCAATAATGTATACAGGGGACCTTGTTGGGGTAATAACCCACACTGAAATTCAGTTTTGTATACATATGAATATATGTATACAAAATTGAATACATAAGAATATATGAGGTTGTAATTCCGTAACCACCCCTTATGAAATTTCCGGGTATGCTAACGTCCCTACCAATCTTTATGTGGAAATATCTTGTTCAAGAAATCACAAACAACATGAGCATAATGCACTATGCAGATGCGCAGTCTTGTTGAAAGTAACCTAATGAGGATATTACCAGTAGAAGCTCATTAATGGTGTAGGACCGCTTCACGTTGAGTTTTAAAGTAATTTTGACACCCTGTATAGATAGGTAATTACCATTTTGTATTCTTACACTACTAAAATAATCTCTCTTTTTGGCACTACAGTCCTTGCAGAACCTGGGCCCCATTAACGATCATCACACATTCTCCTCTATCCAAGGCCTGTCTTTGCTATTCGCATCCTCCCATTCTTCGCAGATCTTCTTCCACCCCATTAAGCGGTCTTTTCCTCAGATTCCCCACTTTCTTTCTGCCTATGGGATCGTTTTTCATGATTTTCTATAATAATCTCTCTGGGTTTTACTATCCCTCCTTTAATTGTCTCGCACCAGTCCTGTTTTGTACTGATATATTTTACATTCCAAGACTGTGTCATGGGTAATTGATGATGGGACAGATAGCATAATGTGACCTCTAAACCAGTGGCATAGCATGGAGAGGGGGTTCCAAAGGGGCAAAGGCCCTGGGTGCAAAAGTTCAATATTAGACAGGTGCAAGGGTGAACTAATGGGTGCAATACTTAACTTGCGCTGACAAGCCATGCTATGCCACTGCTCTAAACCACCACATGATCACATTTATTGGCAGCTGAATGCAGCCCAGCTGGCCTGAAGACACAACGTATAACCACTGAAGTGTAGCCGCCTTCATTGAAACAAGGAGAAAGACAAAACCACATCAACTCTACATATAAATGCAAATTTGGCTTTGCATATTTTATAAAATAGGTTAGTTGCTGTTTTACAATCCCAAGAGTATTATTAGGTCACCTGAAACATATACTGTGATATGATCCAAAAGCTGCATTAAGCCGCATGATTTAAAAATAGCATTTTCCTTTGAACATGTGATTATAAAGCGAGAGGAAGAAGAGATATCTGTTAGTTGGATTTTAATAGCGCAAGGCCAACGATGATAATGCTATGCTAAAAAAAAAGTACAAGATTTATATACAGTCGGATCCAGATATAATAGACCCACACATAATGTTTACACATTTAGCTAAGAAAAAATGGATTTTGTTTGGTACGATCTACAAGTGCAACACAACTTGAAAGCCTGCAGTGAACAAGACCTTCGTGCTTTCCAAACTGAATGAGGAAAAATAACCAATAAGCCTGATGTCCAAAAGAAATAATTGGTCTATTATCCCATAAAGATTTTGGAATTTCCCCCCTCCCCATTAAGAACATAGATGAGCCATATATAGAAAAACTTCTATGATGCACAAATAATTGGTCTTGCCTAAACAGGAGATGGCACTAACCAACTGCTGTTGAACAACTGTAAGGAAGAGTGTGAATGCCCATGGCTCATTAATAATATGTTATTCACTAAATTTTTTTAAGCAAATCGACAGCTAAATATTATTGCATGAACATGTCATCCATAAAGATTTTATTTCTGAAGTTTGAAATTTTAAATTCTAAAATGGACATAACAAGCATTTTCACTAGTCCGAAGCTCCTTGTTATATACGGGTCTTATTGTATATATAAATCGATAGACATTATACACTTGTTGACAAAAGAAAAAGTAATATACCTAGAGGGAGCTGTTGGAATTGAATGAAACTTTATGTGTGAAGGTAACATTGACATATAATAATAATATCAAACAACAATATAAATCAACGTTTATTGGCGTAGTGATACAAGTGCCGACGTTCGGTGGGATCTGAACCCACGACCTTCCACTTGCCAGGCGGAGGCTCTACCCACTGAGCTACGAACGACAATACATAATCTCTTTACGAACGTTTATAAAGACTATTTACTGAAGCCAGTTATTTTGCAGAATGGTGTAGTACATGGACTACTTCTTAAACCAAATTACGAAACCGGTATTAAATTGATCGACAGGCCTGTTGAAGCATATGTATTATTCGTGGGTTCAGGTCCCACCGAACGCAGAAATATTTATTTTCTTTCGAACGTTTCACCATCTAATCACGCCATACCATCGGCGTTGGTATCACTACGCCAATAAACGTTGATTGATATTGTTGTTTGATTTAATCTGCGTAGTGTTCGATTTATATAAATATATCAAATATTTTATTTGTTTGTGGTTTTACAGCTCAAGAATGTGTACATGGTCATAAACAGTGGTCATGCTGCGTCAGGACCTACAGTTTTCCGAGGAATCTGAACCTTTGGACCTACAGTTTTCCAAGGAATCTGAACCTCTTAAGGCCTAGGGAGCAAAACCCCGGACTATGGTGAGCAGTGTGATCTTTATGAGATCTTTGAGTAAGCATTTTTTGCACCATTGGGAGTCAAACCTGGATTAATGGCGTACTAGGCAAACATGTTACCGCACTGTGCCACTTCGGGGCTTATATCAAATATTAATCATGCGTAACTGATTATAATATTAGTGTGAAGGGTAAGTTTATTGGGGGAAAATTGTACAATTCAAAGGGGGCTCTAGTACCTTGTTAAGCTTCCTTTAGCCTGGACACAAGATGACATGCATTCACATAAAAAAACATACCAAGTTTCATATGGTGTTCTACAGTATATTTGTCCTTAGATGTTGCAACTGAGTTTATACATTCTGTATATATGGTAGGCTTACGAAGCTAGTCTGTAAATAGGGCTCATAAATGCTCAATCGACAATCGCACAGGTCAAGGAACTGTATCAATCTAGCGGCAGCATTAGATAAAAACTCGTGCTGTGTGAGGTTGAGCATTATTCTGTAGCAAAATGGTCATTGGAAGTCCTGCCTTCAGAGGCAACACACCTGGCAGTAAGATGTTCTGCACATATCACCCAGTAATTAGTATTCCTTGTAGCATTACCAGGAGTGCAAGACTGCCCTATGTGACAGCTCTAGATCATGGATCATCCTATCTTATCATCTCATCGCTCCACAGGAAGTCATGACTGAAGCACTCATCACATGCCCTTCATACCCAAATACAACCACCATTGATTCCTAAAGAGAACTTGGATTCCTTGCTAAAGAGGATATAGTTTAAGTCTGTAGCAGTCCAGGTTTCTTGTTTGTGACACCACTACAAACAAATACAATGGTTGTTGGCTATCAATGGCAGAAAATGTGATGGATGCCCTGACATCTAATGTGCTTCTGCTAAGTGCCTGGAAATGGTTGGTTCCAGCTGTCAAGGTTATATAATGAAGGTGCTCTTTATCTTTGAATGGTGGACAATGAAACTGTTGGAGCTGCCCATGTTTGTTGGCTGATCAAACAATCCTCTCTATTGGTTGTCTGCCTGGGCCATCTGGAACCTGTTAACCATGTGTACATAACTTCAAGTAATTACAGCTCCCAACAACCAGACCAGAATGGCATATATAGGGGTTCCAAAACATCCATCCTGTTTTTCCCCAGTTCAATAATGTGTTACCAAAGTCCATTAACTGACCAAAACGTCTTTAAGTCAAGGTACCTCTGTCCTTTGTCCCTATGTCTAGTTTTAAATGATGAACAACTGAAAAAGTTATATTACATAAATATATCCCCAGCCCTTTACAGTGGAATAGAGGTAGCATTGTTACAAGAAGTGCTGGATTTCTAAATAGGCATACAAGGAACAAACCTAGGGCAGCACTTCTAGGGTTGGGGAGGGGAGGGAGGGAGGGAGCATCAATGAGCTTGAAAATAAAATTTTCCAAACTGGACAATGTTGAAAATAATGTTTCTTTTTAATTATTGCCTTGTTTCCCCCAACAGCGATTATATAGGAGCCTACTTTAACTTGCCTGCAAATACAAACTACAGAATCGAAAGACAAAGAGATATGACCATATTGTTTACATTATGAGATACTTCCCATCCTAAGGGGATATATCAGGTATCAACACCTGGAAATTGCCCTTAGTTGTTGATGTTAACTTTCTGACTTCCAGAAAAGCCAGAACGGAAATGTTTTGCAGGATTCCTTAAATGTAAACAAAATGATGGTCCATGTTGGAAATGGGCTTTTCGCAATATGAGTGGCATTTGATATATATATCACAGTTACTGTGCCCGTTGGGGCTCTTACTGATTTTGGTAACACCGCTCTTTCATTACAATTTTATATTTAGGATTGCATTTTTTTTTTTCTTTTTACCAACCAGATCAAATCAGAGGAATCCATACTAAAATTATTGCGGATTCAAAAAGTGTCTCAAATCCACGAAGTCGGAGACTATGGTAGCAATAATTTCGAAATTTATCTTATTAGTTTGAATAATTATATGAAATATCTGCTTTACATACCAAATGTTAAGAGTATGATATGCGGTTGGTTTTTTTTTAACAAATATTCCTCTCTTTGTAAAGGAGGGAGGGGGCGGCAGTACAGGCTGTGCCTAAGGGCGGCAATTTTATAAATCCGCCACTGGTTACAAGAGATGCAATGTTTAATCATACCACAACTGTAATCATTTGCATAGCTGCCTGAGAAAGAACTGCACATACAGTAGTGGACAAAATTGTGGAAACCTTTTGAAAAAAGTTTATTTTAGAGGTTTGATGGCTAATAACACCACTTTTTTTTGTACCAATACTATAAAATTATATATCATTAGAAAGGTAATTTAATAAAGATTGTAATGCAATAACATTTGTTCAATTATCTGTATTCTATCAAAAGTTATAGCCAAATAACCAGAAAAAAGAAGCACAGCTTGCTTACATTTATATGAAGTAGCTTTCCTTCATTTGAATGTGGCCAATGAGCATGAGTGTTTACAGAGCCAATCAGGTGTCATCTTGTTTTGGCAATGAGCCAATCATGTTTTCTCTTGTTTTGGCAATGAGCCAATCATGTTTTCTCTTGTTTTGGCAATGAGCCAACAGGTTACAGGACATTTATCAGTGTGTTCTGTAATTGCTATCAAGTTGGTTGTTTTTTTTTTGTGCTCTTTGATTTAGTGTGCTTGTAAAACGT
>QLNU02015003.1:116674836-116738906 GCA_006491805.2 Dysdera silvatica | reverse complement strand
AAAAAGAAAACAAAGGGTGGTCAACACACTATAACATCGTTTCAAAAGGCTTTGTTGTTTGCTTATCTCATGTTCCAAATGGGGTTATGGGTAAGCTGGGACAGGACCAATGACTTAAAGTGACGTTTAAATTTCTTCGTTTGCAGTTTTTACGATTCAAAGACTACAACGGCCATGCTGTGCCAGGACCTACTATTTTCCGAGGAATCCGAACCTCTTCAAGCCTTGGGAACCAAACCTCAGACTACAGTGCGATCTTCATGAAATCTCTGAGTAAGCATTCTTTGCACTATTGGGAGTCGAACCCGGGTTAACGGCACACGAGGCAAACACGTTACCATACTGTGCCACAGCAGGGCGTGACCTTTAAACTATAACACATTTACTTAGAGCCAAACCTACTACGAATCGAATGCAATCCAGTGAGCTTGAAGGCTATAGCTAATAGAAGCAACCATACAACTTTAACAAGAAAGCGAATGAAATAATTTTAAATGAAGACACTTACCATTTTATGACTCTCAAATTTTCCTTTTTTGGTAATATGAGACTTAAGTAGTCTGCAGTGTGAGGAAACTGATCAAGTAACTTCGCACGAATACCTTTCTGTACCGAGGATTTCAGCTGTGTGACTCCGGACACATGTTCTTTTTCATCAAACCTACAGTCAAATTCACCAAATATTTATACATAAATATGGGATTTGCCACATACATGTTATTGTAATTTAAATAGATAAAATAAAGGTAAGTGTAAAATAAGAATGTCAGTACAGTAAATTCTGCCAATAACACATTCTAATTAACAACTTTCTGTTCAATGATATCACTTTGCTGTCCAAGCAAACACTTCACTGAATTACACACAATCCGATCTTTTTTTTTTTTTCTGTTTAACACTGCTTTTTCTTTGTATCTTAAAGATTGTTAACAGGAGCATTTACTGCATAATAGAATGTAAGTAAATCAATATTATATCAGGGATCGAAATTAACTTTTTAAATCAGGTGCACAAGTGCACTCACGTCTTATGATTTAGGTGCATAAGTAACTAACAGAATAGAAAATAAATCTCAATATTAAAAATTCAGGTAAAATGTAAGCGTAGCAATTATATTTAAGCATGTAAGCTAGAAAACCGCAACTTTTCAAAATAACTGAACATCCGTTTGTAATAAAATAAAATTAAAATGAATGCAGATATATTGAGAAAACATGGTAAACTAAAATACGCTCTGCGGCCAAATGCATTTATCTGAAGATGCAAAACCTGAACAAAATTTATGTGCACAGATGAAATTTCATGTGCACCCACTAATGTCGAACCCTGTATCACATATAGTTATTATCAAATAATTCAGGTTAAAATGTTATTAAACCCACAGTCCCCCCCCCCCCGTTAAAATCAGTTTGCATGATACAATGTCAATTGGATAGTTTTCTAGGGAGATGGTTTACATTTTTTGGTTTAAGCAGTAGGTACTCTTTCAAAAGGGTATTCCGCCAAAATTCAAACACAAGTATAGCAAGAAGCCTTCCATGGCTAAAAGCTAAAAAAAAATCTGCTTGACAATCTTATCTACTAGTTAATCTACTTAACAGGTACGTAACTTTACAGTCTCCATTTTGCATGCAAAACTAATTAAATTCACGTTCTTCCCAGCTGCTGCCATGTTGGATTTTCCAAGCAATGTTTCTGACTTTGCAGTGACTTGGGAGTTAGGAACGTAAGTATTCATGGCAGCTTAAGTGACATATATATAATTACCGTGTATAGTAGCAAATAGTCGCATTTTAGTCGCCTGTAGCAACCCTGAACCGTGTAGTGTTACATCACCTTACTAATCTTATTTCCGTTCTGATTTTGCCTAGTTATTCTAGCTGCATTTCTTTAGTATATACTTTTAAATAGTTTTTAATTTGTGTATTATCTCAGTAGAGTATATTCAATGTCGCTGATTAAAAAGAGCTCTTCAGCTGATTTGCTATCTTTATAAATTTGTCATTGAAATGTGTGTAGGCATACCTTTCGGCTTTCTTGTAATTATCACTCACAAAATGTATATCTGTTAACGATTATACCAACTTTTTATGTTTTTTCCACATTTTTTTTTATTTGGTTTTGCGTTAAGTATACGAGACCTGCATGTTTATGACATTCACACTTGAAGTTTTTACTTTGCATGGGAAATAAGCCCAAGCGATAGAAGCTGTCTCGAATTCTGAATATGAGAAACAATATGGTCATTTCCACTATGGAAAGTTAACTTGATCTAGCGATGATTTTCACCAGACAAAAATTTACCAAATTGTTAAGTGTTTTAATTTACTAGCAAATCAATTTACCTTTACTATTTATTGTATTTTCCTATGCATTTTCTTGTTTACTGTCTTAAGTTCCATGTAGTCTCTTATGCATTAACTTCTCAAAAGTATTTCGTTAGTTTTATGCACTATGTCCAACGTATTTTCTTACTCGCTGCTGTCACCTATGTATTTCTTAACATATTGTACTTTATTTCTGCTAATCTTTTCGCAAAAGGCGTCTCATTTTTTAACAAGTAAAAAAAATAGGGCGTGGGTTTTTGTCTTGCAATATACATAGTTTTTTTTCTAGTGAATTTCACATAAAACAAACGTTCGCTGTGTATTTGAAAAACCAATGTTTAAAAACAGGTTCAATTACGAGGTAACTCTAAACATCAAACACCTAGGCATCTCTGGACCTTTAGGCTGTATCCGTACATATTGTTGAAAAACATAAACATATGATCGATTTTATTGCTGTGTTTTTCCTTTTTAAGGTTTTTACACAGATCACGATTTCTATTTAATATGCTTTAAAAGGCTAATATGGTTCCAAACACGACAATTTTGTTCTTGCAGCTTTTATGAAACACTTAAAAGCTCTACAAGAACGAAGGATAAATTAAAATTACAGTAAAACTTCCGTAACGGACACCTATTTCATGGACACTTTTTCAGTTCTCAATGCCACTTGTACCTAACACTCTCGAATAGCGGACACTTCCTAGTAACGGATAGATACTCAAGTTCCGAGGTGTCCGCCGTTTACAAGTTTTACTGTATTTACACGGAATAATCATATAAAGGATTTTTTTACATAAAATAACTCACTTTTTGAACATGACGTTTAAGTGAAAATAAACTTGAAAAAAGACACGATGTACAGAATGCCCAGACTTCTTGTTTTTTCCTAAAATTTCCCTCTGCTAACTTAGGTTGCCAAGTCCATGAAATTTTCGAACCTAATTTCTTAAAATGTCTTCAAAAGTATTTAATATGAATTCGTGTTTTTACAAACTTCTGATCTACGAAGTACACTTTTTTTTTATGAACTATTATGTTGTTTTCAAAAAGTTTCCCACAGACTGACGATAATTCTTATTTACGAACTTTGGATTTTGAGAACATTTTTTCGAGTTCCTACGAATTCCAAGAATCCAGAGTTCACAGAACACTTTTTTTTTACTTTTGGGATGAAATTTCATCCAAAAAATTATATAAATATAACTAAAAATAGCATTATCTGATCTATCATTGTCGAAATGCAACTTTAGACAATAGTTAACGATGTAAAATGTTTTTCATTGATCAGTTGATCGACGTGAGTGGTTGTAAAAGCAACTCTATATTCCCATAAGCTGTGGGGGAATTTGCTGTTCCCGCAAGAGATGTAGTGACAGTTAAATGATAAAGATTTGAAGTCTTTATTTTCTCTTTTCTTTTTGCACCATTTGTTTTGAATGGAACGACTGTATAAGCAATTCTTTATAAAAGAACAAACTGATAATAAATTTGCAGAAAGACATGTGCAACGATACCTTCGAATAGCGGACACGCACACTACGGAATAAAGGTTTTGTACTCTTTTTGGATGCAATAGGGATCAACAAGCATTGGGATCGGGACATTGGAAAAGTGTCCGCTAAGTGGAGGTGATCACTATTCGGAATTGACTGTTATGGAAGTTTTACTAGAAAATTAATCCGATTAAATTTAAGGAATTGAACCATGACAACGAACTCCATGTAAATTTTGCTGCAATTAATCGATTATTATGTGTTATCCATTCGTTATATCAATATACATGTGATCTAAGAATTTTGTTGTCGTAAATTTTGATCAATATTTTTTTTACTTAGATATTTAATCAGATATGTAGCATACTTTTCAAGGTAAAATCGCAATTCATGTCATTATGTTAGGTATCCTCTAATAACGATATGCAACATATGCACTTCGATCGTGATTATTACGTTGTTTTTGGTATGTGTACAGTTGTTTATTTTCGTACACTCTCTGGGATTTTAATACAGTAACATACAGTGAAACCTCTCATGATGGACACCTTGCATATGCAGTCGTCCCGCTTTTACGGCTAGAAAATAATTCTCTGACAAGAAACTCCATGACAACAATATCCCCACTTTTACGGATCAAATTTTTCCGTTCGCTGATTATCTTTTGATGAGAGGTTTTGCTGTGATTTTAATAGCATATCTTCTTGCGCGAAATCAGCTTTTACTAAGTGTTTGATTAAAATATTATAAACATTATGTTCGTTCGTACTGGTTTTGAATTTGCAAATCTCCTATGTAAACAAATTACCAGCGTTTTATTTAAAAGACAATTTCAGACATTTCTCTAAAGAGGATCTAAATTGATAAAACATGATTATTCATTTCAAAACCATGTTTTTTATCAATTTTGATTATATTATTTTGAATGATTTGTTTTAATCGTATTTTGACCTGCTTTCCCTGTTCTTGATCTTACCATTACTTCATTACAACCGTAAAACCTCTCTGAAGGATCACCTACATTAAATAATCACCTCCCTTAGTAATTTTTTCTGGAGACCAACCCCCCATAAGCTCACAGACTAAATTTAACTCCAGTCAAAGACCATCCCAACCTATTCTCCTTCTCGAAGCAACCATATTTTGGAAAATGAGAAATGGTGAATTTCACTTTTTTTTTTAATAGTAAACAATTCAGTGGTGACCTTAATCTTTAAGATTTTATCATTAAAAATTTTTAAATTTTGGAACCCTCCTTTTTTTTGGCATTTCAGAACTCCAATCTGATCCCAATGAAAGGCTACCATCAGAACTCCTACAAGAGAAATTCTCTGCCTGCCCCCCCCAATCTCAAGACATTCTCAAGGATGTGAATAGATTAATGGAAACTTCAGTATCTATTAAAGATAATAAAATGCTTCATTTATTTTCTGAATTTCAAAGTTGTTAAAAAACGTAACACCAAAACAAACTCCTGCAGTGTTATCTCCCAATAAGGGACATCCATTGAACCAGACGTTTTGTCCTTTAAATAGGGATGCCCTTCTTCGGAGGCACATTCGTTGATACATTCATATATTGGGGACCAGGGGAATCATCCTTTAAGTAGAAATGTCTCTTACCAGAGGCAACACTGTGTATATATATATATATATGTGTGTGTGTGTATGTATATATATATTGTTAACCGTCGTAATCTACTTAGGAGGAAAATCACCAGAACGGCTACTTTAAAACACCACTAACAAAAACTTGAATTTCCTTTTTCTTACATTCGAATACTCGTTCTGTTTACTTTTATATTCTTCTTGATTCTTTCTTCCACGTTCCATCTCATAGTTGTCTCGTTTTCTTCTTTTCAGTGCTAACAATATATATATACATATACAGGGAGATAGAGATTTTAATGCTGTGTTAAGCTATCCTAAAAGCTTATTAAGATGTCTTGGATACATCGTTAAGTTGTCTTAGATTTCTGTTAAACCGTCTATTCCCTGCTAAGCTGTTTTAATATTCTGCTAAATTATTTTTATGCCTAATCAAGTTGTTCTGAATGACCCATATGCACATGCATTACATATCTTTTATTTTTAGGTATGGGGTACTGTTCCGAAATTCATTCAGTAGCCACAATGGGCATGCAAGAAAATACTGTTCACAAAATCTTTCTTTCACAACATATCTCTTAAATTGCAAAATGGGATTGAACTGCATACTTTTTTAAAACTTGATACATAAAAGAACCTTATTTATAATTAACTATGGAGACCGATGTGTCCATGCAGGAGACCGTCTATGGTACAGGCGTGGAAGATAGCCATGTTATGTCCGAGAAAGTACAGTCATTGGCTTCGAGTGTCTATCAAGAAATGGAGCGGATGATTGAACGTTACGATGAAGATGTGGTGAAAGAGTTGATGCCTTTAGTTGTTAGCATACTTGAGAACCTCGATTCAGCCGTTATGGACAATCAGGAACATGAAGTTGAACTTGAACTTCTACGAGAAGATAACGAACAACTTATGACACAGTATGAAAGGGAAAAGCAGCTAAGAAGAACATCTGAACAAGTGAGGTTTTAATTTTCTTATAATTAAAAAAAAAAGTCAGTATATGAATATAGTTAAACCTCATAAATGCAACATTCATAGTGGCAATTTTTTTAATTTTTTTTTGTATTAGAAGTAGTTTTCATTGTCCAGAAAGGATTGGATCATAATACTATGCAATTTGATGGGAATTCAGGAAGCAGTTCATGTTAAAAGTAATTTATATTAAGCATGTAAATTCTAATGAGGTCGACTAAAGCTTCATGAAATATACAATATTCATAAATTTTCCAAATAGATAAATCTACCATTTTTTGTTCGTTAAATGACAGTAAATGCAGAAGCAAATAAATAGTCAAAGATCTATCTGTTTATTTGCAAAGTTGTCACCTCATTTGATCAAATGCTTGGCTTGATAACGAGACAGTTTCACTAGCTATAGTAGTTCTGGGTTAGTCATTGTAAACTGTTGTGAAATATCCCTGTTTGAGAATTATTCTGATTGTCCTCCAGACATTCTATTGCAATTAAAAATTCTCGTACTGAATATTACTTTTTGTATACTTATTATATAACTCTAAATATACTGTGTGTATGTGTTTTTCATTGTGATGCTTATTTTTCTTTACAATGATGGATGTTCTATTTCCAGAGGTTAATGGAAATAGAATATTCAACAGAAGATGAGCAAAGGGAATATGTGAGTAAGGTCGAAAGTTTGGAATCCATCGTTAGAATGTTGGAGCTAAAAACCAAAAACTCTACTGATCATGGTAATTTTTGCAATTTCACAATGATTTTCTTTGTGTATGTGGAATTTTAGTTTTGTTTCATATTTTGTAACCCTCAACATGCCTTAATGGAAAATGTTTAATGTTACAGAAGCCTTAACTATACATCGAATGAATACTAGGAAAGTTAGCTGTGATCAGAAGGCCACTAATATATTATTTTCGAGGAATCCAACAGTCCTGTGACATAAAAGTTCGAAAATAAACAAATTATGGCAAATTGTTGAACTTAATCATTGCAAACTTTATTGAAAAAGTTATTCCAAATTCGACAAAATAAACTGAGCTCTTGTCAATCAGTCTACTAAATTTGATGATCCTGTTACCTTTCAACAATTGAAAGCCATTTTCCATAGATTTCATAAATATAGATTTTTTCTCACATTTAATTGTAACAAATTTCTGTTAGATAAAGGATTAATGACGATTTAGTGTCTCTGTTATTACTTTAAACGTATAATGTTTAAATTATAATATGGAACATTTTACACGTATTATGATATGGCTGCTGAATGTATTAACAGGGCTTTGGAAATTAATATGTCTATTGGTAAGCTGGTTTGCTCAAATTAATTTATCTATACACAGAATAATTAATACAAGATTAAAATAAAATTATAAATATAAACCATGAAATTTCCAATAAAATTAAAAAACAAAAATTGAAAAATTGTTCTTCCTTTTTTTCTGCCTGTTGCCATAGGGAAAATATAAACATAAAACTTTGCATTTCAGAAAAACAAATTTAAAAAACTAAGAATTTTTTTAGAAAAGCGAATAACATAGTAACAATAATGAGAATAAAAATAATCACCACCATCACCAGATCACCTAATAATGATAATAATAATCATCAGATCATCTAACAGTAATAATAACAATAATCAGATCCTCGTCTAATAATAATGATATAAATAATAATCGGATTATCTAATAATGAAAATAATAATCACCAGATGATCTAATAATGAAAACAATGATAATCAGATTATCTAATAATCAAAACGATACTCATCAGATTATCTAATAATGGGGATAATCATCAGATCATCTAGTAATGGTGATGATAATAATAATCAGATCATCTAGTAATGGTGATGATAATAATAATCAGATCATCTAATAATGATAATTAGATCATCTAATAATAAAATTATGATGTAACTACTAATCATCAGCAGTAAATCATGTAATCATCATATGATAAAATGTTGCAGCGTAACAGAGCAGGAAATTTTTTGTCCCTTTTTTTTAAAATTTAACCCTGTATAAACGTTTTTAACATTAAAATTAAGTTACACAAAATTATTAAATAAACCATCAAAATCAGTATTAGGCCTAAAAATCAGAACAAATGAACAAAAATTGGTTCTTCCATATTATAGCGATGTCTGAAATATATTGCCAAGATAGTTGGTAATTTTGGTGAAAATGTCGCCAAAATTTTGCCAAGTATTCTTATATTAGCATGGTGTTGCATTTTTACTGAGGCTATGTGGGGCTTTTTATTTTATTATAAATATACTGTGCACGAAGATACTGATTCAGGCAGCGGACATTGAACATTGAATGTGATTGAAATAACATGAGTCACGAAGCGACGGACAGGGAGGGGGGAGGGGGGTCTCCCTCAGTTTGGTCTCTGTGATTCAGGTATAAGTACTGATTTATTTACAAAAGTAATAGTTTATAATCAAAATATTATACATATACTGATTCAACAGATACAGATTCAGACAGCGCACATCGAATGTGATCGAAACGGCACGAGTCGCGAAGCGACGAGCGGAGGAAGTCTGGGGGGTCTCCTCCCCAGTTCGGTCTCTGTGATTCAGGTAAGTACTGATTTATTTAAAACAAATGCTAATTCATAATCAAAATATTATATTAACGGAGATACAAATACGGAGGTGTGCTATTGCCTGATATATAAAAGCTGCGATCTTGGCGAAATTTAGAAGTCGCCAAATAAAGTCAGACGTCGCTATAGTACGGAAGTACCAAAAATCATATATAGACTGTACGTTTCCACAAGACATTTTTTTGCTAATTATCCATCTCTTAGCCCCCGCTATTCTGTTGGAGTGGGAATTACCATCTAAAACAGATACTCTGGGCATAGTTCTCACGGATTATGATTCAAAATGTTAGTGAGTTAAAACCTATAAAAATCAAACTACCTTGTATTATATCGTCTATAATCTTCAAATTTTCAATCGGCATTGTCAGTGACAGGCATAATCTGGTGGGGGGCAAGGAGGGGCACTTCTCAGTTTTTTTTAGAAAAGAGGCAAAATTGTACTTTTTTCCATACAATTTTGGATTTTCTGTTTTTTGCGCCCCCCCCCCTCTAGTTTGCGCTATATTTAACTCTTAAGTTAACACCTATGATTTCAACAATATATTTACTTGTATCTGCTTGTGATCACATTGTTAAATAAAGATTATTAAGGTAATTAAATAATGAAATTAAATGGATTAAATATATGCATTGAAGTTACATCGCACCACTACAATGGATCTCTTTATTGGTAATTTTTCTTCAAGCTATTGACAGAGAAAAGTTTCTTAACTGAGATTATACATGAAGTTAATAGGATTTCTGCAAAAAGTTCTTATTGAAAAAAAGACAGAAAACACTCACTAATGTGGTCTATAGGTAGAATAATTTTTTGTGTAGGGACTCTTTATGGCTCAAAAACAATTTCAAAGGCACCCAAGAATGAGTAAGGGGTGCAGAATGTGTCTAACATTGAGATTGGGAAGGTAAGAAATGATTTTATGTAATCCTTTTCAATGGTCATTGCAATCTGTGGAATCCTGGAAATCGGACATTTATTTTAAAAAAGTATTATGTATGTTTTACAATGGTGTTATATGTGTTATACATATAACACATATAACACCATTGTAATATATGTGTTATACATGTTTTGCATTATAGTGTTATACATGTTTTGCAATATAGTGTTATATGTGTTACACATGTTTTGCGATATAGTATTATATGTGTTATACATGTTTTGTGATATAGTGTTATATTTGTCAGTTACATAATTGTAATACTAAGGTATTTTATGTTGGCTTATACAATTAAATATATGCTTAAAGTTAATTTTGAGTTTACAATATTTATTATTTTTTAGCTTCGAGGTTGGAAGAAAAAGAATCGGAAATGAGAAAAGAGTATTCAAAACTTCATGAAAGATATACTGAAGTAATCTTTTGATTATCAAAGTCATCTTCTATTTACCAAAATAATTATTTATCTTACCAAAGTAATCTTTTTATAACTCTCTTTACAGTTGTTCAAAACGCATATGGATTATATGGAAAGAACTAAAATTTTATTTGGAAGTGACCGAATCGACAGTTTAAGCCATAGGCCACGGTAAGAAAATACTATAGTTTCTATATTGTTAAGTGAATATCAGGTTGCAAAGAAAATTTCCATGAAAGCATCTGATACAAATTTGAATGTCTATTTTCACAACACTACTCAATTGTCCAAGTAGTCACCTTTGAAGCTAATAACATTATTCCGATGTTTTGTGAGCTTATTTAGCACATTGGATGACTAATAATTTTTCGACATCCATGCCTAAAATCAAACCAGAGCATGTTTTTTAAAAAAAAAAAAAATTTTTTTTTGTAAAGAAGAAAAAAGAAAGAGGCACTGTGTCCTTTCCTGGAGTTGAACCATGAACCCTCTATATTAACTAAAGGGCCTTAACCTGTTGGGCAACTAGAAAACAGAAACGATTCTCTTCAGTGGTGTAGCTAGATATTTTGCCGCCCGGGGCGAGTGACTGTCATTGCCGTAATTGTTGTTCCTGTTACTGTTTTTTAAAGGCTAATTGCCCCCCCCCCGAATCATGGCACCTGGGTCGACTGCCCCATTGCCCCCCAGCTACACCACTGATTCTCTTTATCTTCATACCTAAGGTTTGTAAGCTATTTTTACTCTTGTCTGGGTTAGCATAATTGCCAAATGATCAAGTATAAAGTCGCTGGGGCACGTTTTTGTAATTTGTCGTGGCAGATGGCTAATAATTTTTTACACCCACGCCTAAACTCAAACTATAGCTTTTTTTGTAAAGAAGAAAAAGAAGCATCATCCTGGCCTGGAGTGCCAAAACTTATGGACCATCTCGATTCTCCCTTAAAAAGTACAAAAGGTACCCTAGTGGCTTTATGTATTGACCATTTGGCAACTGTATTAATACTGAGAAAGGTAATCGTATATTGGAATAGATAGAAGTCTGATGATCTGGAGAAAGGAAATCATGTAGGCATCATCTCACTTCACTGTCATTATGTTTTTCCTGACAAAAAAACTCATTAAGGAAACTGAAAGAAGTGAAAGTTGGACAGGGTAAAGTTCAGGTAATATAATAGCTAAAACTACTTCTAATCCAAACTGTTGCATTTGCTGTGTTCATAATGCGATATGTATGGACATGCACTGTCCTGATGGAATATGACCCCATGTCGATTAATCGATGTTTGAAGCTTTCTTTTCAATGCAGCAAAGAGACAGTCTGACTGGTCTATGTGTCTATGGATATAAGTGTCATCTATTGGTGTATCTAGGGGTGGAATAGACCCTTAGGAAAATGACAGTTACAAATGAGGGCTATGTGCAGAGTAGTGTGGGGGGGGGGGCTATATCCATCCCTACATTTCGAGACTATGCCAACATTGTGACCTGTGATTGTATTATATTTCTAAATGCCATGGAGAATTTTCCAGAAACTTTCTTTACTAATTGCTAATTTAGCCAATGGGAGAGAGGGTTCCTCTGTTGCTAATAATCTTTCTCAATTACAGAAATCTTCATTTTTCTCATGGGAAATCTGGTGCTATGCTAACAAACATGTCCCAGGAGAACAGTAACAGAAATATCATGAGCCCTACTGAACTACCTTCTTTAGTCTCATTAAATCCAAGCTCTGACTCGAATACCAGTTTGAAAAGTGAATTACAGGTAATGATACATCACAAATGCTTATTAATAACGGTTTATAAAAAAAATCCATAAATAGTTGTTGACATTAGAATAAAGTAATATTAAACAACAATATTAATCAACGTTTATTGGCGTAGTGATACCAACGCCGATGGTATGGCGTGATTAGATGGTGAAACGTTCGAAAGAAAATAAATATTTCTGCCTTCGGTGGGACCTGAACCCACGACCTTCCACTTGCCGGGCGGAGGCTCTACCATCTGAGCTACGAAGGACAATATATAATCTCTTACGAACGTATATAAAGACTATTTACTGATGCCGGTTATTTCGTTGATTAATATTGTTGTTTAATCTGCGTAGTGTTCGATTTATATAAATACATATGCTGCAACGGGCTTTTCGATCAATTTAATACCAATCTTTTTGTGATTTGGTTTAAATAGTAGTCTATGTACTACACCATTCTGTGAAATAACCGGCTTCAGTAAATAGTCTTTATATACATTCTTAGCTCAGAAAGTAGAGCCTCAGCCTGACATGTGGAAGGTCAGGGATTTATATCCCACCGAACGCAGAAATATTTATTTTCTTTCGAACGTTTCACCATCTAATCACGCCATAACATCGGCGCTGGTATCACTACGCCAATAAACGTTGATTTATATTATTGTTTAATTTAATCTGCGTAGTGTTCGATTTATATAAATAAAGCGATATGTTGATGTCCTCACTTTTCGCATATATATATATGTACCTAAAATGAACACTTTGCATGTTCGGCATATTAGAGAATCACGTTGCTATTGAGACTCTTACAGTGTCATCATGGCAACATGATTTTTTAAGATACCAAAATGCCATGATCAAATCCCAGTGTCGTAGAACAGGTGCTCATTTTTTTCACCTGTTGTCCAAGGTTTTCTTTCCCAGATAACAGGTTTGAGTTTCTTGGAAAACTTATGTCCTGATATGACATGACATTGGCTGCCTTTATGTCATGACACATAAGGTTGTGCTGTCATTTGAAACATGATGATGAGTATGTCAGTGGGCTAGTAGCTGCAATCGTTGATTGTGAACACACTGAATTAGGTTTGGTTTTGAGTAAGCTTGATGAGTGTGTTGCTGTTCAGAGTTTAGTTTAATTTGTTGTTCCCTTCTATAATTTTTCATTCCATTTTGGGATGCGACGGTACAAATATGCGCACCATAGGCACCATGTGAGCACCTTTTGGGGCTGAGAAAACTTAGGGGCTAAAATGGCAGAATTAAAATAATTCACTGTTCTGTATTCACAGCTACGAATCAGTTTAACACTTAATAATAGAATTAAAAATGATAATAATGCAAACTTAATAGAACTAATGAATAATAACAAAGTCAATTGTAAAACTGAGAAATCAACTGACTTTGACTTGTAATCCTTTACTTCTTAAAGCGAAAGTAAAATTTTGTGGAAATTGATAACAGCAGAGAACAGTCCAGACATTTGGAAAGCTCTGTGGAAACTATTGTTTAGAACAGATCAACAGGGGGAGTAGTCAGTTCTATCACATGCACAGCCTGGACACTGAAATCCACACATGTGCACACAATACATAACACGCCCCTCTCCTGCTCTTAAAAGCATTACTGATTCATTTATAATTAGTTACGTTGAAACTGCCACCTAAAATTCATTGTTGTACTTTTGAAAGTAAAAACATAGAGGAATCCGACAAATAAATATTGTAAACAATGCCTATGGGGGGATTCAAGCCCCCCCCATATACCCATGATGTCCACACAATAGTAATGCGGTGAAATATTTTAGTGACTAAATGGAGCTTAATTTCGTCGGTCCTCACTCACTTGTAGAACCTGGAATTGTCAGGGAATTTGAAAGCATTCCTAAAAGTCGAGGAAATGTCAGGGAAGGAAACAAGATTTTGAGATCAAACTTTGGAAAAGTTAGGGAAAAACTGCCCTAACTTCTATACTGAATAGCTAAATTCCTCTTGAGCACGAAGCCATCTTCTCCACAAACAAAATTCAATAGAATCCACGGAAAGAAGTCAAAGAAATTATGGACTTTTATTGGAAAAATCAGGGATTTTTTTTTTTTGATCAGTGTGAGTAGAAACTCTGTTTAGGTTGTTGCCACTTGAAAAGTTAAAAGTAGAAATTAAAACACATTTTCTACAAGTGTTGCTAGTGTTCCTGGCAAAGAGGGCACTTACTTTTTCCCCCACTCCACCCTCTGTCAAAACATCGCTATATTATTAATTATTTTATTGTTTTTTATTGGTAATTACTGGGACATTCCATGTAACATCAACCAAAAAAATGGGATTTTTCAACCCCACCATTTCAGATTTTTATGAAATTCGGCTCATTTGTGTTGAGTCTTCAGTCAAGTGAAGAAAATTAGAACTGACTTCAGGTCAACCATGTCTGATGACACATTAGAAAATTTACTAATAGTTAAATGCAGACAACATGTGAAATGTTACGAGAATGTATTTGACAAAAAATTTCTCAAATGCAAAATCTTGCACTACAGCATTTGTAAATTCTAAGAATTAATATTGCGTTTAATACAGTTTAATCCTCTATTATTATTAATTTAATAAATACTTAATTTCCTCATTGTGCCCTTTTTTCATAAATTATGTATGATTTTGTTTAATTAAAAAATGGTGGCCTGCCCACCCGCTCATGATTGACTACAGATTTTTCACTTCTAGAAGTTGGCACCTATGAGAAACTTATTATTGGTATCTTTAGAAAGTACTTAATGTGGGCTTTCTTATGATATGCCACATGAATATATAGTTCCACATGAATATATATGAATAATAGCTCTAGAATTTTTCTTTTAACTGAGAAATTATCTCCGATTCAGCTGAATCAGAAAGTGAATGACTCTTAGGAATAGTTATCACCTTTCGTTTTAAAGTTTTGCTTATTTTTTTTAGTTTAGTTCATGGGTATTATCTTTCAGCAAGTCTTTTCTTTTTTATTGGTGTTTTCTAAATATTTTTCAAGCTCTCATTTAAATGAGATATTGCTGTTTCTCCTTTATAATCGGAAGTATATGATGTCTGATCACCACATTTGGCAACTATCTCGTGTTTCTTAGCAGAAGTTACACTTGTGCCTGCTATAGCAACTGGAGATTCATCCTCACTTTCTGAATTTTTTATTAATTGCAGCTTTTTCTGACGTGTATCACCAATCCCATTTCCTCAATTTCTCTCAAAATGGAATTTTTTTTTACTATCCAAGGAAGAACATTCCTTAAATTGTTCTCACATTTGAATGGGTTGCAACACACACTGGCTATTCCAATTTCTTTCAGCTCAGAAACCTCCATCTTTTAAACGATTTCCCTTAAAATCCCCAGAATAAAGCATATAACTGAAATGCCAAAAACTGAATATCAAGGGGAACTATTTTAACTGAGCTCTAAGCATTATTTGTTTTTCTCTTCTCCTTAAGAATTTTAGTGCCAAGCCCCTCCCTTCTTGACATGTGACTAGCGAATAACTTTAATGACCAAACGCATATGGACAGCCATCTGTTAACTGAAGAATTGATGTGAAATATCTATAGTTTCTTTAGTTAAATTGTTAATGAGTGAAAATAACAGATAACAAAGTTAAGCACAGGTTTGCCTTTCCCCTGTTCTCCAGAAAATTCTATTGAAATGTCCATCGTACCCCCACCAAGGATGTTCTACTCATGTGAAATGAGTAAATAAATAATATCAGTAAAAAATATGTAAAACTCTTTTTAAAAAAACATATTTAGGACTCCGATTGCAGCCAAAAAGCTATTTGCAAAGATCTGTAAGTATTTTTTTTTTTTAAGAAATGTGCATGCAAGGCCATTTTTGGTATATAAATGTAATTTCTAATTCGAATATTCGAGTAGTGCATGGCGGTCGCAGAATGGGATTCATAGATATTGTAGAAAATAAATGGAAGAGTAACATATAATTTTCTAAAAAAAATTAAAATAACAATAATGGCAGAAAACAAGTGCATTATATAATTTTTGAATGAAAATGGGTACATGCACAGTATGTTTAAATTAATTACTCGATATCCCACGGCGGTCCCAGAATGAGATTCGCAGATATTGTAGAAAATAAATGGAAGAATAACATACATTTTGTAAAAAAAAAAATTTGAAATACCCTTTAAGATACGAAAGAAATATGTTGACCTTGAAAATAAAAATTTGAAATATATATTCATGTGGCATTTCATAAGAAAGCCCACATTAAATACTTTCTAAAGATACAAATATCAAGTCTTTACATTAATTAGAATGGAAGTTATGAGAAAATTTTTCGTACAAGAAAGGCTAAAATTTGAACTATAAACCCATTTTCAAAGTTGTATATTTCAGAAACTAATAGCAATAGGGACTAATTATTGGGCATTTATTCATTTCTCTGCAAGTTGAACAAATGAGCCAAATTTCATAAAAATCTGAAATGGTCTGGTTGTGAGCTTGGGTGATTTGACATTGGATGACCCTATTGTATCTGTTGTGCTAAATTTCCTTGGAGTAACGTTCAGGCAAATTTAAAATGGGACACACATATTCAGAGAATATGTACCAAATTAAACAGAAACATTCGTGTAATTAGAAACATTAGCTTTTATTTACCTATTTCAATCCTTTTCAGTCTTTATTATTCTCTGATTTTCTCTTATATTACTGCCTACTAATTTGGGGTCACACGTCAAAATCAAATCTACAGCATTCAACTTCACCCCAAAAAAAACCAAAAAAAAAAACTCTGTCTTGTCTCCAACCATATTTCTACCTCCCATTATTTGGAAATAGCTAAACCAGGGTATCTACCAGGTCATGGAAGTCAGGGAAGGGTCAAGAAATGAGTAAAAGGTCACGGAAGTCAAGAAAAGGGCACTAAATTGATGTTGTAGGTCATGATTATGCCCATTTTTTAAATTTTATGCAATCATTGAATTGTAATTTTTGTACGATATTTTAATGAGTTTTTACTGGTTTAGTTATTTTCATCTATTTTCCGTGATATTTCGGCAATGTTTATGGATTTTTAGCTATTTTTTATATGGCTATTTTATCAGTTGTAAAAAACAGGGAGAGAAACTTTTTTCAAGGTCAAGGAATGTACAAAAATAGTCAAGAAAAAGTCGAGGAATTGGGTTTCTTATTTTTAGTAGACACCCTGTAAACGTTTCCGCATTCTTTTGATTGTTAAACTTCTCATTTTTAAAATCTTAACGCTTGTGTTCAATGTTATAAAATCTTCAGCATATCCATATCTTAGCTCTCTTCATCTGCCCAGCCATACATATCTAATGAGAAACTCTACTAACTTTGTCCCAGATTTTTCAATAACTAATCTCGGGCTGGCACGAACTGGCTGCTTTGGCCTTAAAGTAGGGAACTTTCTTCCCTCAAACTTGCAATCATTAAACTCGCTCTCACTATTTAAAAAACACCTTTCTCAATTTTTGCTAAATTAAATTAACATTTATTCATTTCAAAAATAATAAAACTTTCTACCTCAGTCAATAGGCTTTGTCAGACCTTTGTCTTACCTATGCTGCCCAGGAGAGTCAATTAAAAACTTTCGTAATATATATATATATATATGTAAAAATATAATAAATCTGAAACTGTAACTGATTCTCCTAAATAAGGTTTGTATTGTAATGAAGTCCTTCATTGACACAATGAGAACATTATATTCTGCAAACGGCTAACAATACACCACTTCTTCTTTCCGTATGAGCCTGATGATAATGTTTTCTTAATGCATTTCTATGTACTTCAGGATATGCATGTGTCTTCAGTGCTATCTCCTATGAGTCCATTATTTGATGACAGTAAAAGTTCCGCAGAGCAAAGCAGTAAGGTCACCATGGAGAAGAGTCAAATTACCGATCAAATTATGCACAGTGATCGTGCCACAGGCACAAGTAAGTAAAAATTTACATAGTATTAGTTGTGAACTAGAGAACCATGTTTTGTGTGTTCAGTTATGTAATTGATACATTATTACTATTTTTTATACGGTACATTTTTACTTCTGCATCTAACACTGTTGTCTTGATTTGGCCATGGTTTGTCAATAAAGTCAATTATGTAAGTTCAATTTAAGAAATATAGCAATATCGTTTTTCCCCCTACCTTGAATTTTCATGAATTGCAAGAAATGTTTTTCAAAAATGTGACTTTAATGATAATACTAAAGAAATAATATATAGAACAACTCTTTTTTGTAGTTAAATCCCAAATGGTTAACATGTTAACTAAAATTACAGTAATAAATTTTTATGTCATGCTTACACAATTTTAACATATTTTTAAACAATTTTTGCACCATCATTATATATTAAAATTACATAATTATTATTTATTAACATTTACATAATTATTAGATATTAAAATTTATATGATTATTGCATGTTAAAATTTACATAATTATTGTATTTTAAAATTTACATAAGCATTATATGTTTACCAATCAACGTCTTGGCCTTGTGTTAGATGGAGTGATCTGGGAAGTATGATCCATTGGATAACATCTTAATTACTTTTTGCCACACAGACAATGCACCTACCAGCACAGTAAATTCGACTTCATAACCAAAGTTGGCATTGTGGTCGCTGGAGGTGTCAGACGAGAGGTGGTGGTAGTACGAATTTCTCGTTCAGCGATTTAAGGAAGCTAAGGTCATGTAAACTTATGCATCCAGCCATTTAACAGTTACTTGTGGCCTCTCGGGAAAGCTTGGCATTGTTCATATCAGCTTCTTCTTGAATAATGTCATGAAACCACAAGTGACAGAGGATTTTCTTTTTCTTTTTTTATTCGACCACTGGTCAGCTCAAATTGACCCCAATTTGTATTCCACTCATTTTGGAATAGGCCATTTTCCCAAGTGCACGATCTAACTTATCCCTGCAAAATGCACAGGAACATGCCAGCCGTTGGACACGTATTTCTACAGACAACTGAAATTTTTGGACAAACTAGATACAACCATTGGTTTACGGAAGGAATGAAGATGCTTGTGTATTAACAGCACCTATGTTTGCTCCAATGATTCGTCATTGCTGGTATATGTTTGGACTTTTGAAAGATTTTGAACATTTTCAAAATGTGCAAAAAGTTTGCATCTTTTTTTGTGGAAAAAATGTGTCGGCAACAGAATTGTCCATTTCAGTCTCTCATCAAATATTCGCATTGTGAATCTGTCATTTGCTTTTATAATTTTTACCGTGCTTATCACATGATGTCCTGTGTCAAAAATCCATACCTATAAAAATAATTTCCCGTGTGAATATTTTACGCTTCTTGAAAACAAAAATTAAATAAAAAAATTAATTTAAAAATTTTTCTTGGATTCTTTAGCACACTTTTGAAAGCTGGATGCATAAGTTTACATGACCCTAGCTAGCTCCCTTAAATTGCCGAACTAGGGGCTCACACCATCACAATCTTTCACCTGACCCCTCCAGCTACCACCATGCCAACTTTTGTTACAAAGTCGAATTTACTGCGATGGTATGTGCATTGTGAGTCATATTTCCCATCACTGGTGGGAACATTAAAATCACCATGTCACTGTTTCCCAGTCAACCCATCTGACTATAGGTTTAATCGGTACACGTCAATTAATTGTTATATAGTAATTTAATCATTATAATTCATTAATTTACTTTTGCTTTATTTATTTTCATTATGTTTGAGTATTGTCTGTGCATAAAAACATGAATACTCATTAAATTAGGTATATTGAAATCCTTTTCTGTTTAGAATGCTAACATTATTGATGATGTCTTTATTAATAGTAATGTTTGAAATTAATAATGAATGATATTATTAATTTTAAATATCTGATGTACGATTTATTTATTATGTCCATTAATTTGATATTTTTATATTACAATTCTCATTATAAATTGGATGAAAGTGTAAATTCGTGGTTTTCTAGAATCCTGTTGGATGGAAGACGATTTCGAATCGAACGTTAATGATGTTGTCGTAACGTCACCCGAGATGGACGAAGTGGAGGAATTGAACTCCTTTAGCTTTGACGTCGGAAACAAAAGGTTTGTGTTGGAAAGGAGGAAAAGAAAATGTGTGCAATAAGTAGGGTGTTTGTGTTGGAAAGGAGGAAAAGAAAATGTGTGCAATAAGTAGGGTGTAAAAAAATCATTTAAAAAAAAAAAAAAAATTAAAAAATCAGATTTTTTTTTTGTTTAAGATTGTGTACCTCAAGATAAATTTTACCTTCAGCTTCATTTATGTAAGATTTTAACATTCAATTTACTTTTCTTAAGTGGTAAGTGAATATCTAGATAATGTATTACATACCATAAAAAACAAATATTCAACGTCTTGATTTCTTGTTTACTGAGACTACAATATGCATTAGAGATTTCAATTATGATATTATTAAAAACCAACATTTAAGGATTTAAATAAAAATGCCAACTTTGCTGCCTTCTCAATTCCTGGCTTTCCTTTCTCATAGAGAAACGAAAAGACCGAACACCTTGTACCAGGAACTAAGCTTTCAAGATGCTGATGCACTTGGCGATGTTGACGAATGTGCAGATGTTACTGGTAAGTCTATTGAAAGGCGTCATTACTTAGGATAGAGTTGTCAGAAATCATTCATGAAGAATGGGCCTGTGAATTGTTCGGTGAATCATTTTCCAGGTGTAATTTAGTAAATGGTTCAGTTGATTAATCAACGTATGATTCAGTGATTCATTCAGTTATCCTTTCAGTTATTTAGTGTATGATTCAGTTATGTTTTCAATTATTTAGTGTACAATTCAGTGATTCACTCATTTAGTTTATGATTCAGTAATTCATTCAATTATTTAGTGTATGATTCAGTGATTTATTCAATCGTTTAGTGTTTGATTTAGTGATGCATTTAATGTTTGATTCAGTGATTCATTTAGTGTATGATTTGGTGACTTATTTAGTGTATGATTCGGTGACACATTCAGTGTATGGTTCAGTGAATTATTTAGTGTATATTTGAATGAATCATTTAATGTTTAATTTAGTGAACATTCATTGAAATGCAGCAAAACTGTAGCTATCTTTATGTCATAAAAAAAAAAAAAAAATGACATGCACAGTTTTCATGTTTCGTTTCTCATTGTCATTCTTTTTTTTTTTTCGAAATCTCAGAAGTTTAAAAAATTCAGATTTATCCTGCTGAATTATGGATTCTCTACTGTGTTTAAATCCTTCTGTACACCCCTTTTCAACGAAGTAATCCCTATCCATGCATTCGCTAATTGTTGATAACAGTATAATTTTTTGCTCTTGCTGTATTAGATTTATATGGCATTTGGCAGTATCAGACCTACAGAGGGGATGAGAATTAGGGAAATTCCACTCAAATCCATAAAAACGTAGTGTAAATGGGTTATAATGAGTGCCGATTATAACGATCAACCACATATACCAATGGAATTTTTACAAAAAGTTTGATTCTTCCTTCCCCCCCAAATCCCTCTCTGGATCCACCTCTGCATTTAGAATGTGCTTTGCTTAATAGCATGAAATAGTTTTTACAGCAGCTTTTATTAAAATTTTTTTTCATAAATGTTACAATTATGTATATTAATATGCTATGATATTTTATATACCTTCTTTTGGCTTGCAGGCGACTATACTAACCCTGGAGATTATGCTTCCTCTGGTTAGTATTTTTTTTCACTCTATTGTTATTAATATTTTTAGAGCTTTGCGTTAAATTGCTTCCAAGATTCTAATTGCATTGTTATGCCTTTGAATGATGTTGTTCCATATTTAACCAGTTTAACATCAAAGCGTGATGTGTTTTAGCGTTTGTAGATTTCTGAATTTTACAACGTTTATCACTTTTTTTTTCCAATTTACTTGTTTTTCTGGATCAATTTTTTTTAAAGATGTCATCAGAAATACTAAACAAGTATTCTTCCCTGACATTAAAAATACTCTGTCGCTTACTGTCTATCAAATCGATGATTTCAACTTTTTGCAGTTTAAAAATTTTTATTAAAAATAAATTATGTTTTTCGTGTTATTGTTTTATAATGTGCAGTCAGGCGCTTTTCGCCTGTTTATGAAATGTGGGCTGTGCAGGAAAGTCCTCTCTCTCTCAACTTTTCCACATTGGAGGAACCCTTGAAATAATTTTCAGTACTCAAGTATTTCCATTCTTCCCCCACCCCCATAAAAAATTATTTGCCACTCGTGGTAATCTAGTGTGCTCATTAGGATTTCTTTTTGTAAATTAGAGACTCTTAGAACCCTGTCTTCTCTCATGGAACCCTTGTTTCATACAAGAAACTCCAAATCAGCAAGGTTTATTTTGTGATTGAAATACCCTTTAGAATCTCTTTTGGTTCAGACTCTTTGACACAAATTCAGCTCTTTGTCCCCAAAGTGTCAGCAGTAAGAAAAAATGCTGCATGTCGGGCTGGTAAGACAGGCACTTAAGTATATACAAAGTCTGGTCACATCTCACGCACAGCTGTCTCGACATCCGTCGAGACATAAACTTGAAGACAGATGGATCATGACCAGTCTGAGATACGTTCTTCCCCCATCTTTTCTTTCAGTCTCTTATGAGTGAAAGTTGGAAAATGTAGGTTTATGATCATAAAATAATTCATATTAGAGTTGGCCTTACAGACAGATAGGAAAAAAAAAGGCAGAAAAGGACAGACAGGAAAGAAGGCGGAGACAATTAACTTCGATATATGTATGTAAGATGTAGATTTGATAGCCCTTTTATAGGTGGTAGTTACGTCGCATTTAATTGAATTAGTTTTTCATGGTTGGAATAGTTACTTGTACAATTATTTGTTTTATTAGTTTTATGCCTTAAAGTGTGTAAATCCATGTAACGTGTTAATTTTTTTTTTATCCTACTAACTAGTATTTATTCTTTGTGTGAATGTTTTTTAAGTTTTGTTCTCACATATCCCTGGACACCATTTCTATGTCACAGCATTCTCATTCTGTGTTTGTGCACATACACAGGAACAATCGCAAAATGGGAGCAGTTTGACACAAAAATGCTGTTCCCGAATATTGAACAAAATTTTGAATACCACTTTGATGTCACAGCATTTTCATTTTGTGTTTGTTTTTATTTATTTTTTTATTTTTTCCTTTTCTTTTTTTCTTATTTGCATGTGTTTATTTGCTGCTCTTCTCTTCCCACCTGCCACTGCTATATAGACAGTGAGAGCGACCTCGACCATGAGCAGAAGGGTGAGGAACGAGTGATTTTTATGCCGTAGATAGTCTTTGTTTTTTCTCAGTACATACATAGGAGCTTTCTGTTTGCATTGACATTTTTTCTATTTTGAAATGTATTAAGTTTGAAATGGAATTTTGCTTTTAAAGCGGAAGGTTGCAGTGAAATCAAATCAAAAGTGTTTAGTTCCATTCCCTAGGTTTTTGGTTTACATTAGTGCCCCTATGGTTACGACCTCGATCTTTGGGCTTGTTGCATTAGGTTCAGCTCCCCATTACGTTCGGTTGCTTGTAAGCGTGTAGTTTGGAGGTCATGTTGTGACTTTTGAACTTTGACTCCCAGATGACCTCAGAGGTTTGTATTCCTCAGAAAACCCTAGGTTCCCGTGTAGCATCACCTTTGCTGTCCCTGTACTCTACAAACACAAACCAAACGTGGTTTATACTGTCAAAAGAACAGTACAAACCATACTGAAAGCTGGCATTGAACCTGCAACTTTTGGGCTTCCCTGCAACCTTTAACTTTAAAAGCAGACGTTTTAAAATTTAATGTCATATGTATTAAGTTGAGGCTATGCCAGCTGTTTCCATTAGCTCAGTTAGCATAGCATCAGGATGACAACCTGAAGGTTGTTGAGTCAAATCTAGCCTAAGACAAGTTTTTCATCTCTACTTTCTAATTGCAAGTTAATTAGGGCTTTAGTGAAAATTGGAAGCTTTTGAAGTGATGGTTCATAGAAATTAATCGCTATCGTAAGTTATATTGGAAAGCTTTTTTGCCTCAGAATGATCCTTGTGGACCTTTGGCCATAGAAATTCAACTAACCAACAAAGTTGGAAATAGCGGAGAGAACCGAATACAATTTTATAAACTACAGTAATTTCTCCCATTAGTGACTCTCTAGCGATTGACAAAAAGCCTTAATTAGAAAGAGCTGTTAACCAGAATGTTGTGCTGATTAAGGACTGACTAATATTATTAGTCGACTATCATATATAGTCTGACTAATATATATATAGTCGATTTCCCTTCATGCTGTCAATACATGTGATAAAAATATTGGCCTATTTAGAAATATTTTTTTGGTTATTTATTTTAATTATGTCTTCCACTTTCTCCACGTGCCCTTTTCAAAGGAAGCCCATATCTATAATAAAGACGTACGACTCACTGCACAAAAATATAATATAAAATACAACACATTATTGCAGTTTAAATAAATCGGTTTATAGCTATTTCGGAAGCGCGTTTAGGCTTCCTTCTTCAGAACCCTAGTTACACTAATGTGACACACGTGCTAGAAAAACTATCGATGCCAAATTGCTAGTCCAAAATTAGTTCGGGTAAACCAGTTGTGGGTCCGTAGCCGTGTCTTTTGCTATGGGACGAATGAAGTTTCTCCAAATAGAGGACATGGAATTTATATTATAAGCCCATATTCTTCTTTGAACTTTGATAATCGCCCCATAAGAAGCGGAAAATTTTTAATTCTAGATCTAGTTGCTGAATATGATACTTTTCTTGTTAGTAATGCATCGGAAACTGGCATGTTGGATGTTCTTGTTTCGCTGAATTATTATAGAAGTATTGATATTAATATTTTATGAGTTGTACGTTGCGCTAGTTGTACATCGATTTTATGTTTATCAAGAGTGTGCATTGCTGGCGTCAGTTTTATAATGCTCATGGTGAGTGACAACTTAAGTGTAAGAACATGATAGAGCATACATGATAGAACATGAAGAAGCATAGAACATGATTGTATTTCTTCCTTCCATTTCATGAGCCAAGGAAGAAGTAAATTTAGTTTGACATGGAATTATGGATGCACCTGAATGAACAACCTCCTTCATGCACAACATTTCTCTCTTTAATAAAAGGCCAATATTAGTAATAAGAATCGGTAGTAAATAATAATTATTCATATTATAAAACTACTGATTTAGTATTTTAAATGTGGTCGTGAAAGTGATTACATTTCACATATATAGTCATGAATGTGACTAGGTTTATAAATATTTAGTCATTATTGTCATAAGACAATTAAAACTAAATTCAAATTCATATATTTAAATATAGTCATAAACATGACTATATATATAATGAAACTATATATATAGTTATATGAAACTATAGATAAGTTAGTTAGATAGTATATCACATGAAACTTATGATAGATAGATAGATAGTATATCATATGAAACTATGGATAGTTAAAAATAAACTATAAATCACATTTCTGAATGTTGTCATGAAAGTCATTATATTTGTAAATTGTCATAAAAGTGAGCCATAATTCAGATTTGTTAATGCTGTCGTAAAATGGATCATGATTGCGAGAAAGTAAAATTGCTAGCACTTTGTAATTGGCTTGCTTTATGAATTTCAAAGTATTTCTGACTTTTGCAAAATGTAAATATTTTGTATGATTTTTGATGTTTTTGTTATATTTGAAGTGTTTGAGCATGTGTGCATGTTCCTTTTTGTACATAAACCATGACTAATTGTTCTTCAATTCCCTTTCATCTTTGTTGAATGCTGAAGTATTTTTTTTTTTTTTTTATTTTTTCTCTCATGACATCCTGACTTGTAGTGGCTGACAATTTTTATGGTAAGTACGTCGCTCTGAGACTTGCATTTCTTTTTATCATTTTTTTTTACACTTTGTGTATTCCCCTATTAATAACTTAACATCTCACTGCTTTAATGAACAATTAACTTGTATATAATGAGTGCATGTTCTCATTGATAAAAGATCTTGCTTCACATAGTATGTGTGCCCCGGGGTGGCATAGTCTCAGATGTCATGACCTTTATATCGCAAGCTGACTAATCCTTTTTGAAGTCACCTGACGTGGGGAAGAACTCTTCCCCTTTCCTTAGGTTCTTAATTTTTTCTCTCCTCGCACTCAAAATCATCACCTCTGACCTCCGGAAAACTGCCTTTTACAAAAAAACTCGAGATACATTTCGTCACAACTCTCTCTTCCATGCTGAAGGAATCATAAAGGCTTTAGCATGTTCGACTTTTTCCTGCCTCAAGATTCTCTACTCAGAAGAGCTTTTTCCAGAAGTTGGTTTTTTTTTTTTTTTTTCACTTTAAATGATCATATGATCCTCAAGCTCTGCTGCGTGGTAACACGTTCGCCTAGTGCGCTGTTAACTCGGGTTTGACTCCCAATGGTGCAAAGAATGCTTACTCAGAGATCTCATAAAGATTGCACTGCTCACTGTAGTCCAGGGTTTGGTTCCCTAGGCCTTAAGAGGTTTGGATTCCTTAGAAAATTGTAGGTCCTGGCACAGCATGACCATTGTATTCCTTGAGCCGTAAAACTACAAACAAACAAAATTATGATCCCCAAATCACAAGGTTGAACTTTGCACAATTAGCAGAAAAAATTCTTCTCACACATTTTGTAACTTTAATTTTACAATATGGGCCATGCATTGATCAATAAACAGAAGAGCCTTAGGTTTCTTTGAGTGCGTTTGTCTGTCCATTTTGCTAAGGAAGATTTCAAAAATTTAATTTTAGATTTTTTTAAGGTTTTCTTTCTTTTTTTTTTTCCTTCACAATTACGGACCTATTTCAGGAAAACCGCATTGCGGTCTTCTCATAAAAAATGTTAAATGCAGGAAATCTTTAAAAGGGATAATATTAAATCGGGGATTTTTTAACATTACAAGTGTAGGAAATTATTTAGGACCGAGGAAAAATGACGTTATGTGCGGGAAAACGTTATGTGGACAACGTTAAATTGGAGTTTCACTGTATTTCATGGCTATTTCATATGCTGGCTGTATGTATGGGGTCTATCACAGAAACCCAATGGTTTTTAAATTTTTATGTAATTTATTTCCACAGATTATCATCTATTTGTTTTTTCACATTTTATTTTGCAGAGCTTTAGAGCAATATACATTATTTATATTTCTACAATATCCTCCACTTGCTCACTTTATCTTGAAAACAATGTCAGCGAAACTCTTCTCAGCTTTTCTTTCGTGAATTCTTGCAGCCTGGCTTTAAAATTCTCCATTGCATGCCTTATCATGACTTGCTGTATTATGCAGTTTTCTGTTGAATAGAGAATTTGAATTCATTCGTTGCACATGGCCTATCAGTGAACACATTTACTTCAAAGTAACCTGGGTGGAAATAGTAACAAATAAAAAGATCAGTTGATGCATGAATGTGCTGCTGGATTTAGGTAACATAGTCATCATTTTTAAAAAGCGTTTTGATTCCAAAAGATCTGTGTTGTTTGGTTTACTGGTTCATACCTACTGCCGCTCTTTCCCCATCACCTGAATTATACCTTTTTCCATCGAGGTATGGGAAATTCTAAAGCCAAGCTGCAAAGATGGGTGAAATGAAGTACAATGTGCTCATGTGGCACAACTTCCAAGATAACTGAGTAGGGTGAGAAGTATAGTGAACAATTATAGTGACACAATTATATAATATAGTGAACAATTTTATAATATAGTGAACAAGTATAGTGAACAAATACAGTGAACAAGTAGGTGAGAACAAGTATAGTGAACAATTATAGGTGAGAAAAATTATGTTTGCAGCTTCGAAGTGAAATCAGCCCTATTGTGCCAACATGTGTGCCTGCTGTGCGGTTATATTGGATTCGACATTCAACTGTGCCAAAAAAAAAAAAAGACTAACTACTTGCATTAGTCTTGGGGTTGGTTTCCTAGACCTTTAGGGGTTCGAATTCCTCGAAAAATTGTAGGACCCAATGCAGCATGTTGGGCCATCTATTTTCACATCATGTGTTTTCACATGGTTCATTGTGTTGTTTGAAATTCAAAATTAATGATAAACATTTATAATTGTTTCCTTAAACTTCGTGAAATTCATTCCATAAGAAAGAAAATTTTATATTTTGTAAAAGAGACACCATTAAGTAGATTATATGTGACAAAGCCGTATGATTGACTAAAGATAACACTTTTGTTTATTGTTGGAAAAGTCTGTTTTTGAAATGTTGATTGTATTGAGTACTCGCCATTTTTTTTCCCTGCCACTCTATATTTTGGGGTTTGGTCCATTGGACAACGGTAATTGAGATCTCTCGGAATGCTGTAAGTCCTGACATAGGATGAGATTTGCTGACTTGGCGTTATGAATAATATATAAACAGTTATATTTGACACAGCGTTCCCATGCACTTACAGAACCTGGATTGTCAGGGAATTTGAAATCATTCGTAAAAGTTAGAGAAAGAAGATTTTTTGGTCAAACCTTAACTTTTGTTTAGAGTAACTTAATCTCTCATGAACGTGAAGCCATTTTCAATGCAGTTAAAGTTTGGTTGAACGTTGCCTGTGATTGGTGAGGGAATTGTGCCCGAAAAAGTCAGGGGAAAACCTGGAAAAGTCAGGAAATATTTTTCTCTGATGTGAGTGGGAACACTACTCATGCCTAATAATTTGTAGAATTTTTCAGTATATTTACAAGTTTGATTTGATTTTTGTGCAGATTAAACATAAGGGATGCATTGAAAACAGGGTGTCAACAACTTCGAAAACCAGTTAAAAATCAAGGAAATATTAAATAAGTTGAAAGTGGTCAGGAGAACCTGGGAAATCATAAAAAAACTCCTGAAAATTCAGCGAAAGTTTATTCCAAAGATGGAAATTTGAATTTTTTAGTCGCTGAACGACAGAATGCTGTTTTCAGCCACAAAATGATGTAAAGAATATCACAAGTGGGTTTATGATACAGCGAAAGATCACTGAAGCGAGAACCATCTAAAAACTTATGGCTCCAGACCTGTTACCTAATCCGCCCTGCGGTGGCGCAGTGTGGTAACGCGTTCTCCTATTGCGCGGCTAATCCGGGTTCGACTCCCAGCAGTGCAAAAAGAACGCTTACTCAGAGATCTCATAAAAGATCGCACTGCTCACTGTAGTCCGGGGTTTGGTTCCCCAGGCCTTAAGAGGTTCGGATTCCTCGGAAAACTGTAGGTCCCGGCGCAGCATGACCACTGTAGTCTTTGAGCCGTAAAACCAAAAAACAAACAAACAAACTGTTACCTAATCCAAGCCTCATTCCACTATACAGGGTAGATGTGGGATATGATGTTAATCGTAGCAGATTATCACACAGACAAACAAGACAAATGTCTGGGACTCTCTTTTTTGTGGGGTCTGGCAAACCTCAACTATAAAATCGTTGCCAATTAGATCTTATCACTAGGGCAGTAATTTTATCACGGTGCGAATTTCCACCACGTTTTCCCTGGATTTTAGTGTTTTTTGTGTGTACGTTGCATGCAAACACGTTACCTATACTGACTCCATTTTCAAAGATTAAAATTTAAATTCCAGAACCGATTTAGCGAGCGATCGGATATAGTAAGCATTTTCGTTGGACCCAGGACCCTCATTATAACTTACTTAGTCTTACTGTAATTACACAAGCTTCATTTATACTACAAGGAGCCCGGAAAAAAAAATTTGTTTAGGGCTTCACGAAAACTTAATTCAACCCTAGGTGTTAAGTTCTTGAAAGAGATTGAGTGTTCAGACAAAGAGAAATGTTAATTTGAATTAGATTTTCAAAATGTACTTGTTAGACTAGTAGGATAATAGAAAAAAAATTTACCAAAATTGCATCTTGTGCAATTGAAGAGAGTAGGTATCATTCTAGAAGAATTGCATGGTGACAATGAAGTGTGGCTGAGGTGTAGGTGGGGGGGGTTGGTTCTCAAGGCTTTAATAGATCCAGAGTCCTTGGGGAAACTGTAGGACTCGATGTGACATGACCCTTGCTGTCCTTGTGTTGTGAAACTCAAACACGTAGCTGAGTGGGAAAAAAACAAACGGTATTTAAAAATACCAGTGGACACCTTGAAAAATTATTACCGTTTAACATGGTCTTTTAAACTACTCAAATACAGTGTACAGAAGAAAGGTTACTATAGTTAATAGGCACAACTTTTGTGGCAAATTACACTTTTTTTATTTCTGTATTTTCATAGCCCACATGAGTAATTTTGTAGATTGACTTTATCTGTTGTATATAGGTATGGGAAAAGAGGTTGAAAATCTTATATCAGAAAATAACGAACTGCTAGCTACCAAGTAAGAGCCAATCAGTATTTAAATCTGATTATTAATTTCTTAGAAATAATTTAACCAGCATTTCCTTTAAGTTTGTTCCCTAATTCTACTCTTTAAGTTAAATCTTTAATTGTCATTTATATAAATTACCTATAATTGTGATTTAAATATGTGTTGTTCTTTCATTTAAGTTAGGCTTGTAATTGCCAATTAAGTTTAATTTTTGATTTCGATGTTAAGTTATACTTTCTTGTCTTATTTATAATTGAGTCTTAATTGTATCATTTAAAATTGATCCTTACTCCAGTCTTACTCCAGTTTAAATTTTCTCATTTCTATTATTCGAGCGTTTTACTCTATCATTTAAGTTTCATTTTTAATTTAGTTGTTTAATTTTGCTAGTGATAACTTAGTTTATAGCTACTATTTTTAATTTGTTTACAGGAATGCTTTAAATATTGTTAAAGACGATTTGATCGCCAAAGTTGATGAGCTCACCAGGTATGTGATTATTTCTGAAATAGATACAATTGCTTATTCATATGCATCGTTTTATTTTTCATTTTCAATTGCATATCATTTTACACTAAGCAGTTAAAAGTTACTGGACAGTAGAAGTATCAGAAATAACTATACTTTTTTATTTCTTATTAGTTTCGGGTTGGTCTGTCTTTGGCCTATGTATAATATATTCTTTGATTCTTCAGGGTATGCCTTTGACTTAATTTTTTAATGTAGTTGTAAATCTGCATTTTCATTTCCCTTGTAGCGACATTGGGTGGTTTCGTCCAGACACAGGACCATTTTTCAAAATTTTGAATGCATTCATTGCAGAAATGTTCTGTTGATTTCAAAATGGGCTTTGTGAATCTTGGTTCAAACAAGAAACAGGATTTTTTTCTTATATCATTCAGCAAAGATGCATGCATTGTGGCAATGTGTGTGTGCGTGCGCAGCATCTCATCGATACAAGTGGGCATAGGCGTAGCCAGGGATGGTTTTGGGGGTTGCAATCCCCCCATTGCAACAAAATTTTGTATATTTATGAGTTGTAGCTCTGTAACTCCCACCATTGAGCCTATAATCTCCCCATTGTGAACTTTCTGCGTATGCCTATGCAAGTGGGAACCATCTTTTCAATATTTATATAATGTTGGGGGTGCCTGATTATCCAAAATATCAAGGGAAACTTTCTCGTTCATACATTTTGGCACCACTGTTACTTGACTCAGTTCCTACCATGAGAAAAATTACTTTACGTGAGAAAACTTTTCACAAACACAAATTCAAAAACACGTTCTCAGATTTAACCCACTTTACGTTAGAACAGTTTTCAAAGCACAAATTTCAAAAGCACATTCTCCGATTTGACTAGATGCAGTAATGTTCCGTAAATTATGTCTTCTGGCTGTTCTCCACATACATGCATGGGCAGCTGATTCGTGGAAAGCGTAATGTGTTTTGTTAATTCATAGGACCACCTTCCGTTGCTCTAAAACCTAAGATTTGTGCTTTTTGCACCATTCTAAAGGATGTACGACATGCTGTGGAATGATACGTAGCTTCTGAGTTGTGACACAACTTTAAAAAACCTATGCCAGGAAATCGTTAGCAAATAGTTTTTATAAAGACAACAGAATATCAGTGGCATTACTGGCTTTAAAGGGAAGGCATGTCCCCCACATCCCTCATACATTTTCTATCAATTTTCAGGCATCTTTTTACTTTTCAATGATCTGTTATATTTTTAGAGTCCATTGGTATGTTTTGATGCTTGTATAGCACTCTACTGGTAATGTACAGTGTTTGAATGGTTGACATGTTTAAGTGACCTTTTATCTCTCTTATAGAAATCTGATATTATGGCATTCCACGGTTCTATGCATCTCAAATTCTGTGTAATTACATCAGGACATTGTGCTTTCTGATAAATGCTTTGGTGGAAGTCCATAATTTAATTTTATACTCTTAAACAAAAATATGTTTATTATAGTGCAGCAGAAAAATATTGTGATTTTGAGTGGATGTCTTGTGGCTTTTGCTCACATTGTGAATATACATTACCTGCATGTTAAAAAGCTAGAAATTACGTCTAGATGCAGATACCGCAAGTAATATTTTTTTGTTTCTATTTTGCATAGTTTAAAAGAATAGGCTTTTTTATTTTCAGTGAACAAGAAATTCTGAGAGAGGACTTGAAATCCTACATGGCTGTGAAAGAAAAGCT
Organism: Dysdera silvatica; assembly: GCA_006491805.2. Classification (NCBI taxonomy): domain Eukaryota; kingdom Metazoa; phylum Arthropoda; class Arachnida; order Araneae; family Dysderidae; genus Dysdera; species Dysdera silvatica. Next base: position 116,706,197 of record QLNU02015003.1, on the reverse strand, counting down.
GTCTCGAAAAATCAGTGAATTGGAAGAAGAGCTTAAGAAAACGAAATCTGATATGGAAAAAAAATCTAATAAATCTGATGATGAGGTAAATTTTCCCTTTTTTTTTTCTTTAATGTGAATTGTGTTAAACACTATTTTCCATTTTAATAGTATATAACTATTTATATGTATATATATATATATATATATATACAGTCGAACTCAGCTAATATGTAAAAATTCTGAAGACCTCATATGGCTTATTTATATATAATTATCAGTTAAGAGTGCCAAATTTGAGCTATCCCGTGAATACCATTATAATCAAGTTCAACTGTACATAAGTTGTGTTAAAAATGCTTTAGGGTGGCTCAGTTGTTGGCTGAAGTGCCATATCTTGATGCAGTTTGATTGATTAGTTGATTGTTTGGCTTTTTGCTTGGCTTTGAAACATCACAGGCCCTGCGCCACCTGATGTGCCCAACCTTCAAATGGGTTGGAGCAAGGAAGTTTCTGGGTGGGGGGTCATCTTCTTTTTTAGTTGCAATTGTTTCCTGAAATTTTGTACCAAATGTTGGCGTACTTTTATATTTCAACAGCTATACATTGCAATACTCTACTAATGTTTTGTTAAATTTATATCTATAACATTCATTAATATATATATATAGAATTAATATACATAATTAATGTGTGTGTAATATATATACTTGATACAATGTAATTTTATATTTAATGTGTTTTCTTTACTCTGTTAAAAATGCTTTTATTATGCAAATGTGGTGGCAGCGGATAAAGGGGGGTTGCGCATGTTTTGGTTACTATAAACGGGGGTGGTAGATTATTTGGTTACTGTGAAAGTGGGTCATGGCTTGAAAAAGGTTGAGAACCACTGTCCTGATGGCTTTGAATTATGCTGAAAAATTTCCGTTGAAGTTTTTTGATGTAATGTTAATTTGTTTTAGTGAGAAATGTTATCTTTAATTTATACATTTTGTGCAGGATGATGTGCCAATGGCTCAGAGGAAACGGTTCACTCGTGTGGAAATGGCCCGTGTTCTTATGGAGCGTAATCAGTATAAGGAGAGGCTAATGGAACTTCAGGAAGCTGTTCGGTGGACCGAAATGATCCGAGCATCTCGAAGTGACTCTTCGCTCGATACGAAAAGAACAAAATCTTCAATTTGGAAATTGTATGATGCGCTATCATTTGGGAAGTTTTCTAACATTTTTTTCAGGGTATAAAAACAAGTTTGTTATACATGATGTTTACCTCTATTTGCAGTTTCAGCAACTTATTTAATGCCAACGAAAAGCCACAACGGAAAACCTTGCCATATGTTAATGTACATTACAATGCTCCGACATCCAATGCAAGTCCTGCATTAGAAACTATGAGGCGAAAAAGACTTGGTGATCGACATCGGAGCTTTGACCACCACGATACTGATATGTATGTATGTTTCCATATTTTGATGCACCTAATTTGTTGAGAGATAATGTTTAGAAAAAAGAAGCTATTGATTACATTAACGTACATGTGATAATTTTTGTTCAATGATACCGTTTTGACCCAAAAGTTATTTAAAGTGTTAACAAATAAATGGTCACTGCTTTTTTTTATTCAAATTTCACTGGACCGCCTAACTACTACTGACAAGCCTGCATACAAGATTTCAAAGAGCAGGGTTTGGTAGAGGTTGATAATAAGTAAAGGATTATTAGTTTTTTTATTACACATTTTTTCAGAAGCTGTTTTATTTTGTATTGTAATTTGGATTTTTTTAGGGACAGCCTGCTTTTCTTCCATTTGTGTCGATTCATAACCCTATTAACTATTTTGACCCCTTCCATTCTTTTTGCCTGCCTGACTCATCTGTCTTTATTTTCATTTCTATCACAAGCTCTAGATTACCATAGAGATATATTTCACTGCTGTTTTTTCTAATTCTTTACTTGCCATTTTCACTAACTGCTCTATAAATTTTCCGAAGAATTTTTCATCTCCATATTCTCAGCAATTCTTTATCTTTGTACAATTCAATGTCCATGTCTCAGCTGAAATAATGTCCTACTGTTTATATTTTTATTGATAAAACAATTTCCTTATTTTTTGGTTTTATGTACAAAAATTTGAAAGTTGACGCTTACTTGATTCTGTGTTTGAATTTTATGTTTTAGAGCTTCTGAGAAACTGCTGCAGCAAAGAGCAACAGAACGACGTGAACAGTATAAGCAAGTGCGAGCTCATGTATGTAAGGATAACGGTCGTCTTCAAGCATATGGTTGGAGTCTCCCAACTAAGAGCATGACCACTCCTGGAAAACCAACAGATTCCGTTAGCTCTTCGAAACCAGCATCTCCCGTTCCCGTCCCCGTGTTTTGCAGACCCCTGTCTTCCCCAGAGCCTGGAATGAAAGTAGGTGCTTGTTACTGATGAACCTGATTAAAATGGCTGTATGCTCTTGACTTATCAAAACTTGATTTATTAGAAATTATTTATCGAGAAATAGAATATGTTTGTTGTAAGGGGTTGGTATCAACAGGGTTATCATGATGTTTATGGCTAAATGATGAGGAATTCCTTATTCCGTATGTCTTCATTTCCCCTGGTGTTCTCCACAAGGGAGCAGATAATTCATGTTTAAACAGTTATTTCAAGGGATTTATACACACTCCCAACACCCCTGCAGATTTTTTAATAGATCCCCCCTAATGAAATCTAAACACACAATGTGCTTAATACAAATAGCTTAATGAAATCTAATCCACAATCCCCTGAAAACATTGAACACCCCCAGTTTATGAATCTCTGATAAACCTCTGGTTATTTTGACACTGGCATAAGGTTTAAAAACGCTCTGTTTCATTAGCCAACTGCTCTTTTTGTCAAGTGAGGAAGCAAAGTTCTGCCTTCACTTGACAAAGGGAGCAGTTGGCTCCCGAAACGTCGTGTTTTTTAAACCTTACGCCAGTGTCGAAATAACTGTTTGTTATGGAATCTCCTGGTGAAACTCTGTATTGTTTCGTTAATAATTCATGTTCATTTATAATATTCACATGTGTGGTTTTTCCTTTCTTCTTAACCATGCAAATAAGCAAAATATACTTACTTTGCAGCTTCCAGAAACTTTATTCTGCCTCCATTGTGACATGTTCGATTTAGACTGTACTCATACAGTTTTTTATGTGATATCCTGGTGTATGGGAAACTTTTATAACTAATACGGAGTTTTATGCATGAATTAAGTTCTGTATGTTCTTCTTATAGAATAAAAGAAAAGAGAAGTAATCTCCCACACACATCCTTCCTATTGGAAAGTGAGCCCCGTTACTAGCAGCTTTCTAGGCTTTCGGTAGGGGAAATGAAAAGAGAGCAGTAATTTCCTTACTGAAAGCTTTTAACTCCGTAAGGCATCTGGATCCTTGAAAAACTTGTATTTTTAAGCATCTTGTTGGGCAAAGAAATAGTGGATTCCTTTGCATCTCGCCTCCTACTGATTTCGAATTGACCATTGCAAACAACAAACTCGAAATCAGTAGGAGGTGAGATCTGGAGGAGTCCACTATTTCTTTGCCCAACAACCAATTTAAAAAATACCATTTTTACAAGGATGCAGGTTCCTTACAGAGTTAAAAGCTTTCGGTAGGGAAATCACTGCTCTCTTTTCATTTCCCTACTGAAAGCCTAGAAAGTTGCTAGTAACGGGGCTCTCTTTCCAATAGGAAGGATGGAAGATTACTTCTGTTGTTTATAATGGTCAGCTGGCGGGATGCCATGTGGCATTGACAAAATGGCAAACTGACAAGGACATGTCCATCCAATTTAAAAATAAAGGGGAGGTGGGGCATACTATAGACACAGCTTTGGTCTTATATATTCATGAGCTACATGGCGAACTTGCACAGTACAATATCTCTGTATCCCCCTCCATATTCCCTGTTGCCGTAGAGTGCCAACTTATAATAATGAAATTGTTCGCCATCAGGAACTGCTGGAAATAACTTCCTCACAACCTCCTCAACAAAACCTTGGGTGAACCATAAAGCGTTAAGGTCTCCTTATATATAGAATAACAGGGAGTAAAGTATTATTACCATGTTTCAATAGATATTGAACCCGCTATTGCTTTTGGTTTTCTATCTGTCGACAATAAAAAGGGTAAGATAAAGGTCTGTAAATACTCTGTATTGAAATCATTTGTATTGTAGTCATTCCAAATTTTGAAACTGTTTTTTTGAACTCAGTTGAATCTTTTGAACTCAGTTGAAAGTTTTGAACTGATTGTCATAAAATTGAACTCCAAGCAGCCAAATTGGGAACTAATGGCGTATATTTAGTTAATGGAGGGGCGAAAATTTTCAGATGTGGACAGGGTGATCAAACAGCCATTCTCCTCACGGATTCCTGATTTCGAGTTGATTTGTGCATGCGTGACCAAGTTTCGCTCCTATGGGAGATAGAGCTTCGATTTTAATTTTATTCGATTCTTCTTAATGAGTTACATTTAGATACAAAATTTTAAACTAATTGGATCATTTCTTCACTACGTAAATGGGAGTAGAAGTCAGAAAAAGCCCTAACTGTGAAATCTGAAACTTTGTATTGAAATCATTTCAAAATTTTGAAACCGTTTCAATATTTATTGAATTACAGTGTTGGAAAATGGCGATTTGTGGAATTGGGAAAATAAACTATAACTCGTCAAAATTTTGATGAGCTGGATCTAGAAGTTTTGAAAGCCAGGAATTGGCGATTTAGAACTTGGAAGTAAACCACAGCTTGCCAAGTTGAAACTTGGCAAGTTCGAATTTTCAACTCTTTGAAATTCTGGCAGGTTGGAAATTTGTGAGTGATTTGGAGTTGGAAAATAAATTACAATTCGCCAACTTCAAACTCATCGAATTTCAACTCGCCAAATTTTTGGCGAGTTGGAATTTGGAAGTTTTGCAAGTTGGAAATTGGTGATTTGAAATTGGGAATTAAATTACAACTTGCCAACTTCGAACTTGTTGGATTTCAATTCTTCAGCTTCAATTGTCAACTCACCAAATTTTTGATGAGTTAGAATTTGGAATAATCTGGGTTAGATTGCCTACCATGTGAATAATCTAGGTTAGCTTGTCCACCATCTTAATTATATGGGTCAGCTTGCCTACCATGTGAATATTCTGGGTTAGATTCCAGCAGATGCTCGGTATCTCATGTTTATCTGTTTTTTCATACGTCCACAGTACGCTGTTTGATTCCCTTGATGAGTAGGTGAATTAGATTCCTTGAAGAAACTGTAAGTCTTAATTCAGCATGGCCTCAGTTATCCTTGAACCACAAAACATAAATAAGAAAAATAAATCAGTTCGTTCTTCAATCATTCATTTATAAATAAGTTATTAATTGCTATTTTGGGGAATAGCCTTAATTCATCGTTGATGAGGGCATTATTTATCATATTCGCCTAATTTCCGTGTATTTGTTTGCTTTAATACTAATAACAAGTAAAATTTGTCATTGGTCGGAATGTGAAAGAAAAAAGGAAAGGGAAGCAAAGGAAATAGAAAAAATAAAGTAAAAAAGTAAATTAGAAATAAAAATGGTAAAAGTAACGAAAAGAGGAAAATAAATTAGAGCCCTGTGGTGACATGTTCGTCTAGTGTGCCGTCAATTTGGGTTTGACTCCCAACAGTGCAAAAAATTCTTACTCAAAGATTTCATAAAGATCGCACTGTCCACTGTAGGCCAAGGTTTGGTTCCCTAGGTCTTACGAGTTTTGGATTCCTCAGAAAACAGTAGGTCCTGGCACAGCATGACCATTGTAGTCCTCAAGCCGTAAAACCATAAACAAACAAGGAAAATAAAAGGAAAAGGTTGAAAAGGAGAAAATTAAGTAGAAAGAAATAGAAAAAGACTAAGAATAAGTAAAACTTACCAACAGCATAAGAAAAAAAAAAAATTACTAAATTGTCAGAAAAAAAATCCAAACTTTAGCGGTTTTAATAATGAAGTCCCATTATATTCTTACAGAGAGCTCTTTTAGTCATGTTTTTAGTTATTTTTTACTGTTTCAGATGTAGCATTTTCTGGGTGAATCAAAATTATCATGGATCTCCAATGCTATGGCTAAAAAATAACATTTCTCGTTTTCCTTTTGAGGTTTGGTGTGCGGCCGGAGTTGATTTATCGGGCGGTCAGCCAGAAGACATACACACAAATGTATCTGTTGGCAGCAGCTTGTTTTACATTGATACTGCTGAGGCAGGAGATGGCAATAGCAATGTGGTCAATCAAAGATCTGGGGTAAGGAATTACTATTTTATGCTAAGATCCTACAAGTAACATACACACATACTTCTTCAGATTGAACTCGCTGTTTTCTTCTGAGTGACGCAGTTTCAATACCAAGCGGTGCATCATGCTTTCATTGTTATGTGTAAATTACTATAGTAAACTACGATGAAATTACATTTTAACATTCACATTTTCTTGCTTGAGCCAAAACTCTTCGATCCTCATTTATTATAGTTTCTCATTCAAACTCCTTTGCTACAAAAGCTTCCCCTTGAGGTATTTTTATGCTGGGCTCGTTGGAACTTGAAAAATACATTATGGATGCTTTTTACAACAGTTCTTAGAAGTTATTTCTTTTGCATTACCATCCGTGCAATGGCATAGCAGTAACCCTTTCATCTATTGTTCTGATAACCCTGGTTTCATTCCAATGGTATTTTAAAGTACATGTTATCAGAGCCGGCGCAAATAAATTTGCTGCCCTACGCAAACAACATGTGTGCCCCTCCCCCATCTGTAAAAAAATTGGTGCCTTGATACACCTTGCAACAAGATAAATAAACCCCATTCTGTCCTCTCACTGCAATTCCGGTTAAAACAAAGTACGATAATCACAGCTTATCTCATAACGCACAAATAAATGATCAAAAGCATAAAAAAAATTGTCTGGTACACTGGTGTGCAAAAATTAAGGACGAGATGGAAAAAGTAACATAACAGCGGAACGAACAGGCAGAACTGACCGAAAGACCAATCAGGAGACTGCCTAGGGTCCTACACGGTAGGGCATTTGCGTATACGCATCATGATGTAATGTGGGCGTGTGGGTAGGGTATAAAGCACGAGGGCAGTGTTCGCACAGCATTTCAGTGGAAACTATTGCACAGTGTATATCGGTTTGAACGACGGCAAGTTGCTGTAGCAGTGCGAGATATTCAACAGACAGCCCCGTAGACAACATCTGGATAACTTTACTCGAGGTCGAATCATTGGAAAGTTGGAAGAAGATCGAAGTGTGACGAGTGAGGCCGAGGAGTTCGTAATCGCACACAGCATCGTGTCACGAGTGTGGGCGGCATTTCAAATGACAGGAACAGCTGTCCGACGATTTGGTTTAGTGGTGATTGTCCACGAGCAACCATGGCAAGGGAGGACCGGTATCTTGTTCTACAGGCGAGGAGAGATTGACGACTTACAGCGGGTGAAATCGCAAGCCGCATGTAGCGATTCTGGCAATGTACTACTGGACGGCTGCTATCGCATTTTACCGTGGCTAGGAGACTGCACACAGGTGGTTTATTCGCTCGGAGATCAGTACAGTGTGTGCCATTGATGCCTAGCTATCGGGGATGGCATTTTCTGTGGTGATAAGACCCCAAAGAATGGGAAGTTCAGCAATGGGGTCCAGTGCTCTTTATGGGTGACAGCCGATTTAGTCTCATTAGCGATTCTGGATGTCTATACATCTGGAGAGAGCGGGGAACATACATGCAATTACCCCTCCAACATCGTCGAAAGGGACCGGTTTGGAAGTGGTGATGTTCTCATTTGGGAAGGCTTAATGCTTAGTGGCCGTACGGAGCTCCACATCTTCCAAGGAAATTCAATCACTGGTGACCGAAGTTCTCCTGCCTTATACCCATATTTTCCGGGGTGCTGTGGGCCCAGAATTCCTCTTCATGGATGACAACGCTACACCTTATCATACAACAGCTGTCTCTGAGCCATTAGAGAGTGAAGATATTCACCACCTAGAGTGGCATGCACGGTCTCCAGAGCTGAATCCGAGAGAACACGTCTGTTCTCGGGAGATGCCTGGCAGCACATTGTCATCCACCAGCAACAATTCCTCAGCTGTGATCGGCATTACAAGAGGAATGGGCCATGATGCCTCAAGAGCTCATCGACAACCTCGTACTGAGCATGAACAGACTGTGCACATCCTGCATCGCAGTCAGGGGTGATCATATGATCATATCCACCATTGAAAACTGTACTTTTATTGCCTGCCGCATGGACGCGTTTGTCTTCTGTCCTCCTGTGCTGAAAGCCCACTTTTGAATAAAAGTCCTTTGTATCCTTTGGATTCCTTTCTTGGTCAGTATTGTTCACATTTTCCATAATCTTACATCTCCATGATGTTACGGTGTACTTTGTACTCACTTGCAATACTGGGCTGCTCCCGTCCTTAATTTTTGCACACCAGTGTATTTTGCTGTTGAAGAAGAAAATTTTGATTATCAATGCCTTGCAATAATGTACAATGATATCAAAAAGAGAACAGCATCCTCCAAGCCTCTAGTGCGGCAGTGGTACTTCTCGCACCACTGAAAGGTGTAGCGGTAATGGGAAACTGTTATTCAGATTTATGCAAATTGTTTAGAGGAAAATTTGTTAATGCGGAAAAACAAGAATTTGAGGGTATGGGAAAAAATGGATAAGAGAACATGTATAAAGAAGGATAAATATTGGTAAAGTCATTCAGTCGAGAGTAATCCATTCAGTTCCATTCATTTATTGTAAAGTTTATTTCAATCATCCTACAATATTAAGTATCTTATAAAACGATTTGTCCTGCTGCCATGGGCGACCGCCTAATTCACCTATATGGTCGCTTCGGTCCTGCATGTCGTCCTTCTGCCCACTGTCATCCAGGTTTTGGTTCTCTAGACCACTTCGATTTCTTGGAAAATTGTATCTGGGTGTAGCATCACTTTAGGTAGTCATACACTATATAACACAAAGATCTTTTCTCATCTATCGTTGGACCGCTACTGAAAGACACACAGAAGATTAAACAGCACCGAGTCATGACACCTAGAAATTTATCCTATCTGTTAGTACCCAGAGAGGAATAAAGGTTTGGTTTTTGGCACAGTAAGACCTTATTCTGTAAAATGCAAACAAAGAAAGGTTATTCTTCGGTACAGAATGACCTTTGCCATCCTTGCGCTATGAAAAGACAATTAATCAACCAATTTATTCTTGTTTTTATGGAAGTTCCATGATGTGCGGAGAAACAGTATTGCTGTGTGGACTCTAGGTTGGGGTTTAAGTCGCTAACATGTGCTGTTTGTTTATTTAGAGTTCGAAACCATCTGCTGACAAAACAGAAAGTTCCTCTATTGTCTGGTTTTGTACAAGTTCCCACATTGGCAGTACTATAGCTATTGTCGATGCAAATAGTCCTGAAAAGATGTTGGACACTTTTCATACCCCTAATCCAGACCTCCTTTGTGTGACGAGCGTTCCCGGTAAGTGTTAGTTACCACCTAAAATTCTTATTCGCTATGAGCTAATAAAATGTAGCCTAATGTTGGTTATTCGAATAATTTTAAGTAGAGAGAAAATTAGCCTTGCCATGCAGATAAGTTGGCATTTGAAACTTTTTTTTAAAAAAGTTAAATGCTTAGGAAAACTAAAAGTAAATTCATGTTGAAAATGTTTTTTATTTATTTATTTATTTATTTGTGTTTTAAATTTGACAGAAAGCATGATGGAAACACGTTTAAAAAAAACAAAACGAATTTTACAAGTTCAAGTTCGGTGAAAACTTTTTAATATTAAAAATAATAAACTATTCAATTAACAGTGTGTACTTTGATAAGAAATAATGTGTTTTTTTAATGGATTTTTTATTTCATTTAATAATTATTAGTGATTATATAGACTTTCAAATATTGGAATTGAGGTCAGTCGTAATTAGTTTTGATAATCGGTGCTCTTTGCCATGTATGAACATATAATACAATTGTATTGTATATAATAAAATTGTAATGTATTGTAAAATGCGTAGAAGTTTATTATATGTTATACCCATCCACATTTGAGTTCTTACTCAATTTGTGTCTAATTGGAGTAAAAGTACAAAGTACCACAGGGAAGAAATGGACATGCAAATGGTTAAACCAGGGCTCAGCAACACATGTGTCACACATGGCATGTGGAGTGATTTAAACCAGAAAAAAATTAAACCTGAATTTGAGTGTTAAAATTCAACAGAAGGAGTTTATTTTAAAATAAAGTCCATTCCTGTTTTCACACCTTTTGAAGAGCAGTGTTTTAGATTTACTTGGTTTGCAATTTCAACAGGGACCTGCAGTGGTAATGTGTTCGACTAGCGTGCCTTTAACCTGGATTCGATTCCTGGTGGTGCCAGAAAAAATGCTTATTGTTGTCTAAGGATTAGTTCCCTAGGCTTTAAAAGGCTTGGATTTCTCGGGAAACCATAGGCCTTGGCTCTGCAAGACCCTTGCTGTCCTTGCACCTTAAAACATAAACTAGGATTCTTACACAATCTGGAGAATTTGAAATTGACCCTTAAAGTCAGGGGAAAAGCCATGGAAAAAATAGATTTTTTTAGTCAAAACCTTGAATAGTCAGGGAAAACTTTCTTAACTTCTATTTTGAATAGCTAAATCTCCCACAAATGTAAGGCCATTTTGCCTTCAACTGAAATTCAGTTGGAAGTTTTGTGATTGGTCAGAGAATTTTGCTGGAAAAGTCAGGGAATTTTGTTGAAATGGTCAGGGAAAAACATGAAAAAGTCAGGGAATTTTTTTCACCAATTCTGATGGGAACTATTGTGGATGGGGGACTACTAACCTGTAAAATATTTTACTAGTGTTTAACCTTTTCGATGCTGCATTTAATTATTAGCAACAAAGATTTTTGATTCATATTTGATTAAACTTTATTTTCAATATTGTTCATGTAAGGATGTTTTAACGAAACAATACAGAGTTTCACTCAAGAGATCAACTGTTTGTTAAGGATGTTTTAAGTTTTATATTTTCAAATCTAGTCCCTCTTTTACTGCTTTTGGCTGTGTTCTCTGGCTATCGCAGAGTGAACAGGTTGTGACATAATAATGATGACAGTATCATTGAAAGCTATACATGATGCAATAATTACATAAATAGCAAAAAAATTTACTGAAAATAGTGCCACAGAAGCACCTCCTTTTCAGTTAAAAATAGTGACATGGAGGTAATATGTTAGTCTACCATTCAGAAAACATTGGTATCAGAAACCTTCTTTCATATGTTCCGCAAATTCTAATTTGTTAAAATGTGTAGATTCTTAGTTTCTGAATTTCCTTTTAATTAAAACACTGAAAACAGTACTTACAAATCTTCTTTCGTCAGCTGCGGTATAATCCAAAGTAAGGCCGCTTCTTCTTCGGAAATTACTCCTTCTTGGCAGTAATTAAACTCACCGAATACAAGTACGCACCTCTTCCACTATTAACTAATTTATTAATTGCAACAAATTAGATTTACAAACTTTTCTTTGTATTTTATAATAAAAAGACTTAGGAGACCCGTTCTTCTTATCCTTAAAGAACCTTGTCTACCCCCCAAAAGCCCGTTACCCCCTTAAAGTTGTCGAACTCCCCTTTCTTGGATTTTTCTCAGCCCATAGCAACACTGTATTTAGTGGCAGCGTCATAGCGTGGCCATGTGTGGATTTAAGTTTTAGTTCGGGTTACAGACATAATTTATCGTCCTTCTTTTCCGCTCTTTCCACAATGGTGGGAGCATATGTAATTACATATATTTATGTTGGAGGTTTCCAAACTGTCTATAATTGAGGGCCTGACAATCGGTTTGAATCCCGTTGGTGTCCAGCATCAATGTTGTGGTAACCTGTCTGATTCTTGTACAAAAAATTTCACATTTGATTCTAACACACGCTGTTTTTTGCTCGCTGTGGACCTGTAGTTCCAGGGTATTGATTCCCTATGCAGAAGAGGTTTGGATTTCTCTGAAAAATGGTAGACCCTAGTGCAGCGTGACCGTACTTGTTCTTGCATCATAGAACATGAATACATTTTGCCAGTATAAAGCACTTACCATATTTGACGCCAACTTGTGTTTCAGGGTTTGATTACCGAAATGGCCAAGGTGCAGATAGATCTCTCCATAAACCGTGGGTATGTCGGCACAGCAAGATTTTAGTTATCATTCTGCCATAAAATGCAGATATTGATAATTGTAAAGCTAATACTTTGCAGCTTAAATTTCTGATCCATATATTTATGTTGAACTTTCCTTTTCAGCTTTGGAGAATTAAATATGCTATGGGAAAATATGTCTATTATTTTATTTTTAATACAGGTGTCAAAGATTCGGATTTTGTAGTTGAAGAGTCTTTTATGAAACTTGGAACAATGAAAAGGAAAGATGAAGACGACCCCTTATCGAAACACGAAACTGGTGCTGCTGTACCTCAGATCGGAAAAATCACTTTGATGGCGGCGAAACGTGATTCCATTTTTAGTTCTAGATCTAGTTCTGTATCGGACGATAAATGTATGTTATATCTTGTAAATTATTGTGAAATTTTTTTTTATTTGCAAAGCTACTTTTACAAAACAAGAATTAACCGTTAATGGACAGTTTTCTGCAAGCTAAAATACGTAGGCAGGACGTTTTAGAATAATTTGATTACTTTTTTGTTTCCTGCACATGAAATTGGAAATGATGGCATGTGGTCATGTATATATTTCAACAGCTTGTAAGAAAGGAGCGGATGAGTTATTAACATTAAGATGCTTATCATGATAGTTATGGGAGTTGCTAACTCCATGATGCTTATGTTTATGACAGTTACTAAGACTGTGGAGATTACTGCAGTTGCTAATGTCATGATGTTCACTATGTTGCTTATTATAATGCTTACGATAGATTTTTAACATTATAATGTTTTTGGTGACACTGCATGGTTCGTCACACAGCCTCTTTCTCCTAATTTTTTTTGCAATGTTGTCAAAACCGATCGGCAATGGGCTGAGTCAACTTCCACCACGTTGGAAATGTTGTTGATGTTTTTTTTTTGAGGGGGGAGGGTTAGTATTTACTTTTTACAAAATCCATACTTGAAAAAAAATGAAGTCGGGGGGGGGGGAAGAGGTCTCGGGAGCTCTGTGGTTGTTTTTAATCAAACAGAATAGAAAAACCCTCATTAATATCTTGGTATTGTGTGTAAATAAGTAGCCAAAAGGTATAATACAAATAGGTAGTTCGTTTGTAAACGATCATGGCAACTGGAAATTAAACGAACCGGCAAAATGACAAATCATGATGATGTAATTGAATTACTAAACCCTGCAACTTCTTAATTCAAAATAAGACTAGAAACAAATTACAAAGGATTTCAGACATAATTTTGCTGCAAAAAAAAACACCAAAAAAACCCCGCTTTGAGAAAGATGAAATGACGTTAAAAACCAAAAGGTACGTATAAATACGATGTTATACAGAGAGAGTATGACGATGGCATGGGAGAGATGCCTAAGAATGATGTCACAAGCCGATCTACTGTAATTTTCGAAAAATTTTAGGTGAAGAAAGAAGCCGTGTGACGAGCTATGTAGTGTGGGCGTTTTGATGGTTATACTAATATCACAATGTTTATTGTGATGCTTACAACATGAGGGTAATGATATGACCAATGTTTCTACTTCTTTCTGTCTTGGGCATTAGTAGATGTTTCATTCCCACGCCTTTTCCATTCCATTTTTTCCTACTGCTAATTTTGTTTGTAAAATCCATATTTTCTGTCCTTTCAGAGCCAGTGGTGTAGAAAAAGGGAGGGGCTCAAGTGCCCCCCAATTGGACATCAAGACACATTATTTTCTCTAAGGCCGCGTCACATCATCTGAAAAGGCACTTGACCCCCGCCCCTATGAATTTTAAATTGTTGCGCTACTGTTAAGAGCTATCAATTTTTTGCTTACTTTCTTTCCTTATATTACTGGTGGGATACTATGCTGCTTACAAGTTTCCTCATCAGAACTTACTTTATAGCCAGCATATGTTTTTCAGTCTGTTTTCTTCAGTAAAATAAAATCAATTTGTATCTTATACTGGCCATTTTTATGTTGCATAATATTCCTCTTTCTTATGGCCCTGCGTTGACTTGTACAGTGGCACCACATTCTTGTAATGTGGATTCGACCCCCAATGGTGGGAAAAAAAAAAGTTGTTTACCAACTGCTTTATTTTTATTTGTGAGGTGTCCATGATCGTTGTGTGTTTTATGCAATGCTTGTGTTTCATTGTGTTTCCATGGTAATTCTTAACTTTGTTAGAAAGTGACATTATATGCAAGGTATTCATTTCTATGTTGAGTATTCACTTAGATGCTTGCTTTTTAGCTTCCTCTGGTATGAGAAGAAGTCCATCGATAGAAATGGGGCAGATACCTGAGGAATGTGAACCAAGCCATGTAGCTGATGAAAAAAGTGAAAGAATGTCGAGCGTTCTTCCTACAATGTGGCTTGGATCTCAATCAGGAGAGTTAGTGCATTTTTAATTTTAAGTGTCTTGCAGTTTTAATTCAATGTGTAGTTACCCCAACATGAGAATAGATGATGAGAGGAAATTATAAGGGGAATGAATAAAGAGGAGTGAGTAATTATGAAGTGAGTGGACAAAAAAGGGATGAGTAATTATGAAGTGAATGGATAAAGAGGAGTGAGTAATTATAAGGTGAATGGATAAAGAGGAGTTAGTAATTACAAAAAATTACAAAAGTTTTATTTACAAAAAATTAACAAAGAGGGGTGAATAATTATAAAGTGGATGATTAAAGTGAGTGAATAATCATAAAGTGAATAAATAAAGGGGAGTGAATAATTTTAAAAATAATAAATAAAGTGGAGTGAATAATCATACAGTGGACGCATAAATAGTGTTTCATCTAGAAAAAAATTAGGGCAGGACGCATGGCCTGGCAAAAGGTTATTTTTTTGGTTCTCTAAATACACAAATACTCATGATAAATATCTGCGGTTACGTTAGCTTTACTGCTACCAATTCCTTTAAACAGTGTCTTAATTTATTTAGTTCCTATTGTTATTTTCTTTAAATTTTTTAGTTTTCATTTGCAGGTAACCTTCTTTTTGGAGTTTTCCTTTTAGTTCCGAGTTAAGTATATGTGAAAGGCGAGCGGAAGGTGTGCATGATTGCAATCTAATGTCAATGTTGCCAGATGGCAAGATTAAAAAATCTCAACTTCATACAAAATAATAATTAAATTAATATAACTATAAAATTTAGTTAAACAATATCCTATAATAATTTCATTTATTCAAATATCCTATACCAGCAGTTCTTCAACTGTGGTCCGTGAGACGTAAAAATATTAAGACAAGAGCATTTACTCTTTAATGATAAGAATAAATGATGAGAGAACGAAAAATTCCTTCCTTAAATGGTGAAAATTAGTGATGAAACACTAGAAATAAATATGTATGATGCAAATTCTGGGCTTTAAACTTTGAAGGGGAACTTCTTGAGGCCCGTGAGGGCGAGTGATCTCTGAAGGGGGGGGTCTGCGATCCATGAAAGTTAAAGAACCGCTGTCCTATACTATATGACAAGTAAGCTTCATAAAATAGGGATGTAAAACATGCTTAGTTTAAAGCTTAAAGACAAACAAATTGATTTTAACAAAAATTTGATCTCAAAAATACGTGGAACCGCTAACGTTTATCGCAGTAGTCCGTGGTTGAAAATCTGCAAACCTGGCAACAGTGCTTTGTTTACAAATATTCGTCTGCAATCTGGTTTTGCCAAAACCATCAGTGTTATTACGAAAATGAAATGCTGGAGTACAAAATTTTTATAAATCAACAAATTTCGTCACACGTTTTGGATTCAAACGTGGGAATTTGAATTATCATCGGGGACGGATGATGTGTTATTTTCTGAGGGCTAGATGGGACATATGGGCACAAGGGCGGACAAGTTGAAGGGCAGGGCATTGCACCCTCTTATTTCGCTTTAGACGAAACACTAATATTAAGGGGAGTGAATAATTGTAAAGTGAATGAATAAATGGGAATGAATAATTATAAAGTGAATAGATAAAGGGGAGTAAGTAATTATAAAAGGAATGAATAATTATGAAGTAAATGGATAATGACGAGCAAGTAATTATAAATTGAAGTAATAGCTTCATGCCATGATGTATTGGTAATGCATTCACCTAGCATTTTGTTAATCTGGGTTTTGCTCTCAACTGCAAAAAAAAACAAAAAAAAGCAAACACTTACCAACTAACCTCTCACTACATTCCGAGGGTTCGTGTTCTAGATCTTAAGAGATTTAGATTACACAGGAAAAGGTAGGGATTCACCACATGCCGTATGATTAATGCATAGTTCGTGTTAACACAGTTGTCTATCATGCCATTGATCAAGACTCAACTCTAAATGGTATCGGGTTTAGTTTCCTGTGGCAGTAGGGTTTTGGATTCCTCGTAAAACTGCAGGCCCCAACCAACCTGACTTTTACTTCACCTGTGCCATGAAAAACACAAAGAATAAAGAATATTTTTCAAGACTTTGGATTGAAAATATTCAACTATCGAGATGGTTGTTAGTAGAAGCTTACATTATTCCGTCTCGGTTATTTTCACTTCTTTCACTGAGTAAGGAACCAAGAGTTATTCCTGAGACCTTTGCAGGTCCTTAGATAGGATGAAGGGGCAAGGCATATGAGCCACAGGGCACACAGAGATTTATTTAAAAATTCAGATAAACCATGCAATATTTACAATATACAATAATGAAACGTACAATAAACACAAATAAGAAAATACATAAAGATGAACATAGGTTGTATCAGAATGATTTGCAAATACAGTTTGATGGAGTACATACGTATGTATATATTTAAAAAAAGAACAAAAACATAGGAAAAAAAAGCAAAGTAATTGAATTAGGAGTTAAAAAAGTAATTACATAGAAAAAAAAATATTTAATTTAATTATGCAGGGTTTACCTGGGTGACTATGAGTAAAGATATGAATCTGGCTAGCTTGAGTCACCCAGATTTGGATATCAGTGGAGAGAAAGATATGATTGAGAAACATTCAATTAGCGATGATAGAAAGCTGAATGCAATAAGTGAGAAGGTGTCGCAGCTCAGTAATAACATTATACGTGGTGGAAGGCCAAACACTCGCAATCGATGAGGTTGTGAAAAGCAGGCAACATGCAGAATAGGTACAGAATACAGAGAAATTAAGAAGGCTCCAGTTGATCAAGTAGATATTTATTTGAAAAGAGCATAGTAGATAGGAGAGGAGTATCAAATCCTGCATAATCGAATTTAAAATTAATTGCTTTTTGGGCTTTTTGATTAGTTCTGCTCAATGATTGTAGTTACTTCTCTTTTTCTGTAGGATTTTTGTCCACTCTTCCATTGCACAAGTATGGCGATCAATACATACAGTTAAGTTGCAAGATTCTGTACTGAGTATTGTGTAAGTATTTCTAGTTTTACTTTTATTGTATGCTTTTCTTTGCACTGTATCACATTCTTTTAATTGCATGCTGTACTTTGCATTGTGCTACATACTTTTTAGCATGCTATTTGGTTCATTTTCTATGTCGTATTATTATTATTGTAGCATATAATTTCCAGTATGTTGTACTGCATAATCTTCAGTGCATTTTATAGCACATTTCCCAGTCTATTATATGGTATAGCTTTCAGTGTATTATTTTGCACACTTCTCAAAGCACCATATTGCATATTTTTTAATATATATTATATTACATTATTTCCAGTATATTGTATTGCATATTTTCCAATATATTGTACTGCATAATTTCCAATATATTGTGTTGCTTATTTTTTGAACATTGTATTGACCCTCTTATGCAATCTCACCTTGGTTGGTGCAGAATGACCCTTGCTGTCCTTGTGCCATAAAAATACAACCAACCAACCAAACCAAACATTGTATTGTTAATTCTTTAAATATTGTATTGCATACTTTTTAAAGCATTAATATTGTACGGTTTGTTTCTTATTTTATTGCAAACTTTCTGTTATTTGTATTGCATACTTTTCAATCTGTTGCATACTGTTTTGATATATTTTCTTTTCTTTTTTTTATGGTATATTTTTTATTGAGTCATATATTTTGTGCTGCACTCTATTGAATAGTATTAAATAAAGCAGTCTTCTTCTATTATTCAAATGTAATGTTTCTTTGTGTTACAGACATATAAGAGGACGTGTATTCTGTGCTCTAGCTGATGGCTCTGTTACAGTTTTTCACAGATCAGAAAGTGAGTCATTTTCTACTGATGTAACTTTTTAAAATTTAATCAAAACTTTAAGACATGTCTGTACTGGCATTGCTATGTAATCCCATTTCTTTCCTCCAAAGCAGGGTTCCAGCACAACCTAGAAAATCTGAAAGAATGTATTTGAAATCGTCTCTAAAAATCAGGGAAAAACGAAATTTTTTGGTCAAGCTTAGAAATGTCAGGGTAAACCTTCCTAACCTGTTGTGAATGGCTAAATTTCACTCGACCATGAGGCTTTTTGCCCCAAAACCAATGTTCAAATCAAAGTTTTTTTGCAATCAGTCGACTAATTTTCTCCAAAAAGTCAGGGAAAAAATCTGGAAGCGTCAGGGAATTTTCTTTTCTCTACGGTGAGTGTGAACTCTGTCAAAAGTCTTCGTGGTTTAAGTTGTAAACGTGTTCATCCGCTGAACTCAAGACCAGGTCAAGGGTTATAAACTCTTTCTCCCCCTTCCTTTTGAACATGGGAGAAAAAGTAGATGAATTTAGCTTTTATTGTTTTGACTCGGTGCCATTGTAAACTTTATAAATTATACGTGTGTTACGAGATTCGAATGCACCATTTTAAGAATTTTTCAAATTATTTAATTTCAACAGACGTGAGGCTCTCTCCGGCGATTTTTTTATAACCATTTAAATTCACCGGAATTGTATGTGTAGAATTCGCCGCTTCAGGTGCGATTGTATGAATTCTACACATACAATTCCGGTGAATTTAACTGATTTTAACAAGTCGCCAGAGAGAGCCCGACGTCTGTTGACATTAAATAATTTTAAAAATCTTTGAAATGGCGCATTGTAGCCATTTGTGAAAACCTTGAATGTGGTGGATGCAAATACTAAATTCACTGTAGTGCCCGAACGGCTAATTTTTGGAAAAAAATTCACTGAACAAAAAATTTTTATTTTGATGTTCTTCACCTGTTACACATACTTGGCAGTTCCCAACTCTTTTCCAGTGTGTTAAAAAAGGCATTTTTAGGCTTATTTTCACTAAACAGTAACACAGATCAAAATCAGAAAACGGAATTCCGGATTTTTTTGTCTCTGCTGTATTATTAGCTCATTCACTTAAATTATGTATCAAAAATTGCATTTAATTCATGCAATTGGCTACGTAGCAACGTGATAGACGTAAACAGTAGTTACGCTCTACAGCCAAACCGGCCCCTTTGCGGACACGGGGATATGGACAAACATGCCTTATTTGGTGTCCCCTATCACCCCTTAAAGTTTTGCCAGATATTTTCCAAACACCCTGTATATATATATATATTGAAAGAGAGAGAGAGAGAGAAAAAACATGCAGAATAGAGGAAACCCCCTTTTTTAGACAAGCATAAGTGTGCAAAGACGACTATGTAGGTTAGGCGAACCTCCTTTCAGACAAACATAAGTTGGCAAACAAAACCATGGAGAATTGATTTAGTGATTTGATTACCGAGACGGCAACCCAAGAATCACTGGTTCAAGGTTATCTGGTTCACACAAGGGTCGCTGGTTCAAGGTTATCTGGTTCATACAAAGGTCACTGGTTCAAGGTTATCTGGTTCACACAAGGGTCAATGGTTCTAGGTGAACTAGCCACTTTCTTCTTTTTTGATTTCCATACATCAAAACCAGACTGAACAACTCTAGACTAAAATTGTTTATTTGCATTTTAATATTGTTTTATTTGTAAGTTTATATGTAATCACATTTTTTCAATGTTGTTTTATTTGTAAGTTTTTATGTAATCATATTTTTTCAATGATTAATTTAAAAGTTTTGTATATGTTGGCATGGACAGATGGTGAATGGGACTTGTTCAACTACCACGTCATTGACTTGGGTTTCCCACATCACTCGATACGTTGCATGACGATCGTGAATGAAAACGTTTGGTGTGGCTATCGGAATTGCATACGAGTTTTGAATGCAAAGACACTTTCCATTGTGGTAAGTATGGCAGACATTTTTCTAGGGGTAGGGGGCCCTTTTCTTTAAAGGGGGAGGGGATGAGTTCAAAGGCATAGCCAGGGGGTGGTTTTGGGGGTTGTAACCTCCCATCGCAATGAAATTTTGCATATTTAACATAGGAATATATGAGTTGTAGCTCTGTAACCCTTCCCATTAAGCCTCCTCCCCTCATGAACTTTTGGCCTATGCCACTAGATGAGTTTTTTGTTCTCATTCTTACTCTTTAGCTGTCGTTCATTTTAGGGGAAATTGATTGATCTTCTCATTCATGGAATGATAATGAGTTAAGCACCTTATTCTCTTTGATGGTGCCATGGTAACCTAGAGTGCCATTAACTCAGGTTCAATTCCCAATGGGTGAAAAAAAAGGTTACCTACTAACCATTCACAGTAGCCCGGAGGTAGGTTACTTAAGCTGTAAGAGATTTGGATTCCTCGGAAAATCATAGGTCCCGGCGCAACATGGCCTTTGTCATCCTTGACCTGCAACACACCAAACTAACTTAACCTCTTCGCGGAATGATCATATTCCATTAAACATTGGACACCTCTAGAACAGACCATGAGCTGTAACTATAATTCTTGGGTCTAGTTACAGATGGCACTGTATGCATAACATGTATTTCTTAGGGTGCTAACCTTCTGGGTGTGTCGTGACCTTCGGTGACTTCTGGTGTTATGACCTTGAAATTTTGTTTATTGACCAATGGATGTGACTAAGTCATCTTTAGACTTCAAGGTGGAGGTGTGTGATGAATGAAAATTTTCTTTTTTTTAAGCGAAGGAGAAGGGCGTCTCATTCTTTCATTTAGAAGGAGGATTATTTCCTTTCTGTAAAACGATCATCCTTATCTTTCCCTGAACGATAAAGACGATAACCATTAATTTAATTTTGATGATTATTATTTTTTGAAAGATTCAAAATAATGAGTTTGAGTTTCAGGAATGCATTCTTTTAAGAGAATGCGTTTATTTTCTATTTGTATTTTATTATTTTATTAAAACATGTATTTTTTTAATAAAATACCCCACCATCCACTCTATTCCTCTTCTTTAATCTTCTTTAGCTATTGCCCTGTGGTGACACAGCATTTACCTGCAATGAAACCTGTTTTGATTTTTCTCAGTGGTTTCAAAAAATAAAGGGAGAATGCTTGCTGGCTAACTGTTCATTAACAAACAGTTATTTCGACACTGGCGTAAGGTTTAAAAACACGACGTTTCGGGAGCCAAAGAAGTTTTCTACCGGAAGGCAGAAAACTTGTTCGTTGTTGTCTGTCTGGTTCTATGTGTGTCTTAAGAGGCTCAGATTTTTCGGAAAAAAGTAGATCCACTAACTCATGAGGGCATAGTAGTAACGCATTAGTCTATCGTGATTTTAAACAGGATTCTATTCCCAGAATGCATGCCATTTTTCTGTCCGCAACAGCTCGGGGTATGATTCCCTTGGCCTCAGAGATTTGGATTATACAGAAAACTAATTTTTGTAGCAGCAAGGCCCTGGCCATTCTCATGCCACAAAAACACAAGCAGCTGAATCTGCATAATTTTATGATTATGTCAGGTTATCACTCTTATATGAATTCAAGATCATCATAATTGTGTGGGCATTTACGTAATCTGTATAAGTTGATTAATGCTTTGTGCTTATATAATTTAATCCTCATAAATTGGACGTTGATTTTATGTAATCTGCTAATTGTAGGAATGATGATTCTCTGATTTAGGAATTTTTGTAATGACTTTAAGTAATCTATTAGGATTATTAGTCTACTGATTCTATATAATTGTGATATAATTTTGTGTAATTGTGTATATCGCCATTCTTTTTTGTTTCATTACGACCACTATCGAAGGAGTCTAGTGTATTTGTACCATTATGCGAGTCGCATAACTGTGTGAAATAACAGAGATGTAATATTAAACGAATCTCAAGTTTTTTGTGAGATAACTTTAAATTCTAACACATAAGGAATGACATTCTGGAATATGTGTGTTTAACATGCTTGCACATAAAAAATAAATATACAGTGTGGTAACACAGCGAGTTGAGCAACAACACTAAGGTAGCCACATTGCAACCATTCATCTCTTTAGCCATCAGACCTCAGACCTGAGCAACACTATTGCACAAGAGTGATAAGTTCACATGCATATCTCGCATGTATCAAAATCTGATAATATATATACAATGGCATCTGGTAAGGTGACCACTTTTTATAAGAGAGAACTGGTAGGGACTTACTTATGCATATACAGTAGAACCTGTCTGAAGTGACCACCTCTGGGACTGGACAACGATGGTCACCTTAGACAGGTGGCCACTATACGCAAAAGACCCTGGTATAAGCATGACTAAGTCCCTACCTGTTCCTTCTTATAAAAAGTGGTCACGCTATTCAGGTGGTCGATTTACCAAAACGGTCATTTTGCCAGTTTCCACTGTACCAAAATCTGTCGTGTATGGTGATCATTGCAGCCCAGTCTCAAAGGTGGTCACTTCAGGCAGGTTCTACTGTACATATATATATATATATATATATATATTTGTACATAATGTAGATATAATTGATATGATGATTCATTCAGAAATAGTAATTTTGGAGTTAGGAGATATTAATGGTAAGTTATTTATTGTGTAGGATAGCTTGATGCTCATCCTATACTGCATATATATATATATCTGTACATAATGTAGAGATAATTGATATGGTGATTCATTGAGAAATAGTAATAATTTTGAAGTTAGGAAATATTAATGGTAAGTTATTTATTGTATAGGATAGCTTCGATGCCCATCCTAGGAAAGAGAGTCAAGTGCGGCAGATGTCTTGGGCAGGAGACGGTGTTTGGATAACCATCAGGCTAGATAGCACCCTCAGACTATACCATGCGTCTACACATCAGCATCTCCAAGACGTAGACATTGAGCCATACGTGAGCAAGATGCTAGGTGAGGCATGTTCTTTGTTGCATTTGTAATAGCATGTAATAGAATGGTAATGTGTTTATTTATCGCTGAATAACCCAGGGTTGATGACAACAACAATGTTTGGCGATTTTTCCCGCAGATCCACAGCCTGATGGTTGATATCCTAAGCAAGGTAGAGGTTTGAATTCTAGGGAAACTTGCAAGTTGTGGCATTGTGTGATTCTAGCTTTCCCTATGCCATGCCATTAAACACAAGCATTGTACCAGAAATTTGAACTAGTGGCATGGATGAGAAATGGCATGAAAATCATGCCAATATTTCACCAATATGTTCCAGTGTTTGTAATCCTTTGATCTGACTCTAGGTGCTTGGATAATCTTTTGGCGGTTGTTGGCGACGATTCGAACTTGGCGATAAACGTTACCTTTAAATGCAGTTTTACCACATTTCGTTCAAATTGTTTCATCCCGATTGTTCAAGTGTGTTGATAACTATGTTATTTCCTGTTTTCTTATTGATGCGATGTTTTTTGTATGTTATCTAGGTACAGGGAAATTGGGGTTTTCCTTTGTGCGTATCACTGCTATGTTAGTATCATGTAAGAGGTTATGGATGGGCACCGGAAATGGCGTTATAATCTCCGTACCCCTTACAGACAGTATGTACCCGTTTTTAAATAAAACTTCAGGAAATTGTGTAACCGCATTACTTTAAAATGTCTTTCAGTGCGATCAAATTTTTTTTATACTTTACAAAAACAATTTCTTGATATACACTCAACTGTATTACCATTTTTTCTTTTCTGTTTCAATCAGCATCTAAGCAGACCACGATGGAAACTACCTCCAAAGCACCCGGAGGCATGGTTCGTGTATATAATAGTGACAGTACGAGTACCAAAACCTCCAGTACCACAGAGTATATACCTTATTGTACAATGGCCCAAGCTCAGCTGTCCTTTCATGGTCACAGAGATGCTGTGAAGTTTTTTGTTTCTGTCCCAGGTAAGATCTATAGCGAACAGATGTGTTACAATTCATTTTTGTGATTTATGACATTTGCTGTTATTCTGCCAGCATTTATGATAATGACTTTTATAAATATTTGTGCCAATAAATGCTTTTTGTAGTTTAATCAAAAATATTTTATGTGTTTGACAGTACTTTAGGATTTATTATTATTTTTAAACTGGATAATGCAAAACGCCTAGCTGTATTTCGTTTGCAAATTATTATTAATTGAATTTGTAAGTTTGCTCTCGCATGCGCATACTCGTAAACGTAGAGTTCTTAAAATTATTTTGGGGGAGGGGGAGCTAAGCACATAGTATGGGCATTTTTACATTACAGTATATGTAAAATTGCAATTTATTTCAAATTATTAGGTGGGGGGGTTCGGGCTCATATAACTCTATGCCTATGCACATACTACATTCGTTACTAGCTATTTTCGTCTGAAGTAAGTTGATTAATTCAAGTTGAGAACAAATGTATTTTGCACTTCATCGGTGCAACTGAGAGATTGAACTGAAATGCGGGTTCTTTCTTAATACAAGCCTAGCCTTCATCATTGACCTTGCCTCTCTATCTCATTTCCATGAGAAGTAATGAATATTTTTCCAAAAACTGGCACACTTGGTCTAAGGGTATTAATAGTGGATGATTTTAAAAAATTAAGTAACAAAAATGAATAAAATACGAGGAATCTTCAACAAAGAGGTCATCCAGTGATAGGTATTCTATTTGTTTTAATAAGAATCAATAGCCATGATGCATGGAAGTCGTCAAGGAAGGTCAAAGCTGCGAAATTACTTTAAGATCGACATGCCTAATTAGTATGAAGCTATATTTTTTTGCGGGAGGGAGGATGTATGTGACGTCACCTTTAACTAAACTGAAGCTGGGCTGGATTATCGCTTAAACAACCAAGAGAAATATCTAGAGCCCGGTGCAGTGAAGCCTCAACTCTACTTCAAAATTGTAGCCAATCAGACATTGTCACTTTGGCAGTAATTTTATCGCGACGAGAATTTCCGCGTCGTTTTCCGCGAATTTCATAGCTTTTTGTGTTTATGTTGTGTGCAAATATGTAGCCTCTATCGATTTTCTTATCAAAGTTTAAAATTTTAATTTTAGAATGGATTTAGCTAACGATCGGATATAGTGAGCATTTTCATTGGTCTCAAGATCCTCGTTATATCAGGGTCCTGCTGCAATTACATAGGCTTAATTTATACTAAAAGGGCTCCAGAAAAAAAATAGTCTACGTCCCCACGAAACCTTTGTCCAACCCTGTATACTGGCCCTATTGTAATTGAGCAGGCTTGATTTATCTTACAAGAGGCCTGGGGAAAAAATTCATTTAGAGCCCCATGAAAACTTACCCGACCCTGGACTGAAGAGAGCCAAATTTAGTCTTGCATCAGCATAGTGGTGATACCTTTGACTACAGAGCGAATTATCTAGATTTAATTCCACCAAATACCCTGTGTTTGCTGTCCCCCCCCCCCAATACAGATCACTAGTGTGGGGTTGGATTTCCTAGACCTACGAGATTCCGATTCCTTAGAAAATTAAGTTCTATTAGTCTGTTAGTTCTTGCACTATAACCCCATAAAAGATAGAAATCGTTGATATTTTTGCATTGCTCTACGTTGTAAAATTCATATTGGGCCCTGTAGTGGAGCAGGGGTAATGTGTTTGCCTAGCACCCCGTTATCCTGCATTCAGTTCGTAACTGTGCAAAAAACTTACAGACTAACTGGTTACCGTAGTCCTGGGATTGGTCTCCGAGGCTGTAAGTGGTTTAGATTCCTCGGAAAATTGTAAGTCTTGACACAGCGTGCCCTTTGCTGTCCTTGCGCCATAAAACTCGCAACTAAACAAAATTCATATTGACTGCTTGAATTATATTTATTCACATTTCATTTCCAGGTAAAACCTCAAATTCAGCTGAAGGTGCTTCAGGATCCGACTCTAGAAATGAAATCCAAGGAACTAAATCCGGTGCTGAAAACGGAAATCCAAATGTCATGATTATAATTTCGGGAGGAGAGGGTTATATCGATTTTAGAGTTGGTATGTGTAAATTATTTTATACCCTTATTATATGTAGTTTATTATAGTTATAATTATTATATTATATTTGTTTTTGTATATTATAATTTTTTATTATTATATTTTATTTATTATACTATATTTATTATATTATGTAGTTCATCATCATATTCAACCATTATCTATCCACTGCTGGATGAAGGTCTCTCCAAATGCTTTCCACACAAGTCTATCCTGAGCAATTCGCTTCCACGTCACCCCAACCTGTTTTCTTATTTCATCCACCCATCTAGTTTGAGGACGTTTTCTAGGTCTTCGGTGGTCTCTTGGAATCCAGTTCAGAATTTCTGTTGTCCATCGTTGATCAGTTCTTCTTGCAATATGCCCAGCCCATCGCCATTTCAGCCCTTTTACTTTAACAATGATGTCCTCTACTCTAGTTTGCTCTCTCACCCAAGTGTTTCTTTTTCGATCTCTCCTAGTTATTCCAAGCATGCACCTCTCCATGCTCCTTTGCGTTGTCTGTAACTTTCGTATTGCTCCAACTGTTAGACTCCATGTCTCTGATCCATAAGAGAGGACTGGCAATACACACTGGTTGAAGACCTTTCTTTTTAGACACAAAGGCAATTTCCCCTTCAGGATAAAACTGTTTCTTCCAAATGCACTCCAGCCAAGTTTAATAGCCGGGTCATTAACTTTCCTAGACCATGGACCCCCTTTAGAGATCACTAGCTCTCACGGACCCCCAAGAATTAACTCAAAGTTTAAAGCCCGGAATTTGCATCATATATTTATTTCTAGTGTTTCATCACTGATTTTCACTATTTAAGGAAAGAATTTTTCGTTCCCTCATAATTTATTCTTAGCATTAAAGAGCAAATGCTCGTGTCTTAGTATTTTCTTTTAGAACTTTCGTTGAACATTAGATGGGTCTCAAGGACACCCTTATAAGGTCTCGAGGACCCCCCAGGGGTCCACAGACCACAGTTGAAGAACCGCTGTGGTAGATCATTTGTCTACCTTTTTATTAACCCAGGTTCGACTTCGAATGGTATCGCGAAATGCATGCCATTTTTCTGACCACTGTAGTTGCTTCATCAGGAGTTGATTTCCTTAGCAGCAGAAGTTAAGATTCATCGGAAAACCATAGGTCCTGGTACTGCGAGATCTTTGCTGACTATGTGCCACATAAACTATTGTCAGCAACTGAAATATTTTTTATTATTAAATGGATTGGGATGTTATCCGTAGTTTTGAAGAGCTTGTTTGAAGCGTGATGTAATGTGGTACATGGTATAATTCAAATGTGATGCACGATGTGATGTTGTCGACTGTTTAATAATTCATGAAATTCTTCAGGAGATGGTGATGATGATGAACTTCTTGCTTCTGTTGTGAATGAAGAGAAGAAGGCCCCACTTATTACTGATCCAAAGAACGACAAGAGTCATCTCATTGTGTGGCAAGTGCCATTGCCCGAGGAATAAAAAACTGACTACCTAGACCTCATTCGCTCATTACACTATGAAAGATGATTACCCAGACCTCACACGCTCGCCTGAAAAATAGGAGATTGTTTGTGTGGAGACTTTGTTTTTTCACCGCCATATGGACAACACCCACTGCTTTGGATGCCGCCTGGGGAAAACGCTACGAAAAAATGAATGATTTCTTTAATTTATAAAAACTTGTGAATTAAATCATAAAAAATCATTTTTTTTTTGTTTGATTATGTGATTGAAAGATAGTTTATTTTGGTTAAGTTTTTGTTTGGAAATTGTATATTATAAGATTTTGATTATTCTTCGTAGGAGTGTCAAATTATTTTAGGAACTTTTTAAATTGTACATTTTTTTAAGGCATGTTGTGTGTGTGTGTGTATTTTATAAAGCACCTATTTAATTTATAAATCATTTTATGATTTCAATAAAACATATTGTCTAGTCAGTGTATTGTGTCATCATTCACAAAGAGTGCAAATATGTCACCCAAAAAATTCACTCTATAAGGGCTTTACACCTTTACGATACTACCCTTTGTTTCTTTTAAGACAGACTAATTCATCATAAGCAAGACCAGGGGCAAAAGGTCCATGCCGGACCCCGCGCTTGTTTGAGGCCTCCGAAGCGTAATTCTAAAATTTAAAATTTTTGTAATATTGAAAATTTCCCCAAAAATATTTTTACTTCAGATCTCGCATTTCGTGCCATCTAGTGCTTGTACATTATTCCATTGCCCTGCGGTGGCGCAGTGTGGTAACGCCTTCTCCTAGTGCGCCGCTAATCCGGGTTCGACTCCCAGCAGTGCAAAAAGAACGCTTACTCAGAGATCTCATAAAGATCGCACTGCTCACTGTAGTCCGGGGTTTGGTTCCCTAGGCCTTAAGAGGTTCGGATTCCTCGGAAAACAGTAGGTCCCGGCGCAGCATGACCACTGTAGTCTTTGAGCCGTAAAACCAAAAAGAAAGCGAAAACATTATTCCATTGTTTTGTTTTATTACTCGTATTTGTAGGTGTCTCCAAAATATGTTTTGCACCAAGCCCTGCACATGACTGTAATGTTTGGGGCTTTGAACAGGGTTCACATGTGCCTGGAGAATATGGACATTTCAGGGAATTTGAAATTGTCCCTAAAACTCGGGGGAAAACCAGATTTTTTGATCAAACCTTGAAAAATCAGGGAAACCTTTCTAATTTCTGTTCTGAATGGTTAAATTTCACACGAAACTATTTAACTATTCAGAACGGAAGTTAGAAGGGTTAAGGATGGTTAAATTTCGCATGAAGCTATTTTCCTCAAAACTGAAGTTCAATTCCAAGTTTTGCTTGCAATTACTCAGGGAATTTACCGGAAAAGCCGGGGAATTTTTTCTCTAAGGTGGGTAGAAACCTTGTTTAAAAAATATTTCACCAGATTCTGATTTATTACATCGGCTCGCTCATACATCAATTATTTCTGCAAACTTTATGGTTGACTTGTGGGTTCTGCCCCAAAGCCTGAATTGCATACTGGAGCCCTCTCCACACATAGCTGAGTTGCCGCCCCGGCCCTTTCCCCCTCCAACGTGGATTGTATCCCCCCTGACTACCGAAACTACGTAATTCTATTTATCGCCTTATTATCGTGTCATAAATTTCTAGTTTAGCTCTATATTAGCGGTTCTGCGGTGGCGCAGTGTGGTAACGCGTTCGCCTAGTACGCCGTTAATCCGGGTTCGACTCCCAACAGTGTACAAAGAACGCTTACTCAGAGATCTCATAAAAAGATCGCACTGCTCACTGTAGTCCGGGGTTTGGTTCCCTAGGCCATAAGAGGTTCGGATTCCTCGGAAAACAGTAGGTCCCGGCGCAGCATGACCATTGTAGTCTTTGAGCCGTAAAACCACAAAACAAACAAACAAAGCCCAAACAAGCCTATTAGCTTTATCAACTTGACACCACAAAGAGGTTGGCTGATTTGTCTCTCCCATCATTTTTTATATTTTTAGGTCGTCATTTTCGAATTTATTACGTCAATTGTAATGAATGTTCATTTGGTCAATCACGATGAATATTCGTTTGGGAGAAATTTCCATGTAACTGCTTTCATGGAATCGCGCATTTCATGGAAAGTCGCGAAATTTCTTCTTTTTTCTTTCCCCTTCGGCATACATTCCCGCCAGTATTCCTTCTAATTTTCAATTATTTGACGTTTTTTAGATCTTCTACTTTGCATTTTTACTTAAGTTAGAGATTGAATATTTATCAATACGTCAACAAGGAATATATATAGTAGAACCTCCATATAACGTACTTCCGTATAGCGAAATTCTCTATATAGTGAAGTTTTGGTAAATCCCCATGGTCGTTACATATGAAAGTGTTTCTATATAACGGAATAAATTTCTATATAACGAAATTTTTAACGACCAAAACAGAAAATACAATGGTCACGTCAGCGATATCACCTTCCCTAATATTGTGGGAATACAATACGATTTTAAGATAAATGGCAAACAAACAGAATAAGGCATGTCTAAGGGACTTTAAACTCCCTAATAAAGAGTTTTCCTAAGCACACGCACCTATATCTAGTTGCTCTATACAGTGCGAAGCTACTAGGCCCCAATTGTCCTTGAATACACTGTATTGTTTGAATAGTAATACTTATGGCGTGATTTTTTTTTTTTTTTTTTTCTCGGTTGATTACCAGAAATCCAGACCTTGCAAATTTCCCACAGGGGTGCTAACACTTGTATGATGAATCAACACCGCCATTTGTTGTGCAGTAGGATATTAGAAATTTTTCTACAAAAGCATGAATGTGTATGAAAGAAGCATTAAATACGTTTTCATTTTAAGGTAAGAATTTTTATTTTTTTATATGCATATATATTTCACATTTAAAAACATCTATTTTTAAATGGTTGAATGTTATTTATGAGAAACAGTCGTTAACTGAAAAATGGGATTTTAATTGTGGTATTATATTGTAATACCCTGGTTCATGAATACACATCGTTTCCACATAGCGAATTTCCTATATAACGAATTTTTTTTTATGGAACCGTCCATTTCGTTATATGGAGGTTCTACTGTATTTGGATGAGCTGAATTGAATGGATTATTTATTTTGGTTGAAAACCTTCACACCTGTGTGTCATCCTGTTCATTGAATATGAATAATGATTGTTTGTTTGCTTTTTGGTTTTACGGCTCAAAGACTACAGTGGTCATGCTGCGCTGAGAGCTAATGTTTTCCGAGGAATCCGAACCTCTTCAGGCATAGGGAACCAAACCCCGGACTACAGTGAGCAAGTAAGCGTTCTTTGCACTGTTGGGAGTCGAACCCGGATTAACGGCGCACTGGGCGAACGCGTTACAACACTGCGCCACCGCAGGGCGAATATTAATAATGAGCCCAAACCGTCGGTGGAAACGAAGTTTGTAATTCATCAATGTAATTAAGCAAACGTTGTCTAAATTTGGTGCTTTTTTCATTATCTGGTGGCATCGCTATGATGTCTTCGTCGAAACAATCACCCATCTCTGGTT
>QLNU02015003.1:116656470-116674736 GCA_006491805.2 Dysdera silvatica | reverse complement strand
TTTAACACTTTACGATTAATCGTTTCTATATTTGTTAATTTTTGTGGCAACTTAACCAGCCTGAAATCGGCAACACGTACTTGTTGTTATTCGACATTTTTACTATCCTAGAAGAAGGACGACCATTAATCGTCCGAAACTATCGTCGATTTTTTAATTTTTAAGTTATATTGTGCTAAAAAACGTTGTTAAATGAACCTTTTACTAATTTCCATTGTATTCAATTTTTCAAACTCTATTGCTTTCAGAATTTGTAATATTTTTGGCCTTCGGGTCACTAAAGCCGTTTGTGAAGTTATTAATTATGGGCAACTAATTGAGGAAGGGACTACTAATCGACCCACTAATCGGGGAAGGAGTTACTAATTGACTCATTAATCGTGGAAGGAGTTACTAATTGACCCATTAATCGAAAAAAGGAGTGCATTTTATAAGTTGTTTTAGAATAAATATTCTTCAACTACATTGAGCATGTGAATGGTCGCATAAAACTGATTAAGAGGTCGCGGACCACACTGTTCAGTTTGCATCGATAGTTCGCTAGTCAGTAATTTCCTTGGAGTTTTGTTAAAAGCCCGCCTTTTAAAGCGCTTGTGAATTTAGTTCCGTTCGCAACTCCAGGTTAGTAAATATTAGTGTACGCAGAGGGGGTATGGGCTATGACTCCTCATGGCGATGTAATTTTTTGTACACATATGTTTTAATATATGATGCATGAGTTATAGCTTTATAATCCTCCCGCAAGCTTGCTTTTTGCAGAACCTCTCTTATATGTACTGCGTACGTTAATGCAGGTGAATTACTATGAATCATGCCCGCATCCAGAAGAGAGGATCTTAGAGACCGCCCCCCCCACGAAACAAATTTTTAATGGGACTTATTTACAACATTGCATTTTGTGATTGTAGCTATACATGCTGCAAAAATTTTTGATCCCCCCCGAAATTAAATTCTGGTTACGGTCTTGCCATGAATCATATTTTGTTGGTGTTTTACAGCACAAGGATGATAGCATGCTCTATCAGTGGTGCAACGTGTGGGGTCAATGCGAAAATTTCTTTGAGGCGCAAAATTTCACTATTGGCTTAATGGAAGGGTGTTTTGTTTGTTTGTTTGGCTTTTTTATGGCGCAAGAGCATCTGGGCTATACTGCGCTAGTGGAAAGTTCGTGGGTTACCAAAATTTAAACAATGCATTAAGGACAGTTTAGTTTGGCTATAAATATGGTCGCATATACATATAAATAGTCTAAGTATCATTGATCCATGAGGCTTGTTTTGACTTCAGAGAAAAGCGGGAGTAAAGGAAGAAAAACTAGTATTCGTTCGTTTTCAATGACGTAGCACGCAGGTAAAAAGTAGAGGGGCCCCAATTTTATGAAGTAAACGTAGGGCAGGGAAGATGGTTCCGTTTCGACGGCCTACATATTTGGAGCATTTTCTAACACGAGTCGTCCTCTGAGTCAATGCCTAGGGCATCTGATAGTAGGCCAGATGATGACCTAGTCTCTTTAGCTGTTGTATAATCTATTGTAAATGAGAAAACGGAGTGCGTGGTATAAAATATGAAGGAGGCCATTGTTTGAAAGCATTAATTTCTTTAAAAAGCAGTTACAAATCACATGCCACTTGTCTATTATTTTATATGTGCCTAAATTTAGAAGAACCTTTTTTTATATGAAAAGGTATCAATTGATGGTTCAAAAGTAAAGGTTCAAAAAATAAATTTCCCATAAATTGAGATTAATATAAGAATTAAGATTTGAAATAAAAAAATATTTTCCTTTGTCTGGAAACCCTGTAAAACATGGGGTTCTCTGTCTTGTTGACCCTGGCCTGGTGTCGTTTTCTGGTCATAATCCGTTGATATTCTTAAAAAATGATTAAAATCTAAGCTTAAACCTCTTCACCAATCAATTTCATTAACAGGATATTGACGACGCTTTTAGAGGGGGTGGTTTAACTCCCCTAGGATAAACCTCCTCTCATAAAGACGAAAATTACAAATGTTCTGAGTATTGGCGTGCGGGCGTCATCGTTCTGGATTTCCATGTCAGATACACCACCGACAATGCCAAAAAAGATGATTCACAAATTAAGGTTGGCTGTGGAGAAATTGATTCACGGAAATTACAATTTTTGACAATTCACTTTTCCACCCTATTTTATGAATGCTACTAAATTTTCAAGGACTCGGCGCTTAGTTTTTCGGGTCGTGTGACACACGAAGTTCATACAAGACAGGTTTATAAATACAGAATATTAGATTAATGTGATCTGTTATGCGTGTTATCTTTGGAACATATTTTTGTAATCTGTCGTACATGTATTTGTGACAGCTGATCAACCTTCAGTGCATTTTGTGGCGCAAAAACAGTTAAAACCATGCGGCATCAGAATTCACACTTTTCGAAGGGATCAGAATTTCAATTGTTTAAAGAACCAATCCTCCGCAAACGGATCAGTTAATAATAATAATAAGAGAGCAAGCTCTTCGTATTACCTGGATTTAAACCAGGATATTCTTCACGGTGGACAGAGGCTTTACGTCTACGTCATCATAGGACCAACTTTCAGATTGGTTCATAAG
The DNA here is from genome assembly GCA_006491805.2 of Dysdera silvatica. NCBI lineage: Eukaryota > Metazoa > Arthropoda > Arachnida > Araneae > Dysderidae > Dysdera > Dysdera silvatica. The sequence goes on along the minus strand of QLNU02015003.1, from coordinate 116,672,147 downwards.
TCTAGATTATGAGCTTGAAGATCGGTTTAAAAAAGCAATATTTGTTATTTAGCTGGTGGGGTAATTATACACTCTCAATCACGTATTTGCTAGGCATTTCCGTAGGTCATCAATGTTAGATCTGTTGACCCCCAGTTTTACACATAATCACCCTCTCCTTGGAAAGTTGAATGGAGGTTACAAGGTCGGGAACCGGTTATACTTATCTAATTTTTCTGGATCTTTTACATTACCTTGGTTGCTAGACATATATCTGCGTACTAATATGTTGATTAAATAATGTAGAGAATAAACAAAGATTATTATTAATGCGATTTTCCTTGGTAAAAGTTTCACCTCAAATCTAGCCTCGTAATCTTAATCCTCAGGCGTACCTTCAGCCTTGCCAAATAAGCATTAACGGCTTTTCTCCAACGTTTCAAAAAAAATTTTTTTTTCTGATTAATTGCTTCTATTTCTGAGACAGTTTCTTGGAATACACTGTTTCTTGAGGATGACATTTCCGTGTATAGTTTTACCAAGGAGGTCACGATGACATTAATTGACCTACCAACGCTCTAGCGCACTAGGATGACGTAGAGATAATTGGCGTGTTCGTTTATTATGCAGTAACTCGAGTTTGTTTCCAACAGTACCATAGGATGGGTGCCGTTTGTTTACTCACCGTTGTCCGAGGTTTAGTTTTTTTTTTGGTAACAAGGGTTTGGATTGCTCGCTCCCAGAGAACTAGGCCTCAGAGCAACATGGCCTTAGCTATTATTGCGCCCTAAAATGACGTTTATTATAATTGTATATCATTATAACTAATATATATAATCATAGCGTCATGGCAAAGGTCTAAATTCAAAGGTGACTATGCGGTGGTAATATGCCCGCTGATATCCCGGGTTTGGCTCTTAATGGTGTCCCTTCCCTCCCAAAAAAATCGTTTACCGACAAATGTCAAACATTGTAGTCCGGGGGTGTTGGTTAGCCAAGGTCATGAAGGGTTCGGATCAGACTTGGAAACAATTACAATCGGTTTGTATGATTACGATAAGAGTGTGTTAGAGTATTACGTAAGCAATATTTTGTCCCTTTTATACCCCCCACCTCCACGGTAGTCAGAAATTAACATTGACTAACATAGGAAAAGCATAACAAACCCCGAAGGTGCTTATGTAATACTTGAACCCTTCCTTACCATAGTAGGATTATGATTACAATTACCCAAGTATAAAAATTTAGATTGATTTTGATTACGGTATATTTTCATTTTTAGATTACGACTACGATTGTGAATATACACAAAGAATACGATTACAGATTATAATCACGATTATTTGCACGCAGTCATAAATAATCGGTTCCATTACGATTATAGTCATGGCGATTGCCATTATAATCATAGCGATTATGATTACGACTACCTAAGAATTTCAAAAAATGATTATGATTATCTAAGCTTCTCAAAAAGTGATTACGATTATCTAAGCGATTACGCGAATCAATTATAATCACTTGATTACGATTACTCGGAGTCTAGTACGAATTCCTCTGAAAACTTCAAGTTCCGACGCAGCATGACCCTTCCTGATCTTGCGCCTTATAACTCAAACTAAAATTTAAAAGTAAGATTTTTGTGCAGAATGTAACACTAGTGTGTGGTTTTGTGGCGCAAGGACAAACGATTACGACATCAGAATCTACCATTTTCGGAGGAATTCGCATCACCGTGTCACATGAAAAACCAAACCATGAGCTTATGTATCAGCAAGAAAATGTCAAAATTTGTCTATTGGCCTCTTTAGATCAAACTCCGAAATTTCTATATGGCAGACGAAAACCAGACCACTATCACGCCAATGTAAGGCTTTCAATTGAATCGGTGATTTTAACGTTTGTTGTCCTTGTACCATAAACATAAATAGTTGGTGTCATTGCGCCATAAAAACGAATATGTTTGCTGTTCTTGCGACATCAAAACAGACGCATTTGTTCTTACCACATAAAAGAAATGTGTTGTCCTTGCGTCATCAAAACACACATTTGTTGTCTACGATATAAAACAAATACGTTACTTTTGTACCATAAAATACGTTTCTTGTCTATTTGTCATAAAAACACACATTTGTTGTTTTTGCGTCATAAAACAAACGCGTTTGTCCTTGCGTCATAAAACAAATACAATTGTTACCCTTGTGCCACAAAATTAGACTGAATTGATAATTTTGAAAAGCAGTCATTTGTTAAGGGCATATCACGCGTAGTGGCCTCTCAAGCGCGTTTACGAAAATAGCGCAGCGTGTGCAAAATGCATTTAATCTAATGGCGGCTCTGCAATGACACAGTTGCAATACGTCACATGCAATGTCTTGAACGTTTTATGCAGTTATAAAAAATTTAATCAAAAGCGGTGTTAACTTTTAGAAAATAACTTTTTCGAAATGATTTTTAACCTCCATGACATTTTAATCGACTGTTTTAACCCTGAAATAGTTTTTAAAATTTTCTGATACCTTTTTTTTCACGCTCATTTTATAACATTGTTTCCAACGTACCGTTTAACTTCCTATAAAATTTAATCTACATTTTATAAAAAAAAAGTGTGAATTGTTTCACAGAATGTCCTTTGCTGTTCTGACGGTGAAAACAAGTCAATTTCTTTGCGGAACCTTAGGAATAATTTTCAGTCGTCGAAGAATTTCTTGCTCTGACACTACAGAACCTAGGCCTTAGTGATAGTTGCCTGTTCTGACACTACAGAACCTAGGCCTTAGTGATAGTTGCCTGTTCTCTATAGTTTACACCAGCGGTTCTTTCACTTTCCTAAACAGCGGACCTCCTTCAGAGATCATTCCCCCTGGTGGACCCCCAAGAATTAACTCAAAGTTTAAAGCCCGGAATTTTCATCATACATATTTATTTCTAGTGTTTCATCACTGATTTTCACCATTTAAGGAAGAAATTTTTCTTTCTTTCATTATTTATTCATAGCATTAAAGAGTAAATGCTTTTGTTTTAGCATTTTCCTGACCTCTGCGGAACCACCGGGAAGGATTTCGCGGACCCCAGTTAAAGAACCACTGGTCTACACTATTTCCTAAGGAACCTCCGCTATAAAAATCATATCTATTTTTCAGTCAATCGTGAAATGCCTAGCAACTGTCTGAGGAACCTTGGTGTTTAATAAGGCTTGCTTTGCCCTAAAACTTTTAAAAGTTTCTTATTGCATAAAACGAGCTATGGAGCATAAAATATGGTCTTATAATTAATTGTTTAGCACATTATTATAAATTTATACCCCCTCCCAAATTACTTCAAACGGTAATAGTTTTCTTCATATAACCTGTTTGTGCAAAGATGCCCAGCTGAACGTTATTCTTGCGACATCAAATCAAACGCATTTGTTGTCCTTACGTCATCAAATACACATTCGTTGTCTGAAAATGTCGACGTTCGAGGCTATAGGACTGGAATCTCCGTTGCAACGATGACCTCGTATGCAACGCTTCAAGAATGGCCGAGCATAATATTCGATTAGTCACAACCGCCAATAAAGTTTGCGAAGCCGAATACAGTTATCCGGTGTCGACTCATTTGCAAGTGAATGCCTAATCAACATGCCAAAGCTGTGCATGTGAAGGTTGATTTTATCATGCAGAGTTGCGCCTCCTGCAGTGAATGGGGGAAAAAAAAGCCGCCTTTATTTGTTAGTTGGTTTTCCCAAATGAAGCATATTCTATCACTCACTAAGTGCCCAGATGCTGATGATTAAAATCAAGGACTCTTGGATTTTAGTTATTATACCTTTCGAAGCAGTTCTGTAAAAACTGCAATGACAGTTAAAAAGTGGAGAAAATAAGTTTTCCCTACAGCCGGCGATAGGTGGGGGCTGCAGCCTGGATAAAATCCAGGGTCCCGCGCTGCAAGGACCTATGCTATGGGGGGGTCCCGGTCTTGAAAAAATTATATACGCCACTGCCTAGGGAAGAGGCCGGTTGAAGGGGGCCGACTTGGCTCTCGGCGTCCCTGATTTTCCCTCTCGGGGAAAGGAATTAAAAACATCCCACGTATTTCAATTCTTTAAATTTCCATTAAGTTTGCCGATGCCCATAATATATTAAAAATAAGCTGAAATTTGGACTGCAAAATTACGAAGGAGCTTTAAAAAAAAAGTCGAATCTTAAATTATTATAAAGATCTTTAATATTTCTGGTCTTGCAGTGGTAATACCTTCATTTAGCACGCCATTATATAACCCGAGTTCAGCTCCTAACTGTTCAAAAAGTAACGAACTTATCGAAAAACTGCTCACTGTGGTTCGGGGGGTTGGTTCCCTAGGTCATGAAAGGTTCAGATTTCTCGAAAACCTTTAGTTTCCGGCGTAGCGTGACCCTCGCAATCCTTGTATTATCAAAATTACAAACAATGCGATATTTCTCTTGAAATAATTTGCATAGAAATTAAAAGATCGATTATGCCAAAAAATATTGACTTGTGATAGAAATGAGGGAAAAAAATATTGACTTGTGATAGAAATGAGGGAAAAAAAATATTGACTTGTGATAGAAATGAGGGGGAAAAAAATATTGACTTGTGATAGAAATGAGGGAAAAAAAAATATTGACTTGATAAAAATAAGAAAAATACAATACAAAAACAAAAAACTTCGGAAGATAGTGAAATAATTGTGGAGATTCGATCTAGCCTGGCGATGCGATGGTTTTGTATTCAGGGCAAGATTATCGCATAGACAAATAAGACAAATGCCTAGGTGGTGCAGTATAGCCCAGATGCTCTTGCGCCATAAAAAAAAACAAATGCCTAGGGGTCCGCTAGCTTTTTTTGCGGACACCGACGCCGTAAAGATTCAGTGCTACTTCAAAATCCAAAATCATTGCCCATCGGATATTATCACCAGGGCAGTATTTTTTTTATCACTGCGCGAATTCCCGCGACGTTTTCCGCGAATTTTGGAATTTTTTGTATGTACATATTGTATGCAAATATATTACCTGTACCGACTTTATTTTCAGGATTTAAAATTTATATTCAAAACAGATTTAGCGATCGATTAGATATAGCGAGCATTCTCGTTGGTCCCAAGACGCTCGTTATATACGTGTCTTAATGTAATTAATTACACAGGCTTAATTTATCCTAGAAGGGGCCCGCGAAGCCTTAATCCGGCCATATTAGTATGCGAATAATTTTTACACGCCTCATCGACGGTGAAGGAAAATAAAATCTTAAAATTTGAGCCCTTGCTTGGCTCAGAATGACTATTTTTGTCCTTGCGTCATAAAAATACAACCAATATCATAAAATTAGAGCATTATTTTAAGAACAGCGTTAATTTTTGACTTTAAACAAAGTGTAAATAAACATAAACGATGTGGTGCTTATCGCGAACGTTGAGAACGTCAGTGCAGTCAAACCTCGTTAAGACGAACACGCTTAAGACGAATTACTTTTAATACGAACCTTTTTTTTTTAACCGAAGCCCGGTTAGATTGTATCGCATACTATCCTTTCAGGTTATGACCAATTACTGTTAATGCAAGGGTGTCTACTCATCTGGAAAAAGCAGGAAAGTTTTTCTGACTGGGAAATTTGAAATACAAAGGCCCAAGTCAGGGAAATTTGAAATTCATTGTTATAATAAATAACTTATTAAAATAATTTTCCTGAACTGTGCTTTTCATACCACATTACCTACTGAAAAATTTGAAAAACTTGTACTTTTGACTAAACTTCTTCCAAAAGTTACCATTTTTCACCAAAACTAATATAATTTATATAAAATTATTAAGCCTATATATTTCTCAGGAGAAAATGTTTGCCAAATATGTAACTAAAACTTGAAAAACAAAAAGTGTTTTTAGCTAAATTATTTAATCTGTAAGGGGTTTTGATCATACCAATCTCCTTTGCCTTATATACAGTCATACACATTTTAAATGAAATAGAAGATGAAGCATCAGCTTTGCGATTATATAGTTAAACTCTTTTATAATGAACTCAAAAAGGGCCGAATGGAAATGTTGCTGTAAATATTTAATTAGTGAAAGCTTTTAGTGTAAAGAAATACACTTTTTAATACAGCTTTTGAATTTGTAAATTTACTTTAATTGAGTTATAAATGGCTTTGGGGTTTGCATTAATCGATTTCCTGGCCTTGAAACTTATTTTGATTGCGCAAATTTTAGTGCATTGTGTGTTGTTTACTGTAATTAGCGACTGGAAATCGATTAAGATTTGGTCTGGAAACCTGCCAACAGGCAGGTCTGTAAACCAGGGAATTTGAAACAGAATTTTGGTATACACCCTGTAATACGAATATATTTTCTGTTCCCTTTGAAGTTTGTCTTAACGACATTCGACTGTATTGCTTGTGTCGTGAATTCTGCGTTTTACGAAATATCGAAAAACAAGAACTATAAACTGTAAAAATTTCTAAAGATAAAGCTGCTTTTAGAAATAAGCCAGTTTTCTTTACTTAAATTCTAATAAAATCTATGGACAGATGCGTTGAATGGATTTGGGCAAATTTTATCCTTTACATATAGCCTAAAAGTGTATGATAACGAAACCAGAAGCTATTATTTAAGCATAAGCTGGGCAAAATTTAACTCAAATTTCAAAACGAAATTCTTGAATTTGAATATAGCCCCTGTATGAACAATGGGGTGTTAACTATTATTTTACACATAGATTGATAAATTCCCTTAGGATCAGGAAAGATCATAACACAATAATTGAGATTTTTACTTACAAATACAAAATCTGGAATTATAAATTTTGACCATTGCAAATTTTCAAGTTCTTGAATTAGTCATTTAAAGTTTTGAAGGATGAAAATGCAAATAGGAGGTCCTGTTTAGCCTGCGTTCTCATCCCAGATATTCAGTATTTTCATCATAGAGAGAAAAGGTGGACATAAAAAAACAGACGCAAGTTAAATAATCCACTGATCAGTATTGTGACGTCAGTCTTAATCTTTTAAAGTTTTCGCTCAGATTCAGACTTCTCTCGTGTGAATATCCCAACCGGGAAACCTACATCTTGGTTTTGGTATTCCGGATTCAAATTTTAAACTTCCACAAAAGGTGCCGTTTTTTATTACCACTTTAAGCCGATAGTCCTGATTTTAATGTCCCAATGGGACGCCTTCAAGCGGATGCTTCAAACCACGGATAGCAAATTAATATTACTTAATGCTGTATTATTACACAAGTTTTATGACTCAATGCCAAAAAACTGAGTCATAAAACTGAGTCCCTTATTCAGATTGCTCAGCCTTGGAAAGCTGCAGAAGTCTTCGTAAGATTAGGTCATTAGTCCATTAACGTATCAAAGTAATAATTTCTTTGTTTAAAAATAGTTTCTTTAAGTTGACAGATTTGCACACAAGTTGAAGGGAAAATTGGTTTAAAATTTGCTCTAGAGATTTTCGATATGGTTTATGGTTATCTATCCATGTGGAACTACTGCGTGTGCATATAGCATAAGTCAATTTATCTTCAACATAGCTTTGCACAAATGCTTCTAAAAAGCATTTAGGCTATTACCCATTTGCATCAACTCCTAATGGCATCCCATGCTTCGAAACTCACCTCCATAGTCCACCGTCTTGTTCAAAGCAGAAGTTGGCGATAATCGTAAATTTAAAACAAATTTGTAATCGGAGGTTTACTGCCTTTTCACATGGCTGACTCCAGATACTTGGTGGAGATTGCGAGTATAGTATGTGATGCGCAAGCAAGGGGTCATGATCCGAAATTTGTGGAGAATTATAGTTCGTTTGTGGTGAGTTGGCGCCCAGTCTCGTTAGCAGACGGCTTGTTCCTTTACAGCAGAGCATCTCCTAGAACTCGTTTTCGCGCGCGATAAATGAGTTCTGGAAGACGTTCTACCCTCTGCTGCAATGAAATAAGCCCTACTGATAACGGGACTGCACGCCAACTCACCGCGAACGAACTATATATTTTGTTCTATAACTTTCGCGTTGGCGAGATTCAGTAATATAAATCCCCATTATGTAGTGTCCCTAGGCATTTAAGAGGTTTGGGTTCTTTGGAAGACAGTTGTTCCAGATTCAGTATGATCTTTGAGTCGTAAAGGTAAGTCCTAGCGGGAGATTATATCTCAGGAATCCATAGCAATGCTGAGTGAAGGAGCAATTTTTCTGCGCATGTGTGTGGACTCCGTAAATGCAAGCACGTCGCCTCTCACGTACTAGTAATGCCGAAATATACTATAAAGTAGCTAGATCTACTAGCATATAGCTGTTAGATAGCGGGAGTGGAAGGAGCTTCTCCTGTCGCGTTTCTGCGCTTGCGTGTGGGCTTAGTCGAGAGAAAACGTAGTAATGGCTGAACTTATAAATGGCTTATTAATGGCTTCAACTTATACTGATTCAGACAGCGCACATCGAATGTGATCGAAACGGTATGAGTCGCGCGAAGCGACGGCGGTCTCCTAGTTCGGTCTCTGTGATTCAGGTAAGTACTGATTTATTTATAAAAATACTAATTCATAATAAAATTATTATATTAGCGGGGATACAAATACGGAGCTGTATCATTGCTTGATATATAAAAGCTGAGATCTTGGCGAAATTTAAAAGTCGTCAAATAAGGTCGGACGCCGCTATAGTACCGACAGGAGAAGCTGTTTTCTTCTATTTTTCTGGCCAAGCAAATATTATCTGATTGCAAAATTCCTATCAGTGTTTCCAAGTCCATGCGCAGAAAGATTGTTCCCTTTGCTCAGTATTGCTCGGCATTTCTCAGAGATGACCTCTTGCTAGGGTCTTGTAGTCCACACTGGGAGACAGGGTCTCTTTTTCTTTTTTGTAAACAGTTCCAGGCTGTCTATACACACATTATCTATAGACAATGTCTTGAGACTTTGTCTCGTGTCCACACCTGTATGCATGTCTCGAGTCAGTATTGAAGCATTCTTCTTCGATTCTTCCCGTAATTCAGTCCTTTACAGAAGAAATAGCAAATTATTGTATACGAAGCAATGAGATACGCAAGGAGAGTCACTAATTTTTTTTATTCAACTTTTTTTTATGCTCTCAACTAACAGACATTATGTAATATGTACTAGTAATGTCCCATAAACAAGGTAACATATGATAATCTTCTATTAACTGAGAAACTTTAGCGTTGGGTCATATTTTGTCAGGCTAAAAAATACATACTAAACAAGAATACGTCGGTGAAGTGTTCACCAATGAGTTCGGAGGCAGACTGCTCTAGGTCTACGGTATTACAAGCGTCCGTATTATGCAATGTTGCTCAACATTGTATAGCGATCGTCTCAAGACTCCCATTTCGGATGGGATACCAATGTTTTGCGGTTTTGGTCTCAGAACGGTCTCTAGACCACTCGATGGTCTACTGGATGTTTATAGATAATTGCTAGATCCGGTCTCTGAGACCAAACTCTCGCTCTTCCAGTGTGCCGTAAGGCGCAAGCAAATAAATCCAGTAGCACCCCTCATTTCCGATATCCTGGTTACACCAACTTGTGAAGGCAAGGTCGAAGAAAAGCGCATTTTCCGGAAATTGAAAATTGAAGGAAGCTGTACAAAGAATTTTACAATACGGGTGAAGAGATATGTCAAGTCATGACAGTCCGAATACCTAAAACGAGTTAGGAAGCTTTTGAAGTCAAAGCTTAATGGTGGTAATAAAGTCAAATCCAATAATATGTGGGCAATCTACATATATTATCAGGTACACCGCAGGAATTGACAAAGGGAACCTACAATGAGTGTCCCACCGATTTTGATGAGAGTCAAAATAAGGAAATCTGTGTTTTGGTATTCGTGCCAATGCTTTGCAAATGTCTTTGCAAAGAAGTAGGTGAAACAGTGGATCACCTGATATGTGGATGCAAAAAAGGTCACTCATACAGACGATTTGGAACGACAAAATAAAGCAGCTTCAATGATTCGTCGGCACCTGTGCGAAAAATATGTTAGTCAACAAGAACTGATGAAACCACTAAGCTGAGAAGATTATTGAAAATGACTAAGTCAAGATCCTATGGGACTTTCGTATCCAAACTAACAAACACTTTACACGTAATACACATTATCTAATAATTGTTGAAAAGAAGCAAGTTTGGATATTAGATGTGGGTGTTTCTGATGATTTAAGAGAAGGAATTTGACAAAATCACCAAGTACAAAGATGTATAAAGTGAAGTTGAAAGGTTATGGAGAATAAAAGCAGTTGTCTTCATAGTAATAGGAGTATTGGGGTCAAGCAATCCCATCAAGTCTCGAGTATTTTAATATGACAGGAATTGGCAAAATAGTAATGCACCAACTTCAAAAGTCTGCTTTGCTCGGAGCTACCCACATCCAAAGATCCTTTGATATCTCAAGCCCTCGGAAAGAGCCCGATATTAAAGAATAAATCTAGTCGTCAAATTCGAGATGGACCGTGCAGATGCACAATAATAATGAAAGAGAGAAACAAACTCGAACATTTGTAAATTTGTCACTTTGATAAAATTCAACATGAACTATTATTTCGGGAATTTTTTTCTCAGCTGTTCAAAAGGTTGGACGGCAAAACATTATTAAGGCTTTATATATTTCGTTTCATAAGAGACAATTTCATGCATGACTTCACAGTTTTAATCGAATATATTCATGCAGAATCCAAGGTTACCACAAAGGCGTTGAAGTTCTTTATAAGTAAACACTCGTGTTTTAATCCTGCCAATTTGAACAATGGAAGCATTGAATCACCAAACTTATACATTAAGCTCGATGCCAAGTTGTAGCTGTCAACTATGGGAATTCAAATTAAAGACAATCGTTGCACTAAAACTATTACAAAACGCATTAAAATAAAAATATAATAAGCTTTCTCAGATTCAAAAACGGGAGGAAACTCTGTCGATTGAAGGTCTCTAAGATTTCAAAGGGCCCATACGATTGAATTGGAGTCTTTTTAACAGGTTTTTGTGCGCGTTACAGGTAGATGTATGGATGTAAACGGGCCATTGCTTGAAATGAGTAAGAATGATGGATATAATTCATTTGCCTCACGATAAATCTCATTCCGGGAATAGAGATGATGATTCCCCATTCTGAGAATAATTCAAGAAGATTGAAAATATGCATTTTTGCTACTCATTTTTATTGAAAATGTGAGAACGTATTCATGAAAGTGAATGATTTTGTCAGTTTCTAGCAAATGGTATGCACTTAGAAGGGGGGGGGTTGGGCAAACTATGAGAGAAGCCTTCTCCTTTAATGCCCAAAGGCTTAAATAATAATTCGTACTTTTATGACCCAAAGTCATGCTCGTATCCAGAGGGGACTTTGGGGCCTGTACCCCCAAAGTTAATTTTTTAATGGGACTTGATACAATCACAGTATGCAAGTTTGTAGCTGACACATGTGTGCTTTGCAAAAACTTTTGAACCCGCACCCCGAAATTAAATACAGGATACGGTCTTGCCCAGAATAGTACGATAAATGAGACCCCACTGATATGCCTCCTAGATCACCATAAGAAATTTAAGACATTGGCATACGCAGGAGGGCGTGATGAGGATCCAAACCCTCGTGCAATTTTATACAGTAAAATCTCCGAATAATGGTCACCCGCCGGACTCTGTAAAAATGACCCTCATTCGGAGGTGGCTGTTATTTAGAGGTTCAGTATAAAAGAAATCGAAATAAAATATAAAAAAATTAATCATTGCAAAAACATTAATCCTCATCTATTTTAATTTGCATAAAAAAATCAATAATTCGTAATTATTTGGAAATATTGGGGCGATCATCCATACAGCGACATCGTATTCACGTAAAGGCATGTACGTATAATGTTGTACAATGAACGTATGTCTCAATGGAATACTTTGAAAGAAAGTATCGCCAAGTAAATTTTACTTTACAATGTGTTGATAATTTGGGTTGCTGCAGACATCTTTTTTTTTTTGTGATGCCCACTGGGTGGCCATCGTTCAGATTTCGCTGCTTGGAGGTTGGCACTTGTGTTACTCCTATGAAACGCGTTCGGTTCCATTAATATGTGGCTTATCTTCAGAGGTTACTATTGTTTAGAGGCGACCGTTAAAGGAGGTTTTACTGTATATGCATATGAATACACAGAGATGTATCTTTGTAGCCGCTTCCTTCACGAATTTTCTACATACTATGTTTATGAGTCCTACGGCGCAAGGACATAAAGTTTTCTGAGGAATTCGAACATCTTATAGCCTACGATACCAAACCCACGGACTGCAGTTTCCTCCTCCACCCCCACACATCGTTAAGAGTCAAAACCGGGATAACTGCCCACGAGACGAACGCATTACCACTCCTCCACCTCAGAGCTCACGAAGACATTTCCTTATGTTGGAATTAAGTACATATAATTAATAATCTAAAATATCAAGTGTTAAAAACTAATCTTTTTTTGGGGGGTAACATTTTACACCTTCGCCTCAAGTACGAAAATTTCTTGTCACAACCTTAATATACAACATTTGCAGAAACTATTTTGGGAATTTTATTACCAGACTTTATTTTTATGGTTTTTAGAAAACCGTAAAAATATAAACGTTTGGCAGAGAGCGTTAATTCAATCACTGAACTACAACGGCGTTGGAATTAAAACGGAATAATTTTCACCTTCCTATGTATATCAACGCCTTAAGGCGATGTTATATATGGCGCGTGCGCGCTGAACCGTGGCGTATGTTTTACGCATGCATAAGCTTTTACTGTTAGAAAAGGCGGGATTTTCCGAGGACGTGTGTGTGCGGAAACTGGTCGTCCGTCTGAACCAATTCTGGCAAAACACTTCCGCATTCTCTCCATAGCATCCACAACAGAATACCTTTTAATCTTTGGAAACTATTAAAAGATGTAGTGAAATTCATAATTATTGCGGCCACCTGTGAGAACGGTCAATACATCTTATAGCAACCTACAAGTTCAAGACTATAATGATGATGATCTCGTTTCCGCAGCTATACATCACAATTGCAACTTTTCGATATCATCAGTGGCCACAATGAATAATGAATTTTTTTTTTTGGAAAAAAAAGGTTAGTAGCTCCTGAACTAGTTATTGCCCCCTTTTAAATGACATGCAGGGGAGGGGGGGATGCGTTACTAGGCAAAAGGAATATAAGGGGCTAGTGAGGCGGTCAGTGGATAGATAATAGGGCGCTATAAAATAATATTTCCAATTGATTTGAGTATCTACTAGTGTTTCGTCTTGTGTCTAATTTGCGTATTATATGAAATGAAAAACTGTTGCTTTGAAGAAACGTTAAAAAGCAAAAACAATTTTCAGTCCATCTGAAATTTCCTAGATCCCCTTGAATATACGCCACTGATATACATTGGTCTTTTTTTCCTAAATTTTCAATTCCTTACACGACATTATTTGTATTCTGTCATTAAATGTTTTCGAATATTTATATCATGCACGACATAGATTGGCTTGAAGAGAGATCTTTAATCTCCACCTCAGTGATGCGTATGCCCTGCGGTGGCGCAGTGTGGTAACGCGTTCTCCTAGTGCGCCGCTAATCCGGGTTCGACTCCCAGCAGTGCAAAGAACGCTTACTCAGAGATCTCATAAAGATCGCACTGCTCACTGTAGTCCGGGGTTTGGTTCCCTAGGCCTTAAGAGGTTCGGATTCCTCGGAAAACAGTAGGTCCCGGCGCAGCATGACCACTGTAGTCTTTGAGCCGTAAAAACAAAAAAGCAAGCAAGTCAGGGATGCGTACATGGTAATCACTTATAATTCCCATTTTCTAAGGGGGGGGGGGATAAATTTTTCTAGATGTCTAAGTTGCTCCCCCTCCCTCTAGCAAGGTCAGGGGTCGCCAACCGATGGTCTGCGAAAAAATTTATGATCTGCAGAAAAAGCTGGACATTATGTGCATTTTTAATGTTTTATTAATAATAAAACAAAAATAATATTCTAAGAAATTCTCATATTCTGAATGACAATTTCCACCTTTATATTGCACTAAATTCACGAAATGTGGTCCGCGGGATTTAAAATTATGGATTTAGTGGTTCATGAGGTCCAAAAGCTTGGGGACGGCTGGTCGAGGTGCTTATGGAAATTTTATATATAGGAAAATGATTGTTTATAATAATAAATATTCAACATTTACGGATGGAAGAGAATATAAGTGCATAGAATATAAGTTTTTGGCAAATTTGACCGATTGTAGCTAAAAGAGTGCTTGCGGAATTGCCAGTTATAGATTTTGGCGACAACTCGATTTTGAACTGCGCCAATATTTCAGCTCTTGTAACTCATTGCTAAATTTAGATATCCTGATGAAAATGTCATCTTATAGGACTTTCTCTGCTCTTTCCAAATATGTGCTTATTTTGCGTGTAGGTCTTTCAGTAACCTCACAATTTTTTTTCAGACTTGGCGCTTTTTCCTTCTCTCCACCGTAACTCGGAAATGGATAGAGATAGGACAAGGTTGCAACGGTTTTTTATGCTCCACATGGGCTCTTCTATCACCCCATTTCGTTTGGCAGATTAGGTCGAATTCACCCTGTATATAGCAATTTGGACAACTGATGTTGCTTCATTAGAATCCACTAAATTGCTTCATATTTCAAGCATAACCTACATATACAAACCAAATAGATTGTGCGGGTATAAAATGCCACTTTTTTTTATTTATATTCTGTCTCGTATCCATGCACGCGATTTGGTAGTGTGTGTGATTTCGTGCAATAATGCATTTTAGAAACTGTGCATCGCTCCAAAAAAAAAAAGAAAAAAAAAGCCACACATTCTTTGTTATTTTCCCACTTGGCTGGATACGGTTAGATAACTAACAGCTACAGAACTTTAGCCATCATTTTGAGAAAACTGGTTTTTAAAACGTCGAAGTGATTTACATATAGAGCTTTCAATCGCAACTCTATTTTGTTTAAAAACATATGAGAGAATCAGTACTATTTTGAGCACTAAAAACATCCACTGAATTCAGATGCATTTGCACTAGAAACGCAAAATCAGCCAAGCAGCCAGGAAATGATAATTTAGTTAAAATACAGCATCGGTTATGAAAAAAAATTGAGCCACATTTTGCTAATTGAGAGTTTGTAGACTAGCTCTGCAGCCATCAATCATCGTAGAATTCTCAAAATCATTAGGGGGCCCCCAGCACATTTCATGTGCGTTTATACATTACAACTCTACGCCGATGTAGTGGCGTACTGATAACCCCCGCAAAACGGCGGGGCCCCCCTTTGTTGTCGCTTATTTTTCATAAAATTTATAAGTAAAAAAATATATTTTTTAGTTAATAAGGATTTTTTTTAATCTTTAGGTAAAATATAAAGTAAAATGAACGGTTTCCAACTGTGGCAAACTCATTACGCGTATTTACTTTAGCTGTTTTTATTGCCTTTAAAATTGAACTCAACATCTGAAAACTATAAAATCTAGACGAGTTTTGAAATTATATGCTTTGTGTTAGAACCCTGTTTTATGAAACAGTGACTAATAGACATGTGTTCTGTTTAAAATATTGGAATGCGTCGCCGGTTAATTTCTTATAGAAGACACAACAATATTTTATATATATATATATATATAAAAAGAAAAGTCTTCAACCAGTGTGTATTGTCAGTCCTCGCTTATCGATCAGAGACATGGAGT
>QLNU02015003.1:116617502-116656370 GCA_006491805.2 Dysdera silvatica | reverse complement strand
CCTTGGTCTCATTTTAAAAATAAGTTGACTGAAACGAATGCTAAATTCCCCAGATATTCCACGGGTGCTTGGGAGGCAAAACAAAGTAAAAAAAGAAAAGTGTGGATCTCCCAGCTGTTGAAAGATATTGTGCGTTAAGTTACTGGACAACCTATTTTCGCATTTATCACTATGACTACTAAAAGGTTCTCAGCTCTGTATGTAGAACTAGATACTAGACTTTTATTTTTTCTGTGAACCCAGAGGAAACGAAGACTTTCTTTTTTATGAAAGGTCCGGGGAACAGGGTAGAAAAAATGAAAATCCTGAAGAATTGATGACGAAAACCTTTGTGCATATATGTCGTTACGTGTATTATGTACGAGCAAAAACATTAGGGCTACGAGGAATCCACAACAAAATAATTGAGGATTCAAAAGGTATCTCGAACCCACAAAGTCGGCGCCACTGCTTCTCAAATTTCCTGTTTTCAGGCGACAAAGCCAGAAAAAGTCGTCTGACACAATGCGTATATTATGTAACTGTTTACGCGAAAATGGCCTGCACGATGTATGTCCTAATATTGTTATTGCACTTAGAATATTCACGAGTATGGCAGCTACAAATTGTACTCCAGAATGATATTTTTCTTGTCTCAAGAGAATTAAAAACTACCTGCGACCAACTAAGTGTGAAGATGGATTGAATTCAATAGCAATTTTGTGTATTGAGTCTGATATAACAAAATCAGCATCATACGATGATATAATCAGATGTTTTGCCGAGAAGAAAGCTAGACGTCATGCTTTCCATTTAAATACCAGTGTTCTATAGGCTTTTATTTTTTGCTAAAATTAAAATTTATTTCAATAAAATTGAATTTGATTTATTATATACCAAGAAGAGATAATACTTCAATATAAGTTAATATTGTTTAATGTTTATGTTTCAATTTATGAGTTTGTTTTTCAATATTTTTACTGTCAATACAAAATTTTTTGGCGTATATTGAATGTAACAATTTTTATATGGCTACCACAGGATGGGGAGGGGTATAATGAGGGATGACAAAAAACAGCCTAGGGGCTGCCAAATGGTAAATCCCACCACAAGCATTGTCAGTGGCTAAGCAGATAAGGAAAAACGTCACGCAAAAATGTGAATGTCGGCGGCGAGGTTAACAACGATTTCCATGTAACAACAAATATATGAATTCACTTCTGAGTTTCCTTGAAGCCTGCGGCCACAAACCACGTTGTATTGGGAAAGCAAACTCGTGTCAATACCTCGATTGCGTATCTCGCCACAATCACAAATTTTGTTTCGCATCGTCATGCAAACGTTACATCAAGATTTCTAAAATGCTACCCAGTACTTGAGTGAACTTCTTGACGTCTCCATGTTATTCTATCGTCTGTGTATCCCGTCACAATTTTTTTACTGTATTAATTATATGCCGTGGATTTTTTTTACTGGATGCTATTGATTTATTGACGGGTGATGTCGTTTTATCAAATCAAATTTAACTGAAAATGAAAAACCCTTTAACAAATTATTTAACCTTTAAGATGATTAAAATAAAATTATGACGTAGCAATTTTAAATCGGACTAGAGGAGGAGGTGTTACTCATTGGCAAGTTGGAAATGTAGGAGTACTGGAATTGAATCCCATATTAACCTAAATTATTCTTTTAACAAAACATGCAAAACATTTAAAAAATGCATGCCGATTCTATTTATTCATTTAAAAAAATAAAAACATTCTCCTCTTCTGTCGAAGGAGGAACTCTACGAAAATGAGATGAAACTAGGTGATGTGGGTTCCAAATATATTTTTATAAAAAAAACAATAGATGGCGCTAAGCCGCACTAAATTGCAGTAGTCTGATTCACTCTCTCAATAACGAACAAATTCTTGTTTGTACTGAATATACGCTATTTTTATATTGATTGGTTTATAATATACTTGGGTAAACAACGATTCCTAAAAGGATGCCATTTTATGAGACAGACAGGAAAAATAGGACGTTGTATACGTAAATTCTGTTTTTAAATCAATAGATAGCGCTCGTTTAAAAATTTAGGTTGTGTTGTTCATTGTATTATTGAATACGCTAATAATAATTTTGATTTGTATTATTTCTAATCTTTCTCATTTCATTAAAATTACGTACCATGCGTATGAAATGTGTTCATTCCATGCAAAACAATTCTAAGCCGTTATGGATATTTACAGATACATACAGTATACTCATGCCATCGCTGTTGTCATAGACGCTGAATATAATAATTTAATAATATAATAATTTATATTAATAATATAATTAATAATTTATATTATTGGGGAAAAATTATTGGGGGTTCTGAAAATTTTAAATCGAATAACCGGCACACATTTCAAAGGATTCAAGTATAATTTAAATTTCATTATCAGATTATCTGGTACAATAAGACACCTGAAATGTTAAAATGAAGCAAATTATAGTTAATTATAGAAAAATATATTGATAATTATTTATTTAATTTCTTTTGCTTTTTTTTAGGCATAAAAAAATTACAAAGATTCGCCCCGGGGCTTTGTGTGTTGACCATTATTTGGCAATTGTGTTATCCCTGAGAAGGGTAATAATACCTTACAGAAACATTTAGATAAAAAAAAAAGTCAAATGACGTTGTGAATATATTTCCATACGCGTATTTTCCCCATTCAAAAATATTAGAGGTTCGAGGAATCCACAACAAAATTATTAAGGGTTCAAAAAGTGTCTCGAACTCACGAAGTCGGCGCCACTGTTAGTAGTCCTAAACAAGAAAGTAGCCTAGCGCTCTTCTAAATCAGGGGTGTATCCACGGAGTGGTCAGGGAACCCCCTAACCAGTCAATAGCCCATTAATCTTGTAGGGGCAGGAATTATTATTATGTACGTGTCGTTGTCCATGAGGAAAGGAGGAACCCGGACATAGAATAGCCGGCATAGACATCAGTCCACCACAGTCGAGCGGTTATGATCAATACCTAATTCACTCCGCCCAAACGAGTCGGAACCACGACCATCCAGACTCAGACCGCCGAAAAAAGACACCCGCACGCAACCAGAGCTGAGACTTCGGGGGGGGGGAGGAATACATGCCAGTGTTTCCATCCAATAATATTCACTTGGCTAGAAAGCAAACATTCGGCGACAAGATATGATATTTCATATGTAATTTTTTCCTTTCTTTCAGTGTGTCACTTCATTTAGCAGCTGGGTCTTTTTGACAAGACTCCTCTTCAAGTGGCCCTGTCCAAGAAAACAGCTCTGCCTACGGCGGACACCTTTCTCAATTAATCTCTAGCTGCTCAACGACAACAACTCCTCTTCAAATGAAGGCATTCGATGCGGGGTTTTTTTGCACATTTTCCATTGCACCCCCAACAACGAATATAGCATTGATTTCAAATATAATTTGTTAACAATGGAACATATTTAAAAAATTGTCGACTTTAAAAAAATAAATTTCATTTCTATTGTTAATTTTGCATTGTAGCAATAAAATATCTTCTAATGGTCATTCAGCAAAAGTTAAATCAAACGTTCTGTCTGTTGCTACTGCTGGATAGATAGTTTTGTGGTTTGCTGAGATTTCCTCTGATTTCGATAGACTTTGGAGAACAGTCCGAGAAGTAAGATGTCTAATTTTTAAAATTTAAGAAATTTTAAGCACCTTCATTTGTAAGCTAAGGTACATGCACCGTTTATAAAGAAACGTCAAATATATGCATTGTTTAGTATACACTTAATGAGAAATCCGTTAAATCCTTTAACAACATTACATTACCGCTTTTATACATAAATATATATAAGCCGTCATAACTAAGGTAATAGTTATGCAGCATAATCATAACGTTAATGACAATAGTTAACGATACTCGTCAATAAGTTTAATTTTAATACAGATAATTAATAACTATTTTAATTATAGATTACTTTAGGTTTCTCAGAAAGTTTGTTTTCGTTTTATGACATAAAATGCAACAAGTTTTTACATGATAACACAATATGTTTAATCAATAATAGGATTTCTCCTATTATTCATGATACTCCTTGATCTGGCTACCAACTCATTAGTACTACTCCCATAAAAGTTTTATTATTATCCTTCAAAGCTTTAACGAGATAGGTTTGCCTTTCATAGAAACTGCTTGATTTTTGTTTCATTTAAATAACTTTTTAAAAATCGAAACAGATGGCAATTTGAGGAAGTAAGATCAAGAGAGTATGATGGCTAAGAATACGTTCCCTTACCCCCCCAGATAATATTGGATACTCTTATCAATGATATGCCGCACCACTGTACATGTGTAGTTGTTCAAATAAATTCATGTCATATTCACATTCATATTTATATCATGTCTTATCATATTAATATCATGTGTTATCAAATTCATATAATATCGTATCATATTCATATCATATTAATGTTATATATTAATAACAGCAGAAGTGTGCGTGGATTTTAATGGGAAGGGTGGCAGCCGAAGGCGGCGCTGCAATCCCAGAGATGTTTTAACGTCAGATGTTGTGACGTCTAGTGGGCGTGAAGGGACATTATTTGGTGGGGGGGGGGATTGTCGGTGCGAACAGGCATACAGGGTCGCACAGCACAAATGGGTGTCGTCATTTAACGTCTACCGTGAACCATCCACGATCAATCCGCCCCGAAGAGTGGCTGAAATAGATGGATGGCACGGAAGAACACCCCGGGCCGGCCGAAACTCCTACACGAGCCCACCGGGCACCGTTGAGTGGGTGCAGTGCCGCGAGCGGCAGAGTCCACGTGGAAGCCGTCGCCCGCAGCCAGAACGCACAAAGTTCCATCCATCCGGACAAGTCTATCAAGCATGTCCCATCAGCAGGTAGCGAAAGCCGGCCCTTGGCGATCGCTGCCGTACACAGACTGAGACGGTGGCGACAGTCCGTCAGGGACGGAGGTCCACCGCACGACCTCAGTAACGAAGACCGATCCACGTGGAAAGGCGGAGCCTGGTCCCAGAATAGCATATACAGACGCCAATCCAGCGCAATCCAGAGGCCTGGTGAATGTTCCAAACACTCCGATTTAAGCGAGCTGGAACCAACACCCGCCAGCCCGGACAGCAGAGAAAAGACATCCGCACGCCACCAGAGCTGAGACCGAACTCCATCATATTCGTATCACATCGCATCATATCCATGTCATATCGTGTCATATTCATATAATATCGTATCATATTCATATCATGTCATATCATATTCACATTAATCTTTCCATGATTACTAGGGTATCCTTCATGACTCAAACAGTTTAATGATAAATACTTCGTATTTGTTATTTTCCTATTTTTCTGTGGGTTACGCGAACCCAAATTTCTTTTTTCACTTTATTGTATCTTTATGTATTATAATTATTCTCTTATTGTTAGACTTACATTTCTCACAGATGGATGAGGTAAAACTACCCCCAAATAACAGTCTCTAGCTCATGAGAATGAGTGTAATTTTGATTAATTAATTTATTAATTTTAGATTAATTTATCAATTTCAGTTTAATTAATATAATTTTAGAACTCTTGTTTTTTGTATTCGATCCCCATGTCTGAGAATCGCTAGTCAAGTTCGTTTTATTGCTTAAATGTTGTCTTTATGACTTGTTCTATATTATACTTGCTATAGTGACTTTGAAAACTGATATTGATATTTTGATACACTTTACGGATATCGTAATTTCATGCATGTTAATAGAATATATTTGTCACATTTCAGATAATGGATAACCAATCAGCGAAGACAAAAATTTGTGAGTATGTTTTTCGAAAATAATTTTAGACTTTCAATTTTGTTCTTCAAATCCCCAAATCAGAGTAACTGGATATATTGTCACTAACAGACAACTCATACATCTTCAAAATCCTTGTCATCCATGACAAAATATGTTTTCGAAACAGAGAGATCACCCTACCGCCACCCATAGAGGAAACTAATTATAAACAGTATCATACTTGTGGAATTAAAGTAAAAGGAAAAGCCGTAAAAAACGAACTACAGACGATATATCAAAATTTTTCGCTTCAAATAACTGGAATATTTTATTTTTGCAAACAGGGTGCAGATAGACATTAAACGAGAAATCACGTATACGTGCATTTTGTTTAATTAACCTGTATCAGTAACAACGTCATTATGAAAAAATATAAGCGTATATAAAAATATAAGCGTCATTGTGATAAATATAAGCGTGATGGAAAAACTGGGTCACATTGTATTTAAAGAGGCTGGTTTCAATAAAAGTAATGTAATTTATTCCAAGAAAAAAATCTTATCTAATAAATAAAGAGTTTGAAGGTAAATTTTTTTGCACCCTCCACAAAAATAATTTTGAACAATCCGCAAATACATGCACTTTTTTTATGGCTCCAATGACTTAACACAAAAACAGTATGTTTGACCGCACTTTTATCTGAAATATTGTTTAGAGGCAAGCAGGGTCCACAATGGAGTACTACACAAAAAACACATGCAAAAACGCTGTTAACTGTTTCGATATTTTTACGAAAAATATGAGTTTTACTTCCAGTCTTCTAAAATGGCTTCTGCTAATTTTTCTAAGAGAGACACAGAAAACACGAAAGCTTCCATGACGTGAAAAAAAACTTGAAAACAAATAAAGGATTGCGGAGTGTGTTCCTGAGATAACTAGGGATGACCGACAGAGGGTGTATGGTGAAAGATAGGACTGGGGTGAACGAAAGCAGTAGCGCAGCAATTAAAATATTATGGTCACTCAAATGGCTTTAAAGATAATGAAATGTGAGAAAATAATGTGCTTTGATATCCGATGGCGGGCTTGAGCAAGAAATCATCCCCTTCTTCTACGCCACTGACCGAAAGAGAGTATATGCACAGGAAGGACAAAAAGGGGGCTGGAAAAAGTCAGTATTCAAGTTGAAACACCTAAATATGTATATTCAGAGTATGCATACTGCGGAAAACAAACATGGATGACGGCAACGTGTATCCCTTAACTAAAATCCAAAGAAACAGTGGTAATGCAGAAAATAAGCTTAAATAAATAAATCGTGAGAAATTAAATCAACCCTCCGACACGCTGAAATAACACGAACACCAACATAAAATCAACGTTCATGAAAAGGGAAAGAAGAGAAATTCTTTTCCTCTCCGTGTACATTTAAATGTATTAATAGCCTGTTTATTGTAATAAATTTTTATAAATATTATTCCATTGCAGTTTCGGCTATGCGATCCTATATTGCTTCTGTTTTTGAATCACGTAAGCCCCGAAGAAGTAATTCCGAGGTAAAACGAGGTCGAAGAGCAGCCATGGATGGCATTAATAGGCATGAAGAAGTACAATCAAAAGCCGTAAGCAAACTTTTCCTATGCTGAATTTCGTTTATTCATTTTTTAGAGAAACTTTAATAAAATGCCAAAACTCATAAACAAAACTATACTGCATTTCCGCGAAGTTTTACTTATGCCGGAAAACCTTTTTAATAATAATAATAAATTTTTATTCAACCCGATATACAATATTTCGTGATACATAGCTTGAGCAGTATAAAAATTATAGAAATGTAAGAGAAGATCTATATTAAATTATTTTAAGTTTTGAGGTTAGAAATGGAAGAGAATATAAAGCCGAAGCTTGTTCCGAGATTCTCCTCCAGAATGCGGTGATGTTGACAAGAGAGAGGGTAAATTTTCATATTTCTGAATTATGCTTATTTTAAAGAGTTCAGTTGTTGTATATCTTTGGCAGAAGGACGTGAAAACCATTGTAATAATTTAAAAAACAGACTGAGCGTCGTTTTTACGAATTAATGAGCAAGAAGTATTATTGTTATTTGGGATTTTTCATGGGCCTCATTTGAGAAAATTGCGGCACACATCTGGATAAAGCTTACGAAATTATGTTTATCAAGATTCAAGACAGAAGTGTATCTGAGAGTCAACATATCTTATCTGAAATTTTGATTCAAAAAATGTTAAAATGTTAGTACAACAAATATTAATTAATAAGTTAGTTGTACTATTAAGAGTTACATATATGAAATTATACTATTGTATAAGAGATTATATTTTGAAAGTAGTATAAAACTTGGGTCCAAAATACAGAATAGCTTAAGGAGGAAAAAGAGAGTTTCTATCCAGCAGCTATCACAATTTTTCTTTAGGGAAAAAACGCAAATGCCATCGATTCTTTATGACGCACGTTTTGGAATATGTTTAATTGATAAAAAGCAATTATTTTGCAGTTTATATATGCCATGCCGCAAAATTCGACTTGCTTCTAGTTAAAATATCCACTAATATGCAACATTTAAATGTGTATTTACTGTGTGATGGCAGAAGTTGAAAAAAAACCCACTTAACTCATTTTATCCAGCATGTCGGATATTTCGGTCAAATTCGAAAACTGGTGTTCCGAAAATTATCCGGCTTAAGAGGTCTCACGACCCTTAGAGCTTCAAAAATTCGATTTTGGGGGTTATTTTTTTTAAGAAAGAATAAATATTTCTTAATATTTTGGTACTAAATTTGTTAAGATATTTCAATTTTTTACGAAGATATGAATTTCTACGTGATGCGCGATACTTAAATGTCCTATTAAAGAGGCGTTTTAAATGGTGACTATCATCGAATTACAACGGAAAAACGAAGTGCTACGTCCAGTTTAGAGGCACGGAGGACAAAACGAAAGACAAGTAAAAGCTGATAACGAGGCACTTAAAGACTAGGAAGGTACATCATTTGCTGCTGATGTGTTTTGAATAAAGGAAAACATTTTTAATTAAAAAAATCTATAATTTAAACTTTAAACGTGTTTTTCTCAAAACGAAATTTTGGGACTTGCGCGCAACATAAAGAAAGAACTACTTGTTCAATTAGTATAAAATTTTTCACAAATATTGTGTGGACACAACTGCATATTCTGAACTAAAAACATGAACATCTGAGTAATATTTATGAAAATAAATTTTTTTTTATGTGTAAAAATTATGGTAAGTTCAAATTGCGACAAAAATTTTCGATTAAAAAATATTTCTATTTAATATTTTTTAAAGATCCTAGAACAAAACAAATCTATGTATATAACTATTATTTTGCTATAGAAATTTATTAGTTTTGGCGAAAATAGTTTTTTTAATCATGCGCGCAAAACTTACATGAATTGAAAAAAGTGTAAATACTTAACATTAAAAAAATTTATTATTTAAATAACCAATTTAGATATTATATATATAGTAATATATTCATAAAGCCAGAAATTCATATAATATTAGAATATAATTTCTTTATGCCAAAATTAGTTGTAAGTGTTCTACAGAGGTTTGAATTTCCCTTCAAAATAGTCAATTTTTGCTTGCTTAATAGTCGTGAGACCCTTAATGTGTTGGGAAATGGTATCTTGACCTTATCTTTACGCAACCTCTTCCCCTTAACGTAATATTTAGTTAAGCCCGTATTATTCTTAATTCGCTCTACATTACCTTTAATCTATCCACATTACCTGAAGTACGTCAGAGTTGAGAGGGAAAAAACAAATATCAAATGTAGTACGAGTACGAACAGGGAAACTAAAACTAATAAAAATATACAAATATTTATGAATTAAACAACAATATCAATCAACGTTTTTTGGCGTAGTGATAGCAGCGCCGATGTTATAGCCTGATTAGAAGGTGAAACGTTCGGTGGGACCTGAACCCACGACCTTCCACTTGCCGGGCGGAGGCTCTACCCACTGAGCTTTTTCGAAGGTTTCACCATCTAATCAAGCCATAACATCGGCGTTGGTATCACTACGCCAATAAACGTTGATTGATATTGTTGTTTGATTTAATCCGCGTAGTGTTCGATTTATATAAACAATTTATGAATGAAACACCAAAAAGGTGTACGCAGTGTCTATACACACTTAGACGGGAAAAGTAATTGACATATAAACACTGGGAGAATTCTTTCTGGATAAACTGATATTTATAATTCATATACTATCTCATTACGGCTCATATTTTTCCTTTCTTCAATAGAAGCAAGAGTATGTTTTCATAGCTTTCCTGTAATTTAAAAATCTTCTTAAATTTTAAAGTTTGTATCTTACATTTTAGGGTAAAAAGAAAAAGTTGGTGACGAATCACTTACATACAGTTGTGTACTTCGTAAGTTAAAGTTTTGAATTTCTTTAAATACAATTAAGAATTTATTTTATCCGTTTGAAAATGATATTATTTTCTTTGGTTTACAGTGTTAAATGTGCATTTGGAATGGTTATGTATAATTAAAATTTTACGATCAAGATTTCTATAATCTCTGGAGTCAAGAATTATGGTTTAAATTTAAATTTTGGTTTCGGTCTATAAAATAAAATTTTTCTTGCTGACATATAAGTGCCAAATATTTTATCATTAAAATAAACTTCTGGCAGTCTATCACACACAGCAATACTGTATACTGATGCTTGAATAATACAAGCAAATTGTATACAGTCAACAGAAGAAGCCTCAAAATATTTTACCCCAAAAGGCATTTTTACTATTTAATTTCGTGCCAATTGCATCATGCAAAAAAAAGTAAATTACGAATGCACAGTGCAATGGAAGGGAAATTACTTTTTTAAATATGGTATTTCTGCATATTTTCCATAAGTTAGTGAGATAAAAGGTATGTCTTTTTCCATTTCAGAATCCAGCTGATCCACCGGCTTTGTTGTTCCAGAAAAAGGGTAAGGAAATGTTTTAAAAAGCTATTTGGAAATTCTTTCCCAACTTACTTCTGAATCTTTAAAAAAATTAATTAACGGCTGATATATTATTGGATGGATTTACTTACCACTTCAATTTTCCATCGGAATGTCCTCATTTACACTATAGAACAAATGGAAAAGTTTTTGTAATAAACACATTGTTGGAAAGTCCTATAATTACAAGGACTTAGTAAAAAAATTCGAGCATATTACAGAAACGCTTAGAAAAGTTTACCTCCACCCACCCCCGAAAAACTTTATGAGAATTCAAGGACGATTTTTTAATATAGTTTTATAATCTCTGATTTTTACTATTTAAAGAACTTCCGCATTTTCCCTAAAGTAAGTTAAGCATGGGAAGTAAAATTTTTATAACTTTACTTCCTGAGAAGAATTCCGCTGACATGGTGAAATAGAGATAAGAGATATTAAAATCCTTATTATGTGGTAGTACTTTTAAATAGCTTTTAAAGTTTACAGTCTTCAAATATTACTTACAACCATTAGGGGGTATTTGAATTTAATAAATTTAATTTGATGTCACTTAAGCCTGGAGACTTTTGAGTATCATTGTAGTATCTTATTGTTTCTATATTTAGAAAAGAAATCGTGGTTTGGTGTCGGAAGCAGAAAACCACTAAAACCTTTTCCCGGAGAAAAATATGCCACAAAAGGGAAAAAACGTCATGGCGGCGTTCATTCAGAAATTCGGCCCATACTTGTGTGTATTTTTCTGTAGTTACTATATAAAATAGATAATAATATATTACATGTGAATGCATTATTTTTATATTGTACAAAAAAAATAAGTGAGAAAATTTGAAACGGAGCATCGAGTGTTGGAGCTCTGTATATTTGTACCCTTCACGTATTAATCCAACATGTAGCCGTTGATTTGGATTCGCAATATTTACACAGAACACCTTATCGATATTTAACCGTTCGTTCCCATTCACTGTGCCTATTTAGTAAGGCCAGCTAATACTTCTCAATTTTTAAATGATGTAATAGTATTTAAAAAGTATTATACCGCTTCATCGTAATATGTTAAATGCAACGTTGAAGAAATTTTATTATATAACTCGAGTTTACGTACTCCATATACTTTAAAATTAAATAAGGATATCTATTATTATATCTGGCTCATGACTGAGAATATAGTGCGTCACATGATATTTCTTATTATAAGTAATAATTAGAATCCACGTTTTATGCAAATGCTTACGTGCGTAAGAAATTGCTTATGTTAGCCCATTTTTGGGTCAATAACATGGGTTTCCGGAATAAATATCTATTTTCAAATAATCAGTAATTTTGAGCATTGTTTTTTTATTCGGTAAATTTCCTCACAATGCTAAAATTAAACTTTCTTTTTACTTCTGCCTGAGCGGAAAAGAAATGAGAAAAGAACTTGTAAATGTACACGTTTAATTATGTCCCAAGGCATCAAAAAATAGTGCATTCATAGCTGAATTAGTTGTCATCCTTATCAGGAAGACGGAAGTGTCTAATTCGATTGTGCTCTACAGGCAGTTGATCTAAGGTCAGATTAAGCATAACAAATACTTTAAGTAAAATTTCACATCACTGCCTATCAGTGTCATCACATTGGTGATAATCGATCAGTGATAGACATTGCTGATGATCGATCAGTGATAGACATAGGTGATGGCGGATCATATAGGCGTAGGCAGAAAGTTCACAAGGGGGTTATAGAATGAATGCCGGTGTGTTACAAAGCTACAACTCACATTTTAATATGTTAAATATACAAAATCTCATTGAAATGAGGGGTTACTACACCCATCAACACCTCCTGCGTACGCCAGTGGTCGATCAGTGATAGAGACATTGATGATCGATCAGTAATAATCATTGGTGATGACCGATCAGTGATAGATATTGATGATAGTCGATTAGTGATAGACATTGGTGGTGGTTAGTTAGTGATAAACATTGGTGGTGATCAATTAGTGATGGACATTGGTGATAGTCGATCAATAACGGACATTTATGACGATCTATCAAGCACAGACTAACCTTACAATTTTATAAATACTGTCCAATATCCTCAGTATTTGTAGACGGGAATATTTTAAAGCTATGAATATGTTAAATCATAGACTACACACAAAAAAAATTGTTTTCGGAGTATTGTGAAACATATAATAATATACCGAAATGAAACTTATGCCGCATAAAGCGTACCATTTTGTGCATAACAAATATTTCTATGTAGCTATTTAATACTAAACATATTTGTTTTGAGACCCGCATACGTAGGACATTAGTTTTGCAAGATTGTGAGCGAATAAATATAAAGTGTATATTTTTTACATTTTAAGTGCATAGGAGATTTGATTGCATATTTGCATATACATTTTTCTAAATTTTCAATATATATAACCCCCCTCCCCACGACTTTAGTATTATGAGCAAATCTTTTGTAAAATGACATTGCTGATTTTTTTTTAAGGTCTCATCAAAAACATCATCAAGCCTCACTAAAGCATCCGATCAACTGGGTATGTTAAACTTTTAAAAACCATATAATATTTTATAAACTTTCATAAAAAATTTTCCTTCTCGTCGCTCAGCTTTAAAATTTTAGATTATTAGGACTTCAAAATATCGTCCTTTAAAATGCACTTCAATTCAATAATGATTGGACATCTCATACTATGTGACTTATTGTCTAAAACATCGTTAAAAACAATTTGGTGTACAAACAAATTAACAGAAAGCATTTTTTCTGAAGTCAACTTCAAAGTGATGTGTACAATTTACCAAGTTAAGTAGAAGGCATTTGAAGTAATTTGGTTGAAATGATTGTTCTCGTTCATTTTAATAATATTTGAAAGATTTTTGCTCACATCCACTTGTGTAACGATGTATAAATTAGCTGCCTCATCCAAGTTCAATATCGAAGTCCGATTCCGTAAGGGTTTTAAAATTTTATTGAAATATTGTAAGCTGCAGAGGCTGTCCTACATGTATTCCTAAACCCATTTCTTATAAATGTTTTTAATTTAAAGCGATTACGCACATACGTTCCGACCAATCGCAGGGACCGAACAGTGCAAGCAGACCGGAGCGTTTTTTTTTTGTTTTTTTTTTACCGTGCACGTGGTCCAAGCAAGATATATCCAAGCAAACCTTCCATCGGCCAAAGCCGGAGTAGTCTACGTGGTACAAACACATTCTTCGCACAATGCCCAAATCGTTGTCTTAATCGTTGTCCAAATCCGGGCCCTAGCAATTGTTATTGCTAGGGCCTTCTATGCACTTGCATGCTTTTGCATATTTCGCTTTTGTGCACATGTTTTGAATATTTCTGCAAAATTTCGTAAAATTCTCAAAAAATGTGTGTTTTTCTAATCCGCTTGTAATTCGATCAATTAGAATTAGGTTCGTTTTAAAAATAAAACGTTATTTTTTTCAGGCTTGATGAAAATCGAAGAATTCCATACATATGAGACGCCACCGACCTATGTATTTGGCACAAAAAATTCAAAATTTTATAGACTAACAAAAAGGCTTATGGAGGAAGAAGCTGAAAGAAGAACCACAAAAACACATTAGTAGTAACACGTGAGAAGGGGGGGGGGATCGACCCAGTGGGGGGTAGCCCAACTGTGAGGTTTCCGTGACTGATAGTTGCTCATGTTCAGTAGTGGTAATTGAAAGGCAACACAGAACCCAAGTTTAATAACACCTGTCATTAGAATACAAAAAAAAATTGTCATGGCGGTTTTGTACTTTAATTTTTTAATCTTTCATCGAATTTTTCTCATTAATTGTTTATATATAAGTATTTTCTTTAGTTTATTTAAAAATCCTTATTTTCTGTACTTTCATTTGTTTTCGTACTTTTATTTGTAAGCATTTCTTTGCAGCCAGAAAACGCTACCTACTTGGTTTTCTTGGCGTTTATACATCTCCCTTTCTACCAATATTCCTGAGAAGAATTTGTAAAATATTAGTGCATGTCTATATGACTAACATTGTTGCATCATTGCTCTGCACCCACATGTATATGCACAACATAAGCACTTTTTCTCCCATTCATTTTCCATTTTATTTAACTTATCTGCTTTTATCTTTCTTATTTCACAAAGGTATTACTGATAAATTGTTCCATCTAAATATGACGGTCCCTCTCTATACCCAGAATTGGAGGTGCCCTCGCACTTTAGCTTCTCTCCATCTTTCTCCATGAAATTTACAAGAGACCCACAATAAAAATCACCCATATGAAAAATTTCGTTCATTTTCAGTACGAGAATTTAGGAAGTTTCTCTGTAATATTAACCTACGCTACTGACATAGAAGATCGCAATCCATTCATTCATCTAATTATTCATTCAAACATATTCATTCGCTGGCGCTAGCTGTCTAGAGAATGTATAGATGGTTAAAGGAATAAATAGTAGAACGAATTGAAAAAAAAAAGAAAAAAGAATTGGATGATCGATTGCAATTACTTGTGTATAGAGCGTGGATAGTATTACAGAGGTATTCCTAATTCTTTTAATGGGAGTGAACGAGAACATATTTGGGAATGCTTTCTATGGAAGAGGTAAGGTGTCACTAAAATTTCATAAAGTAAAGAAGAGAAGCCATTAGCAAATACCAATTGCTGCTGAGAGGACCCTCACATTTTTTGTTGAGAGCGGAGAAAAAGTATTTAAGCAGAATAATTTGTCAGAAAACCTAGAAGCAGAAACAAGATAAAATTAAAAGATATCGAGTATGTTAAAATGATAAAATAGGATGTGAGTTAAACGAAGGAGTGCATCTATTATAGGCTTACACGTGCATAAATATATCGGTGCATGGAAAGATGTAATATATAAAAACATGTATCTAGACATATGTTGAATATAAAAACTTTTCAAGAACAAGGGTAGGATGTATAGGAAGCAAAATGTGTAAACCAAATAAAGCGACTGTTGGCTGTAAACTGACTTCTTGCAAATACTTAACGTAGTTATGCATATAAAGCAAGCAAAAAAAGTACCAGAATAAATAAAAAATCAGATAAAAGGGATATTGAAATAATTAATAAAGAAAACAATTTTGAATTAAAAATGAATAAAATATTGAGAAAATAAAGGAATTGCTAAAAAATATAAAAAACAAAGGAAGTAAAAAGAAAACCACAAGTTAATGATATATTAATAAGAGTTTGTGAATTCGGCAGGGAGTTTAATCTAACACCAATTCTGTGTTAACCTTTCACTTCCACTACATTGAGCATTAGGAGGCACTTAGCTTCGATTGATTAACATTGTTGGAAGTTTTGCCCTCCACTGGATACCAGAAAACCCCCTTCCTATGTGTTTTTTATACAAGAGCTACAAAAGTGAGTTACTAGTTTACCAGATGTTCCACTTACATTCTTCCAAAAAATGTCCTATAATGCGATTTACTATAATAATAATACTGTATTCATAATTATCAGTAGCAACCATTTTCAATCCGTTGCAAGATGGAGATCTCTCTGTTATCACACATATGTGTAGTATGATAAAAGAAATACAGAAGGATCGTCCTTACGCTCACGACGTTCGCCAGATGTGTTGGCAAGCTGGACCTACAGTTTAGCGAGGATTCTGAACCTCGTTCACAACCACTAAATTCATGTAATTAAAGCAGGGCTCGTTATGTCACCCCCCTAGAGAGTGGCCGCTGTTCACGCCGCTTCAAATTCTACGCTTTGTCGAAAATCGGTATTCTTAACAGAAGACGGTGGTAGACCGTATTATTATTATTGCACCCAAAAATAATAACAAGGTTGTGTTGATTATTATTCACCAACAGTGAGATACATGCTTAAGGAATGAGAGCGGAGACAAATGTATTAAATTGCGATGAAGAAACATCTGATTATTGAATCTGTTTAATTACGGAGGTGGTTTAGAGAATTAAGAACATTAATTCAAATTTTATATTATTAAGTTTAGGCCAGATATAAGAAATAAAAACATGTTGACTTAAACAACGATTTTGAGTTGGAATAGTAGACCATCAATCAATAAATAATAAATGAGGTGGAGGACTTCCAAACTCTGAAAATTACTTCATCTGTGTGGAAATAACCTTGGAAGATAAAATGACAACCTCTTTTTTTTTCTTTTTTTTTTTTGCAATGATCAAGGAGGACAACAATCAGTTGCAAAATTGCGTCGACCAAGAAGGATAACATTCAATAAATATGCAAAAAAAAACTTCAAAAAGCTGACAAACGTTTCATCTTGTCAAACAAACGTTAGTCATAGAAGCGGAAATTCCAATCAACATTTTGGAAAATTACCAATGTTTTGACCATAGAACAGTTTAGCATCTGAAGGCTTCGTGTATTGACATAGATGATTAAGATGTGATATTATCTTTTGATCGAGTTAAATTATTGCTTTAATTCAAAATAGCATAACATTTTGAAAGCCTAAGGCTAGTTAAGTATTTATAGTTTAAAACTGTCCCAACTTTGGTTGCAGCTGGGAAGCTGTAGCTTTATTCGCAAAAACATTTTGACTAAAGAACTACACAACTTGGCACATTAAAATTTTCTCATATTTCTCTCGTATCTTTCCAGTTACATTCAAGATTTGCACAAAATTTCGGCTGGTGATTTCATAGTCGCATTTTCTGTGCATGATGGAAACATTGACATGGATATTGACAAATGAAGTGCATCTATTCTCCAGTCAAATTAAAATTTATATCGACGTGCATTTTAAATTTTGAATTAGATCTAAATTCAAACTTCGTTTCTTTGTAATAAAATTTTTGTTGTGTTTTTTAGTTTCTACTTAAATGGTTCGCTTTTGTTTTTCAAGGCTATTCGTATCCAGGTTTGCGTTCCCTTTGATCCTACGCAGTTGGAAAGTTTTGTATGAAGAAGAAAACTCTGATGTTTTGAGTATAATGCTGGAATTTTTCTTACATAAGCAGTAAAGTTAGAAAGGTATTCTGAAAGAGGGTAAGGTAGAAAATGAAAAGAACGTATTTTTATAACGAAGAACAAAATTTTACCCATATTATCGTTAATTATGTACAAAAACTACAAATATCTATATACTATCTTCGCAACCGATTAAAATGCTATCCGGAAGCTAGAGTATTTGTCTACTAACTCAGATTAGTTTTATGGATGTCCTTCCTCAACACAAGAAATTTGACCATGTTATAATATTATTATTATTAAAATAATCTAGTTTAACAAATTATAATTAATTGGACATTTCATAATGAATGTGGTTTCTAAAAATACGTTTCTTCTTGCCACATAGCACATTCTTCCATGCCACTAAATGGCACAAGTGCCGTGGGTTAACTACCGCCGATCCACATAGTGGCGTGAAATACCACCAAACGCAAATTATTTTTTATTTGGCCTCTCATATGCAGTTTAATATCCAAAGAAAGGAAACATGTTCCTTTAAACCAGGGGTGTCCAACCTTCTGGAATCCCTGGGCCGCATTGAAAGAAAAAGAATTCTTTTGGGCCTCATTGGAAGAAATTGGATTCTTTTGGGCCACATGCATAAAACACACTAACACTAAAGATAGCTGATGGGCAAAATAACGTAAAATATATGATTAACGTATTAAATTATTTAAACTTCATTAATTCAGGGATTATTTATCATAAAAGTAAAAGACAAGCCAGAAACATGAAATTAGTGAGACGTTTGCCTTTGAGACACCAATGCTTCCATATTTGGTTTAATGGAAATAGTTGTAATTCTCGATGAGTTCTCTAAGTGCTCACCAAATATTTCGATTCAAGTTTTATTCTTCGTGTGCTTCATCCTTGAAAATAGCTGCTCACAAATATAGGTACTTCCAAATAGCGATGACATGAATAAGACATGATTGTGAAGCGAGGGGCATTTTTCTCGAGGAGGATATATCATATAGAAGTCCAGTAAAGAGACATGATTAAATTTTTCTTTAAGTGGAATGTCAGATTGTATCTCTATGCATTCCATTTAAGAATTGGCAGATAGTATGTTCATGTCGATTGAAAATGGAGTCGCAACTATACCAAAAATGATGATTTTTACGGAAATCAATAAACCTTTTCTCAAATTCAGTGTATCAAATCCTGTATCAAGGCTGCAAATTATTCATTGTTTACGTGACCATGTTCAGCCATCGTGTCAAAATGTATAAAATGGGTTACCTTAATTTGAGGTTGTCATAGTTTCCGCTTCATTTTGAACACTGCTATAGTTTGAAACACTGTGTTAATCACTTGGTTTTCACCTTGAAGACGCATGTTTAACTCATTTAACGGAGCGGTCAAGTCTACCAAAAATGCCAAATCTGTGAGCCAGTTTTCATCAAGTTCTGGTACAAATTTTGTTTGTGTGTGTGTGAGAGAGAGATTTCATAAACGACTTCATTTCGCAAATAATTTTATAATTCCAAGCTTCTCCTGGATTGTTCCATTGTCGTCTACAACATTCTCCCCTGAGAATCATGCAATAAAAAAAAATAAACTCATAATGTCTTACGTAAGTTTAGGATTTTATGTTGGGCCGCATTTATAGCTCTCCTTGGCCGCATGCGGCCCACGGGCCACGGGCTAGACAAGCCTGCTTTAAACCGAGATTTAAATTTGTTCAAAAGGTCTTTGTTTAGGATATTATTACACAATTATTTTTAAAGGAATAAAATTTAATGAAAAAATTTGACATGATTGAAATTCCACCCAATTATGTTGATTATACTTTGAGTATTTGTCATGTGGGCACTGACGTACGCAGGAGGGTGTTGATAGGGGTAACTCCCCATAGCAACTAAATTTTGTATATTTAACATAGGAATATATGAGTTGTAGTTCTGTAACCCCCCTTATGAACTTTCTGTGCGCGCCTAATCATGTGGGCTATAACAAATGATGAGCAAAATTCATTAATATGAGCAGTGAGGAGTAATGAGTGTGCAATGATGAGCAGCTCGGAACTCATTGCACAGAAAATGAACGACCTTACCTTTCTCTTTAATGATGACATGAAAACACCTACATAAGACACATCATTTGTTGCTGTAGGTCCATTAAAAAGAATATATTGAGTAAAATGAATAAAAAAAAAATATATATAAGCCGATTCGGATTAGGTATTGGCAAGTGACCATTCGTTCATTGTTACGTAATTCACAAACACGCAGCAAGGGATTTGTTTGGTGTGTTCATTTTCATTTTGTTTAATGCAATATGTAATTCCTTGCTTTTAAACAAAAGGCAAGTCCTTCGCAGCCATCTATTGAAACGAACTTCCGAATGTAGTTAGGCCAAAAGTTCGATCACGTAACACCGAGAAAGGTCATTCGGTCACTAGGTCAACCGATGCCCCTGCATCTCTTTCTTACATAACACCGGAATGCACGAGCAGGTCACCACTCGTAGCTATCATGGTGAAGTAAAGGACAACTTTCTACTCTTGACCCTCTATACCAGTGGCCGGCCAACCATCGATCGCTTCAACACTTTCCTACAGAATTTTTGCTACCTTCTTTTATATTCTTACGTCGATAAGTTTATGCTATTTTAAAAATGAGGAACGTTATCTTACAACTATAATATAATTATAAAAAAACCATCGACATTTTTGTTATTATGATTTCTTAATTTTGATTTTGTTAATGTTCTTTTTTTAATATCAATGTGTTCCTTAATACACTAATCAACAATGTATGGAAATTGACGAGTTTTTTTAATATTCAAATTTGGAAAACGATCTTTGGTGAATAGTAAATATGTGTTGAGTAACTAGTTAAGTAGCTTATGTGATTAGGCTGCCAGCCAATGCTGTATGCCACTTCCACCAAGTCCCATGTGCTATTGCTGCGGACATTATATTTGAGGATAAATGTGAGGAAACATGCCGCTCACGTCAGAATACATATTACTATTTATACGTACATATATATGTTTATACATACATACTGTTTATACATACATACTGTTTATATGCACATATTACTGTTTATACGTACATATATATATATATATATATGTTTATACATACAGTGCGTTTGGTATTTTAGTGGACACCTGATATTTTTACGTAAATGCTAAAAAAAATACAAAAACTGCGAATTGGCTTTTGAAGAATGCCGAGACACCATAATGTCTTGTAGAAAAATAAATTTTATATCAATATATCGTCACATAAATGGGGAAAATGCAAATTTATGTAACAAATGTTGTTTGTTAATTTAAGGGACACTATCATTCCTGACTAACAGATGGCAGTGCAGGCGCTAAAAAATTTGCATATTGTATTCTTTCGATGCGTAGGTTCGTATAAATACCCGTGTGAACAGGTTTATGCGAAAACATCGTTTGTAGCCATCGAAGAAAGGAAAATACTTACGGATTTCGAGAAAGAGGAAATTACGGCTTTTAAACGAAATGGAAAATCCATTCGCGAAATTTGTCAGCTTATTCAATATTAAAGCAATTC
The DNA here is from genome assembly GCA_006491805.2 of Dysdera silvatica. Taxonomy (NCBI): domain Eukaryota; kingdom Metazoa; phylum Arthropoda; class Arachnida; order Araneae; family Dysderidae; genus Dysdera; species Dysdera silvatica. The sequence goes on along the minus strand of QLNU02015003.1, from coordinate 116,635,125 downwards.
ACGTCGGTTAATGCCTTAAAGGACGCTATTGTGGAAACTTGGTATCAAATCGATCCTAAGTATTTACAAACATCGATAGAATCAATGGATTCACGTGTCTTTAAAGTTATATGCAAAAATGGAGCATCTATCATGTATTAATGTACATAAAACACTCCAATTTCAGTAAGTGTCCATTAAATTTTCAAACAAGATTGAAAGCCTCATCTTGATTTTGTTACATTTATGAATGATTTAATAAAGATTATTAATCTTCCACTTTGCAGAATACTGTTTTATTGTAGTATCTTTATTTTCATTTTCAAATTTGGCATTATTTCTCACGATAGTGCACTGTTATCAAGTGTCCACTAAAATACCAAACGCACTGTACATACTGTTTATACGTACTTATCACAAAATTATGAATATCGTAATTCAAAAATGTATATGTATGCGGGAAATTTTATGATATAATGATCATGGTATTCATCATAATCATTATATCATGATCATGGTATTCATCAACACTAGCTTTGCCGTTCAACTTTGAAACGGACCTTGAGTAGAATGCTTCAGAGTTATTTTAAGTTACTTGTAAAAAAAGTGATACAGTGGCGTGGATGTATCACTATACCAAATTCACATAGAAATAATGATAATGAAATAATCATGGCGCTGTAAGTACCCTTGCTAAAAAAAATTGCCAAGTGGTGAAGTCTTAAAAGGTTAAAATTTGCGTTAATTTTTTTTTTTTTGTGTTTGTAATTGGGGAAAAGGGAAGGTTTTAAATCAAGATGTATCAAAATTAAGACCATGCCGAGTTTGTGGTAAACGAGGTAGTTACTTCACGTCGAAATCTTGGGCCAACGAGAGACGCCAAATAATGAAATACGAGAGCGTATTGTAGTTCCAGGCAGACTTTTACATATTAGGTTTAAAAAATATGCATAATTGATAATTTAAAATATGTAGCAAACGTTATAAACTACATAATTTTATCGGGGAGGGCATCATTTCATATACACTCTATAACAAAAAAAATCGACGCACCAAGAAAGAGTTGTCCGATTGTAATGAAATTTCGTATGCAAAGACATTTTGACCGAACATGCAAATGATTAAAATTTGGTGTCCAATGAATGAATAGCGGGAACTCCAGCGCATCGGAACTGCGCATTCAGCAGGTGTATATAAGGAGCGATTCTCAATATGTGGTCAAAATTTCTGTTGCATTTTGACTGCGGATATCTTACGTCGACTGTAACAATGCCTCGCCGAAAGATTCGTGCTCATTACGAGCATATGTCAGAGTTTGAAAGAGGTCGTGCTATCGGATTGAAAGAGGCTGGTTGGACGAATCGAAGAATCGCTGGACATGTGGGTCGAAGCGATGCGGCGATTGGACGGTGCTGGCAAGAGTGGGTCAACAACGGCAGATGTCAGCGTCGGGACGGCAGCGGTCGACCTAGGGCCACAACAGAACGGGAAGACAGAGCGATTGTCAGAGCAGCTGTCACAGCACCGGATTCGTCGTTATCAACTATCCAACGTGTGGCCCGCACACATGTGTCCAACATGACCCTCTGCAGACGACTGAGAGAGCGGAATTTACGCTCGCGCCGACCATTACGCCTTTACACCGTCAAGTCCGATCACAGTGGTTCCGGGCTCGATCAACTTGGAACTGCGCTGACTGGGGACGTATAGTCTTTAGTGACGAGTCCCGTTTCCAACTGTGTCCTGACGACAACCGCAGACGTGTCTGGAGACGTCCAGGGCAGCGTGGGGATCCTGCCCTTACTATCGCACGCCACACATGCCCACAACAGGGCGTTATGGTCTGGGGTGCCATCTCCTTTGATAGCCGGACCCCTTTGGTGGTCATTTCTGGCACACTTACAGCACAGCGGTACGTAGACGACATTCTACGACCGGTTGTGTTACCGTTCCTTTTGCGACACCCTGGACTTACGTTTCAACAAGACAATGCCCGGCCGCACACGGCACGTGTTGCTATGAATTGTCTTCAAGCTTGCCCAACACTTCCTTGGCAAGCTAGATCTCCTGATCTCTCTCCCATAGAGCACATTTGGGACGCTATGGGAAGGCGATTGCAACCATCCCGGAATGTTGACGATTTAGCCCGACAGTTGGAGACAATTTGGCAAGAAATTCCGCAGGACACCATCCGGGATCTTTATCAGTCTATGCCACGCCGGGTGACAGCTTGCATCCAGGCCAGAGGTGGACCAACGCCTTATTGACTTCCTCCCTTTGTAACGGTCAAACTCTGCAATAAATCATTCAATTGTTCTGAAATTTTAATCCTTTCTTTTTCTATGTATGTTCTTCATATCCACCAATTTTTATCGCAATCGGACAACTTCTTGGTGCGTCGATTTTTCTGTTTATAAAGTATATTTACCTCAGGAAATTTTCTCGGCAACATAATCAGTGTCCACTTACGGTTCGGAATCAGAAGGAATCATTTATGGATTAATCAGAATCATTTATGGATTACACGTAATCACTTGTGGATTACGCGAAATCACCTATGGATAATCATGGAATCACTTATGGATTAATCAGAAGTTAAACTTATGGATCTAAACTAAAGAAAATTGAAAGATTGTTTGCGCTTTACAAACCAGGGTCTGCTGAGGTTATGCTGTGTGAGAAACTACAGTTTTCCGAAGAATTAGAACCTCTAGCATCTAGGGAACTGAACCCGGATTATTGTGAGGGAAAAAAGGGCACATGTTCTACGACACCACAGGAATCGAACCCAAGTCAACGGTACGATAGGCAAACATGTTACCTATATGTTCCATCAGGCTGAGGAAATCGAAAATAATTGAAAGGAGAATGGAGCACCCTCGGAATGAACAAGATGAAGAAAAGTGTGGATGTGGGTGTAAACCAAGAATTGAGAAACTCATTAATAAAGAGGACGGTTGATTGGTTGGATATAAATAATTATGGCGCAAGGACAATGATCATTCTGCGCCAAGAAAGGAACAAGGAGGAAATTCTGTGATGGACAAATGAGGTTGACAACTGTGGCTCTCAATCAGATCAAGAGGCCAATGCTAAACTACAAAAATGAAGGTTGAAGGAATGTCCAACAAGATAGAATTAAGATGCTGACTTGACTTGGGAACATCGCCTAGTCTATGAGGATCCACAGACTGCTGCGGTTGCGGTACTTCGCCTGTTGCTCCTTGATCCCACCTTTGTGCTTCCATTATATCTATTTCGAGTACTTCTACGTATCTTGTCTGCGCTTCTCGTGGACTAGAGCCTAACCCAGAACTCATACACATCACTTTAACCCCTAGCGCTTTCTTCCTACACCTTTCCTCAATGATCCACCTTTTCCTGCTTTATGGGAAATTTTCCCATATTTCAAAACACTTATTTTTAGGAAGGAAGCGCTATTGTCATTCATTCTTGTATTTGGTCCTAACCGCACATTGAAAATAGAAATACAGGCGCTTATTCGGCCAACTTTTCCAAAAACGCTCTTAAATGCACACACACACAAAAAAAAGGATAAAATCATAAATTAAGCTGGAATATACTGGAAAAATAGCTGTACGTATCAGACATATAAAGTTTGTCTTATGACACAAAGAGTGGTAAGGTCATGGTACACTTGACCTACTTAATTTTTGAAGGATCCAGGGACTTCTTGTCGCTCATGGAATCGAACCTCGAACAATGCATGTAAAACGGCATGCCTTCTATTGCACCAGTGGAAATCGAACTCTGAAACTCTGCGCAGCATGACTTCATTACTACTTTACAACATACAGGGTGTTCGTGAAGTGATTTGACAAAATAAGGGGGCGAGTGTACACATCAAGATGAACAATGTTTTCCGTAGAACCTTGGGTCGCATACCACTCTCAGCGTCGTTTCTAAAACCGTCCAGCATGCACAAATAGTGACAACCACTTCCTAAAAAGCGCCAGATAAAACTCAGGTCAGCTGCTCAAGTGCATAGATGATTAGGACATCGCATTTTGCGCTTCTCATGCACTGGTTGTCACTATTTGTGCATGCTGGATGGTTTTAGAACTGGCGTTGTGAATGGTTTGTGAAGCTAGGTTCTATAGCCAATATTGTTCATCTTGACGGACACTTACCCCCTTGAATGTTAGATATAGTGTCAAGTGGGGCAAAAGCAAAAACTCAATTGTATGGGGAAAAGTGCAATTTTGCTACTTTCTAAAAACTGGGGGGCAATTGCCCCCCTTTCTCCCTCCAGATTACGCCTATATTATCACTCGTCTTATTTTATCAAAACAGTTCACGAACACCCTGTATATACAAGAAGCTTGGCGGAACTTCCATCCACAAAAGCAAGTAACATTGAATATGGATATAACTTTCCTCCTAAATATCGCCGAGAATGTCTTGCTTTTTATAAGTCCATTATAATAAAGCAAATCTTCGTTTTGTGTAGAGCACCTTTTCTAACTTATATTTAGTAAAAATTAAAAATATAACTTACCCTTAGGGAAAAAGTACTTGAAAAGGCGAAGTGGAAAAATTACAAAAAATCCTATTCCCAATAAACAGAAAATTCCCAGTGAAAATTCTATTCCTAATTTTAATGTAAGACCGTGATTGTGTTTTCACTTATTGCTATCTACTCCCAGACAAAATGATGCATCTCATCGTATAGATTTTCCTTGTGCATATTTAACTTTCATCCTAACTAAAACTAGAAGAATGATGTTACTTATAAGGAGGTAATAATGCTACCCCTCATCACAGTAATTAAGTGAAGAGAAGGATTTTCTATATTCCTTCACCTAACTAGTGTGATCCCTTATTTTACAAGTAGAGATATCGCACGCTGCTGATGTTGACCTCTGTTCACTCACTGGGGTACTCGTGCATCCTAAAATATCTTAGCCCTTTGCACTCCACTGGCTCCGCTGGAGCGACATTCAGTATATGGCTTTGAATTCCTTTGGCTAAATAGCCTGGAGTGCAAAGGGTTAAGCTTGGCTATAAAAGCAATACTCTAGCGCTGAGTATCTCAAGCAAACTCCATGTAAAAGGATACTAAAATAATCATACGAAAATATGGATCTCATGGTAAGTGTCGACAAGAGATATTCTACAGCTAAGAGCTTTTCAATTCCTTTATGAAAGAAATTTATCAAAGAAATTTTTGGGATATCATTGAAAAGAATCAGACACTAATAGAATCATAAAACTAATATTAGTTTTAGAAGTCATCACTGGTATTTTTATATAGCTACTAATAAGAGTATTAACTTAAGTTTAAGCAGTATTACTAAAATTTTTTTCACTTATTCAGAAATATGAGATTTATAAGAGGGAGAGAAATTCGAAATCGTAAAAATATTTTTATTGTGCGACCAAGAAATAAGAACATATATATTTACATAATTATATTCTTCGAATAATGGGTCTTAAAATGTCTTAGATCTTAAATAGTTTAATACTAATAAATTTACAAACATTTGTATATAAAGTCCATATAACTTTTACAAAATTTCGGAGTCTAGAAACTAGACGACTACTGATAGAAAAAGCGCCAAAATGGTTATACCAAAACAAGCAACAATAAATTTTAAAACACCTATTTTCTCGGAGGTAGTAATCCGTAACTTCTTTGTGTTCAAAGCACCACCAACCCTCTCGTCATACGTAAGGATGCTGTGGCGAGCACCGTCCCAAGCATTGGGGCCTCTCAGTCTGTACTGGTAAGGCAAACATGGTCCCCAATAACATTTGAAACACAAGGCTGGGTCACTGAACAACATGGATACTAAGTCGGGTTTCACACCAGCAAGTTCTGCAAGTTCATCCATGTAGTTGATCCAGTCCATTTGGATGGTATGTCTTGGTCCAGAGAAGTATCTCTTCTTCATCTCCACTTCTTTCCTCCGTATATCCTTCGTCATAGTCTCTTGAGATGGAAGCTGAGCCTTTCCACTCATGCAAAGAGTGAACAAGCGGGACTGCAGTTCAGAAATTGGGAAGAGGGCACCAACGGGTTGTCCAAGCCCAATGAGTGCCAAACTGGGATGAGCCAAGTGAGGAGGAAAGACATACTTGAAAAGTTCAACCTTGTTGTCTTCCCACACAGGAACATCTCTAGGATCAAGATACGGAAAGTGAATCTTGTAGCCTGTTGCCAAGATGACACAGTCGATATCTACTTCTGTGTCATCTTCGAAGATAACTCCTTTAGGAGTGAACCGTTTTACATCTCCTGCAACAAAAATACAAAGCAATTAATGTAAAAAAAGAGAAATGGAAAATAGTTTTATGGACCACATCATATGATAGAAGTCTACACAATTGTTCAATCTAATATCGAGTCAAGTAATCCTAAATCCCCCTAGACCAGTGTGGTTCTCAAGGTATTCATCCTGTCCAACCTTTTTCTTACTCTTGCCATGGAATCCCGCTGTAAATATTATTCAAGAAAAAATCTGAAGAGCTATAATTTATTATTGATTAGACCAGTGGCGTACTGATAACCGCCGCAAGATAGGGGGCCCTGGGAAAAGGGGCCTCCCTTTTGTCGTCGTTTGTTTTCCATAAAGTTTATAATTAAAAAACTAATGATAAGTATATTTCTTTAATCTTTAGGTAAAATATAAAGTAAAATAAACGGTTTCCAACTGTGGCAAACTCATTACGCTTAGTTATGTTAGCTGTTTTCATTGCCTTTAAAACTGAAATCAATATCAAAAAATTATAAAATCTGGACGAGTTTTGAAGCTACAGTATACGCTTTACGCCAGAACCATACCTTACCGTAGGGAAAATTACAGAATTTGCTGATTTTCTTAACCATTCCTTTGTTTGCATAACTTTAGCAGACACTTTGCGAAACACTGCTCTAGACCACAGATAGTGTAAAACCCTAGACCAGAGTTGAGGAACCTTCTCATGTTTAAAGGTCGCATTAAATTAGTTATAGCCGAAGAAGGTCGCATTCAAAAAACTTCGATTAGGTACAATTGTAGCAATTAGAAATTTCAATTTGGTACAATTAGAAATTTCAATTTGGTACAATTAGAAATTTCAATTTGGTACAATTAGAAATTTCAATTTGGTACAATTAGAAATTTCAATTTGGTACAATTAGAAATTTCAATTTGGTACAATTGTAGCAATTAGAAATTTCAATTTGGTACAATTGTAGCAATTAGAAATTTCAATTAGATGCAAAGGTAGCTATTAGAAATTTCGATTAGATACAACTATAGCAAAATAGAAATTCCAATTAGATACAATTGTAGCAATTAGAAATTTCATTAGATACAATCGTAGAAATTAAAAAATTATGGGGCTCAAGTAGTTTTTTTAACAGATCATAAGTTTTGGTGTTAAACGGAACCATGTATTTTCTACTCAATGGGGGGGGGAGGGGTGCCTTGAGCCCCTCTCCTATTCCACCGAGTAAATATATAGCAGAACCCCGATTATTCGAACTCCGTTTAACCGAAATGGCCAACTGTACTTATTTTAATAAATACTCATTCAACGTTTTCGGTGAAAACGTTCGTATATCGCTTTCTAATGTACTCCGGCCTTAAGCGAGAAGCCAATACAAATGGTAAATGTTGAACATATGAAAATATCCTTTCTGATTTACCAATGCTTTAATTGTGGCGGCCATTTTGAGGGATGATTATTTCGTTGATACTTATTTTTTCTTTTGTATTTTAAATACGTTCATTTAAAATAATAAAAATAAAGTAAATAAATAAAATGAACAAAATCATAATAAAAGGATTTGGTTTTCAAAATTTGGATTCATCCAGAAAGCCACATGCGTCCTTAAGACCGCAAGCTCGTCACCCTACATTAGACTCTACATCAAGAAAAGATTTGTATCTAATAATTATCTTAAGTCGAGCAGCGATGGGATATTTGCTTTTTATCACTTGCTGAAACGACACATAATTTATAAATAGAAAATAATTTAGATAATATAATCAGAGTCAATCTAATTGTTTTTCATTCTCCCTAATAGAATCAAATGAGGCAAAATACAGCCATAGAACATCACAACCGAGGACAACTAATAGATACTGAAAATTGGCTACTGGTATTGGAAACACTTCATCGCTGCACGTTGTCTTAGCTCCAGGGTCGAATTAAGATTTCGTAGGGTCCTTGTGGTATAAATTAAGCTGTGTAATTACAGTGGAACCAGTGTATAACTAGCATCTTGGAACCAACAAAAATGCTTGCTATATCCATTCTGGAATTTAAATTTTAAAATTGGGAAAGTAAATTCGGTACAGGTAACATATTTGCATGTAACGTATATTCAAAATACTCAACAAGTCGCGGAAAACGCCGCGATAAAATTACTGCTCTAGTGATAAGGTCTGATTGGCAACGACTTTAATGTAGCATCGAGTCTTCACCGCGCTGGGCTCCTCAAAAAACGGGCCCCTAGACATTTGTCCTATTTATCTGTGCGATAATCCGTCCTTACTTAGACCCCAGTCATGTTAATGTTCACCTCAAAAACAAAATGAAGCAAATCACTGCCAGTTAAGAAACTTTAAATTGCCGAGATAAGAACAGCTAGATGGCAAAATCAGTAACGCAAAAGGATTAACACAGTTTGTAAATAAATAATACGTATTAATAAAGATATATATATATTACCCTTAACAACAACGGTGCCAGAAAGTATTCTATTTGGAAGGGCATCGTTCACCATCGGATGTTGTCCCAAAATTCGATGTTGGGGTTTCAGTCTGTAAAGATCGTGGTCAAATCGGTTGTTGATGTAGTATTCCACGACTGAGCAAACCAAAGGAAAAGGAAATATGTTGAAAAGAGAATTCCAAGAACGTCGCATGTACGATATGTCCAGGGGACGACCCTTTGGTCCTACTCTGTGAATAATCCAGCATCCTCTTCTTGTGCTTAAATATACCTGAAATAAGAATAAGCAATTGGCTTGAATACTCTTTTACTAGAAACCGATACTGTAGCTATCATAAATAGTAGACAACTGACTACGAGCACTTTTGATGTGCTAAAACTCAACAACGCAGGTATTGTAAAAAAGTACACGATTGTACCTATTTTGTACCAAAACACAATGCTGCAACTGTTATAAAAAAAAGCAGACAATCTTGTGTGAGAAACTCATTTATATATATGTACAACCACAAAAATGATCTTTAATAATGTGACCCATGTAATTAATAGTAAATAGAAATATTATTGAAAATAAATAGCTTACAAATGCCTTACGATTCTTGAGACAGTGGTGCTTTATGCGTTCTTCAAACGTACCGTCAACTCTATGATTTCTCATGTGTTCGCTAGCATATTGAGATTAGGTAAAGTAAATAAAACGGTTGTATGTTTCATTCTTCAATTCCCACCCCCCCAAACACAAAAAATACGAAACGTTTATTGCGTATAAAAAATTTAATCGATGTAAAACTTTCAATAGCGTTTCAACTAGTCACATACTGTTGTTTATCAGAAGGTGAACATTATTTGTGGACATTTTGGGTAGCACGTCAGACATTCAGATGAATCTTCAACTACTTATCGGAAGTCCTAATGAACAATGCGACAACTTAAATACAAACACATGGAATCCAAATTTACTGGAAATTACAGTTGTCCTTAAGAACAGTTTTAGCAATGGTATTTTGATATGATCCATCTCATCCATCTAAAAAATACACAATTTCTTCTTTTTTTCTTTTAGGAAAACCTCTGCTAATTTATATTTGTCTTATAAGGGGGGGTCAACTAGCTTATTCAACTGACTGTGGGTCCTTTTGTTGGTTCATTTTCCGTCAATGGGCATTGTGTGTGTGAATTAGCCATTCCATCCTTGAAAAACTTACATATGTACGAAACAGCGGGGTTCCATGAGAGATGGTGAGTAAAACTGATTACTGACGTGGATTTGAGCTTTAGTACAGCTTTCATACAGTGGGGCACTGGAGCGTAGCCAGGGGAGTTGTTTTAACCCCATTGCGATGCAATTTTGTATATTTAACATAGGAATATGAGTTCTAGTTCTGTAACCCCCTCATATTGAGTCTATAACGCACTTATAAACTTTCTACCTACGCCTATGGTGGAGCCCATACGAATACTTTTTTGGGGACAGGAAGCATCGTTACCTTCTCCAAGGCTGTCAAACACTCTAGTAAATATACAAAATACCACAAAAATAATGGATACTGCTTGATGATTAATAATGAGCTAAAAAGTACCTTGGTTTAAAATGCAACTAAAACTTTTAAAAATAATCATAGCAGAATCAAGAAAATCAAATTTTCAAACACTACTGCTACGGGGTTTAAGCCCCGCCCCGTATAAGCGTCAATGCTCTTATGTCAGGGTTTCCCGAAATTTAGAAATTATTTTAAAGGCCCTTTAAAAAAAAAAAAAGGCTACCACACACTGTTTGTGCTTCCTTGCGTTTTCCTGCATACTTGGCAGATCTTTATTCCCGTAAAAATCCAGGTTTAGCAAATTAAAATTTCGTAACAAAATTCAAGTTGAATTGCTTTAATAAATCATTTACGTTATTTCCCTTTAAATCTCATAGATATTAGCATGGTGACAGATAAAAATACTAAAAATTTTCTACTTTTTTATACACATACAAATTTGCTTTCTTAATGTTACAATTGATTTAACTTATGACATAAAATTTGTGAACGAGAAGGCCACTTGACATTAAATACTCAAAGCGCTTGCCACTTCAAAAGGCACATTCAATGTGTTTGGCACATGGCACTAAACATTTAATGTGCTTGTCGCCTAACGAGGCAATTTTAATGCCACACTATTAATTTTTTCTTACCATTTAGAGAGAGACAAACTGAGTTTTGTTAAGCTACCCCTTTTTTACTAGGAAACGATAGTTTCACAAACAGAAACCTGTATTTGAGAAAAAAAAATTAAATGCTTATAATTAAACGTTTAATTTAAGTATCGCGAATAGCTAGTTCCCGCTAGTCATTAAGCGACTAATATAAAATGATATACTAATATAAAGAACGTTTAATTCGACTGTTACTAATATGCTAAATATTAAGTAGTATTAATCAGACGGTTACGGATTAAGTGTGATCAATATCAATAAACAAGATAGGGTTATACCTATTTAGCTGGGGTTTTACCTGTAAATAGCTAGTGAATAGCCAGGCGCTAAGATAGACATAAGACCATTTAAAACAGTAACAATTCTTTAATATATTCCCAAGATTTAATAAAAACCACCATGATCCGTATAGTATACAAATAAACGTTGGGACGGCAATAAGAAACTGAGTCTGATATATTCAATGTAGCAGGAAGCTATAATGGCAATATACTAAGGTTTTCACCTTCATTGCACGACAGCACAGTGCTTATGGGCTGAGCCCGTGATTACTCCTTAAAAACCGATACAATTAATTTAAACACATACTGAAAAACACTCATTTCACTTAATGTACGCATGCAATATTGTAATATTTAAATGCAATGCAAATATTTATGCAACAAAAGTTGTTTGCTGCACTACCTAAAAACCTTATCTTCCATGGTTCCGCGCCTATCTTACTCAAAGCCTGACTCCACAGACTATCCTTCACTACCGAACCGCGATACACCTCATATCAAACGTAAAAGAGATATAAAACTCACGTTACACAGGTCTCCTCCACCATCCATCTACGTCCGTCTTACGCGCAGTGAAAACACTCGGCTGACCGGTCCGGGAAAAAACGTGGCTCCAGGAATCGTCTCGTGAACTGGTCCGAAAAATGTGGCTCCAGGAATAGTCTCGTGAACTGCTCCGGCAAATGTGGCTCCAGGAAATCGGCTCAGGCACTGGTCCGGTAAATGTGGCTCCAGGAAATCTCCTCGGGAATTGGTCCGGCAAATGTGACTCTAGGCAATCGTCTCGCGAACTGATCCGGCAAATGTTTGATTGTTTGGCTTTTTTATGGCGCAAGAGCATCTGGGCTATACTGCGCCAAAAAGAGAATACTGGTTTGGAGAATGTGGCTCCACGAAATCGTCTCATTGAACTGGTCCGGCAAATGCGGCTCCAGGAAAATCGTCTGCTCGCTCCTATGCACCGAAGAAATAACGACTCGAGTAATACTGCTCCAATGCCATCGCAGCCACGGATAAATAGGTACGAATCTACGTACGCTGGGTCTGGAAAAATGTTTTCCAACTTCTACCGGCGACTTTAAGGTTCGCGCTCATTTACACAAACTTAATCCTACTTTACCAACTCTCTCGCATCAACGACTTTTTCTTGATCCTTCGATCTCTCACCTCGAAGATCCTATCCGGAATCCTCTCCGACCTTATTTCTCCGGAGATCAGACCCGCTCTCCTTCAAGAAATCTCACATCACTCTCCTCATCTGTAAAACGACATTCACGTCCATCAAACTATTTCTAGCCAATCTCAGCTTCGATCAATTCTCCCTTCCAATCACGTCCTTTCCTCCTATCTCACCGACCACTCGATCTGCGGTTTCATTTGCCCGTTCGACCTTACGGAGCCTCCTACTTCGTCCCGCCTTCCTTAAATTTCCTTTTCGATTTTTACGGCCTATGGCTTCTTTATTATATTTATTATATATATTTATTATATGGCGTACTTTCGACATTTATATAGCTTGTTATTGTTCTATAACTTTTTTCCCTGGCACCTTTTTTGAAATAACTTCTGTCTGGACCGCAAGCTGACCTTCACCACCATCCTATTCCCTATACTCAAGCCTAATTCATCTTCCAACCTTCACCGGTACTTTTCCTCTAAACTTCCTTTAATATAAATTTTATTCCTGTATTAATTTCCACTTTAATATCGTATCGTGAATAACGGTTCACGATATAAGTGCTTATTTTCGAAACTTTAAAAATAAATTAGGGCTAAAGATCTAATTGTTGAAAAAAATTTTCATAAAAGCGTGATGAAAACGTCACTAACAAAGTGACAAATTTTATGGGTTCAAATGCAGTAAAAACATTTTCATAGTTAATAAAAAATAAAAATCTGAAATTGTTTCAATTAATGACCATATTTAATTAACATTGGAAGTGCACATGTATTTAGACCTATTTCATCTAATACTTATTGGAGAATTCATTTATACAGTAGGCTTGCGTTATATCAACCTTGATGTCCCCACTGGAAGGACATTCTATCAAATGATCGTAATATCAAATTTGCAGAAAAATAGAATTACATCCCCATAGGGGAACTTCTGGGTGTGTCCAAACACGCGCCATTTTTCGAAATTATCGCTATAGGCATAGGCGTAGTGGCGTAAGGAAAAACCTCGGGCCCCCCACAATTTTTTTTGGGCCCTCCTTTTACGAAAATTTATATTTAAATATATATATATATAGGAATGGAATTCGGCCTCGATAAGTGCAAAATACAGAAGAATAGCAAAGAAGATTTACCAGGCATCGAACTCGAAGACGGGAGACTACTGAAGACCTTGGACGAGGGCGAAACCTACAAATACCTAGGGATAATGCAAAAACGGCAGCAGGAGCACAAGAAAGTCAAAGTCCAGCTCACGCAAGCATTCCAAGAAAGACTTAGAAGCATTGTGAAGACGAAACTGAGCGGGAAGAACACCACGCAAGCAATTAACGCATATGCGGTACCAGTGCTCACCTACTCCTTCGGGATCATCAAATGGTCCAACACTGAACTAGAACAACTCCAGCGGAAAATGAGAACCATCCAGAGAAGAGCCGGACAACTACACCCTGCAACGGCAATTGAACGGCAAACACTACCCCGGGAAGAAGGAGGACGCGGACAAGCGGACCTCAAAGACTTACATGACAAGCAGATCCAGAGCATGAGGCAATACTTCCAGTTGAAGAGTCCCCGATCGCCACTCATCCAAGCCATAATACAAGCAGATGCAAATTACACGCCACTAAACCTGTGTAGTACCGAAGAGCGTGTCCTGGAAACAGCCAACGAACAGAAACTGAGAACTTGGGCCGGAAAACCATTACATGGCAGGCACTACAATGACCTGCAACAACCACACGTTGACAAAAAGGCATCAAATTCTTGGCTGGCCAAAGGCACTCTCCAGCCAGAGACAGAAGGATTCATGCTAGCCATCCAAGACCAAGTGATCGCAACAAGGAACAATCAGAAATTCATCCAGAGAAAAGACATAGAAAGCGACAAATGCAGACACTGTCATGCGGCATCGGAGACAATCCAACACGTGATGGCAGGATGCAAGATCCTTGCGCAGTCAGACTACAAACATAGACACGATCAAGTAGCGAAAATAGTCCACCAGAAATTGGCAGCGAATGCTGGCTTTCTGACAGAAAAATGCCCGTACTACAAATATGAGCCAGAGACCGTGCATGAGAACGAAACACACAAGCTTTACTGGGATAGAGCAATCATAACAGACAAGACAGTCCCACATAACCGTCCTGACATAACCCTCGTCGATAAATCGAATAAGACCACGTACTTAATCGACATAGCAGTACCCAACACCAATAACATACAGACAACCTACACAACGAAAATCACCAAGTACCAAGATCTCAGACATGAAGTACGAGATATATGGGGTATGGAAAAGATCCTCATCATCCCGTTAGTCATCTCAGCAACAGGGATAGTACCAAAAACGCTTGCGACGAATTTGGAGATACTCAACATTGACCCAAACACCTACATTGAAATACAAAAAGCCACAATCCTAAACACGTGTCACATTGTCAGGAAGTTTCTAGACATGGCACATTAAGAAGTGATGTAAAAAGAGGCTTGGGAACATGGCGCTCTGCCCGTCCCAAAGCCTGTTTCCGCCAAGAATGGGCGAGGAAAACTTTTATATATATATTCTTCATCCAGTCTTCAACCAGTGTGTATTGCCAGTCCTCTCTTATGGATCAGAGACATGGAGTCTAACAGTTGGAGCAATACGAAAGTTACAGACAACGCAAAGGAGCATGGAGAGGTGCATGCTTGGAATAACTAGGAGAGATCGAAAAAGAAACACTTGGGTGAGAGAGCAAACTAGAGTAGAGGACATCATTGTTAAAGTAAAAGGGCTGAAATGGCGATGGGCTGGGCATATTGCAAGAAGAACTGATCAACGATGGACAACAGAAATTCTGAACTGGATTCCAAGAGACCACCGAAGACCTAGAAAACGTCCTCAAACTAGATGGGTGGATGAAATAAGAAAACAGGTTGGGGTGACGTGGAAACGAATGGCCCAGGATAGACTTGTGTGGAAAGCATTTGGAGAGACCTTCATCCAGCAGTGGATAGATAATGGTTGAATATGATGATGATGATGATATATAAACTGCATATATGCATGTAATAATAATGAAGCTATGCTATTGTTGCGAACACAACCAAATCTTCGCGACAGCTATTTGCCATGTTGATACCAATAATTACCAAACAAACTACAGCTAACTACAATATTTTGGATGCACTTGCATAAGTTTGTCATAATGAACGTGTGGAATACCAAGGGATGATCAAAAAACTGTTAAAGATAAAGCAGCGAGTAAACGAAGCCAAACCAAATACGGAAGTTGAACTCAGATTTATTATGTTTACACGGGTTTATATACATTTGAAGTTGGTCGTAGCATCAACCAATTAGATAATTTGTACAATGAGCCAATCAGATCTGATCACTAAGGTTCTAGATCGCTAATCTTGCGAACGTCCGGGAAAGCTACATCTACTCGGACCTGGGGGAAAGCTACTGATTTACAACCAATCAAAGGAGTGTGATTACATTTCTTAACACTCGCCCTTAATCACACACATTAATGTAATCAAGATATACATATATAAATGGTACATATTTTCATTCACAAAAGATATTTCAGAACATACATATATATACAAACATATATATTAATACAAATGTCAAACAAATATATATATATATACATACAAATATGAAAACATTTCAACTCTTACTTGAATTTTAAACCACATAAAGTTAAAAGTTCACACAATTTAATTTTAGGCAATGATTTTGTTAACATATCAGTAATTTGAACACTGAATGGAACATACTCACTTTTTATATCATTTTTGTAAACAATGTCACGAATGAAATTTAATTTAATATCAATATGTTTCAATCTTCCAGTGTTGTTTTCGTTTTTAACACTCTTAATACAGGATTGATTATCCTAAAAAAACAATAATATTTTTAACATCTATAATTTTAGAAAATACATTCTTTAAGCGTAAGAGGTCCTGAATTGCCTTACATAAAGCAATAACTTCTGCTTCTGTAGATGAGAGTGCAATACATCTCTGTTCGTTGCAGCACCATAAAATAGGGCAGTTACAAAATATTATCACATAACCAGATACTGACCTATAATTTGGATTAGCTCCCAAATCAGCATCAACGTACACAGTTAATTGCAAATCATTTAAATTATTCTTTTTGTACTCAATTTGGAATTTTAAAATCCCTTTCAAATATCTCAAAATTCTTTTTAGAGCATACCAAGCAACATTGGATGTTCTTGAAGTTGGCTTAAACAACTGACAGCAAATAAAATATCAGGCCTAGTTATATGAGCTAAATATAATAAGGAACCTACAAGTTTACGATATGGTCCATGAAAAACATTACCTTTTTGAAAATCAGCAGGAGTAGATTTTGCTTCTATGGGAGTAGTACAAGTTTTACAATCAAGCATATCAAACTTTTTCAACAACCTTATAATATAAGACTCTTGATTCATGAATAAACTATTTGAGGTAAACTCTAATTAAATACCTAAAAACTCTGAAGCTTTTTCAATTTTAGACATTTCAAATTCTTTGGACAGTAGTTCAGTAATAACATTAACTTCATGAGCATCCGAACCTGCGGTTAGCAAATCATCAACAAAAAGAGATATTATAATTTTGATTGTGTTTACATGTCGTATAAAAATATAAGGTTCACTAACTAATCAAAACCTAGTTTCTTAATAAGAATGTGAAATGCTTGGTAGGTAACACCGCTTGACATAAATATAATAAAAGCAATCAGACAACTTTGAGCGGTTTGTTAGATTATTGGTACATGAGCCGGCTTTCGGCTGCGCTAAAGGGCAGCCTTCATCAGATGTATATGGAGCGAATCGAACATACAGCAGATAATATAATCAAGTTGATATTAATATAATTAACTTGATTATATTATCTGCTGTATCATACACATCTGATGAAGGCTGCCCTTTAGCGCAGCCGAAAGTTGGCTCATGTACCAATAATCTAATAAACCGCTCAAAGTTGTTCGATTGCTTTTATTATATTATAAGAATATGAAACTTTTAAACTATTGATATGGTGATTGTTTCAACCCATACAAACTCTTTTGAGTTTACATTTCTTATCGCTGTTATCATCATATCCCTGAGGTTGATCCATAAATATAAGCTCGTTTAAGTCACCATTTAAAAAAGCAGTTTAAACATCTAATGCATACACATTGAAGTTTTCTTTAAGTACAATTAATAAAACTAAACGTAATACAGAAATATTAATAACTAGTAAAAATTTATCATTGCAGTCGATTCCTTCTTTTTGTGTGAAACCTCGGGCT
>QLNU02015003.1:116601148-116611542 GCA_006491805.2 Dysdera silvatica | reverse complement strand
TCAGAAAATTGGATTAAAATTTATATTTGTGGCGCCATCTATGGGCATATAGTTAAACTATAAAGTTTTTCCATGAATACGTGATAGTTTTTTCAACTTATTTTTACAAAAATGCACTGGCGGATCCGAGATTATATCATGGAAAATACAATGAAATTGATATTGGCGACAGCGAATCGGTGGATTTACGTAAGAAACATTGCATAATAAAATGCTTTCATTAATTTAATATTAATTTAATATTAATTAATTTCAATAATTAATTGATTTCTGCGATCGTCATTTGAAAAGTCCATAGTTTGGATTTCATATAATATTTAATCAAGCTGTTTCTTTTTTGTTCTTGGTCATAAAATTATATTTTTCCATATTTTGTAATTGCACATAGCACTCGTATATTGGATAAGTTGCAAATCTGGGAATTGCAATATTTAAAATAAATGTAAGAATCAATTGTGTAGCAATTCAAAACTCGTGGAGAGACTCCATGGCCATAACGGCTTTAAAGAAGGTCATATGATACGGCTTCTGAAGAAAATAATGAGGTTCGATATCCAACGGGTAGCTTGGGCCCCCTTTTTCTGCGCCACCGGTGAGAAGTGAAAGTATCAAAACAATGTGGTATCAGCTGATGGTAACTAACGGTGCGAATAGATGCCATCTATTTTATATAAGCTACGAATAAGTGAAAAATGTAGGTTGTTGTTCATAAAAAGATAAGACGTCCTCTAAAATATGCCCTAATGCGTCTTTTGGAAAATACAATTAATATAAGATAGGGTTTTATTTTCGGAGAAACACGGTACGTGTTTACATTTAGCACGAAGTCGAAAGCGGTTAGCGGTAGGCAGCACGAGGACGTTACCGTCACGTCAGCAGTTTATCGAATTATGAATTATGATGTTATCAGCTCAAATACTTAGAATATTGAAAACCTCTGAACTCCAGACAATAACCCTTAAATTTTTTAGATTTTGCAAAAAAAAAAAAAAAAAGTTGTAACTTTCCCATTTTCCCCATACTTTACACTGAAACCCTAAATCTAACGGAAAATCGCTATTATCAGCACCAACGCTAATACAGTATTACTGTAGTAGATTCCGAAAATAAAGTAGTATACTGTAGTATTTTTATGTTTAGATTGTAGAATTTTGTTCATTTGAAGAACTGGCCACATTGATTAAACCTCTGTTTATCTAGTTCAGAGGTGGGCAAATGCGGCTTCCATCGAAAATTTAAATCTTTTTGAAGTGTTTTTACAAATCTTGTTAAATTCACTAACTAAGAAAGTGAAGTTTAATCATATATCGGTTAATGAAGAGTAAAAGTTGTACGTAATCGCTTCAAAAGTAGACCTTCGGTTGCATCGATAGGTCCATCTAGGAGTTATTATAAAAATTTTAAATAATTATTTTGTATTTTCTTTCTCTTAATTATATTTTCTCATATGTATAATTTACATAGCACTTAAGACTTTGGTACAATATGTAACCATATTAATTAAATTTGTGTATTTAATACTATGCGACCATGTTGTGGCCCTTTATAGTGTATGGTGCGGCTTTCGTTGACCTCATGCGTGTCTACACTTGATCCAGTTCATCGAGGCACATGTAGTGCTCTCAGTATACATATGTATGGATATATCCATAAGCTTAATTGGTGGGGACAAGGAGA
Organism: Dysdera silvatica; assembly: GCA_006491805.2. NCBI lineage: Eukaryota > Metazoa > Arthropoda > Arachnida > Araneae > Dysderidae > Dysdera > Dysdera silvatica. Next base: position 116,609,865 of record QLNU02015003.1, on the reverse strand, counting down.
CACGTGCCTCTCAGTTCTTATGGGAGCAGGGCAAAAGTATATTTGTATTTCTTAGTTAGGAGCAAAAATATACTTTTGTTATCCAAATAGACGTCTGCCAAGTCGTTCATTGTTTGGACAATTGCACCGCAGATTATATGAGGCAGATGCTTTCCATGTATCCTCTCTCGTCAGCCATCAACGTACTACACGCTCACCTTTCATAGAAGAAGCTGTGTTACGGGAAATTGAGAGGAACCCGCAAATAAGTATAAGAGTAATCGAACACGACTTTGGTATGTCTCGCTCCAGCGTTATGCGTACATTGCACGAGGACAACCTACACCCGTACCACACTCAAAGAGTACAGGCACTGGGCACAGCCGATTATCCCCAACGTATTGCATTCGCACGTTGGTATTTGGATACAAGTCTCTCACAACGGGCATTTCCATCGTCGATTCTATTTACTGATGAAGCGACTTTTTCACGAGACGGTATCCTCGACCTACACACCATACATATGTGGGTGCACGACAACTCAAGAAGTGAATGTGCCCATGCAAGCCAACAGCGCTTTAGTACAAATGTGTGGGCTGGTATTATCGTTGACTTTTTAATTGGTCCTTACGTACAACCTAAAAACGTGAGTGGTTATATTTATAAGATTTTTTTAGAAGAGGTGTTGCCGAATTTGTTGGCTGAAGTTCCAGCAGCTTCACGTCGACACATCTGGTTTCGGCATGATGGGGCGTCGCACTCATTTCAGCACGAACGTGCCGGCCTACCTTGATTGGATCTATCCTCATCACTAGATTAGCAGTGGCGGACCAGTCGCATGGCCACAACGATCCCCCGACCTCACAACCCTGGGTTTTTTCCTGTTGGGATACATGAAGTCTCTGGTACACAACACACCTGTAACATCCGACTTCAACCTTGTCGCCAGGATCGTGGAAGCAGCGGCACGTGTCCGTGAAAAACTTGGCCAATTTCAATGCGTACGAGATTCCATGCGACGACGGAAAATGGAAAAAATTTTGAACATCTTCTATGATGTAACTATGACTTTTTCCTTCATAATGCATTCTTAAGTTTGTTAATAAAGTCATGTTAACACCGCTTTCGACTTCCTTTCTTTGTGTGTTGGTCACGTTGCTGTAGCACCGCACGGTTTCATTTCCAAACACAACTTCCTATGTAAAACTTGTTCGTATTGGTCTGACAGATCAGAAAGTAAAGTTTGTAAATGTTGAAGTGTTGTAATTACTGATAAGTGAATATCTCATACTGTATTAGACCGAACTGGGGTCAAACAATATTGACAATGTCAAAGAAATCTCAGCTGTGTCGATAAAAATGTCGAAGTTATTTAATATTATTGAAATACATATAAACTGACATAAATTAATTACAATCTATGTATAATTCATAATACATATTTTAGTCAGGGCCGGCGTTAGGTGAGGGGGGTATGGTTTACTGCAATGGAATATTATTTATGTAGTGTTCCATCGGGCCAGCAACAGATTTTTCGAGCCCCTACGTGCTACTTTCCCTCTATATAGATATGCATGTAGGTCAAGTATCATCTAGGGGCGTTACTTCTCCTACGTGCATATATATGTACAGGAGAAGTAGCACTTAGGGGGGCAATACCAAGTCGCCAAACAGAGACAGGCCGCCGTCCGTTAGCGTTAAATAATTTTGGAAATTCTTTAAATGGCGCATTTTGCCATATGTGGTAACCTTGAATGCGCTGGATGCGAACACTAAATTCACTGTAGCAGCCAAACGACTAATTTTAGGAAAAAGTGACTGAACAAAAATTGTTTATTTTCATGTCCTCTACCTGCTGCATACACTTAGCAGTTCACAATTCATTTCCAGTGTGCTAAAAAAGGCACTTTTATGCTTATTGCTGACTATGTGGTACGCAGATCCGGATCAGAAAAGGGAATTCCGGATGTTTTTGTCTCTGCTGTATTATTAGGTGAATCACTTAAATTCTGTATGAAAAAAATATTTTAATTGATGTAATTGGTTACGCAGCCGCGAGGTGGACGTATACACTAAATTCACTTTCTTGCGAAACCGGTTCCGTTTCGGACATAGGTTCCATTGGCCGATACGTTTCATTTGGTGGCCCCCTATAGCCCCTAGAAGTTTGTCAACGACCTTCTCGGACACCCTGTATATTATACAGAGTGTTCGGTTACCGCGTGTACAAACTTCTAGGAGAGGTAGGGGACACCAAATAAAGCATATTTGCACATATAACCTATTTCCGTAAAAGTGCCGGTTTGGCTGTAGAGCGTAACTACAGTTTATGCCCATCACGTTGCTACGTAGCCAATTGCATGAATTAAATACAATTTTTGATGCATAATTTAAGTGAATGAGCTAATAATACAGCAGAGACGAAGAAATCCGGAATTCCGTTTTCTGATTTTGATCTGTGTTACTGTTTAGTGAAAATAAGCCTAAAAATGCCTTTTTTAACACACTGGAAAAGAGTTGGGAACTGCCAAGTATGTGTAACAGGTGAAGAACATCAAAATAAACATTTTTTGTTCAGTGAATTTTTTTCCAAAAATTAGCCGTTCGGGCACTACAGTGAATTTAGTATTTGCATCCACCACATTCAAGGTTTTCACAAATGGCTACAATGCGCCATTTCAAGAATTTTTAAAATTATTTAATGTCAACAGACGTCGGGCTCTCTCCAGCGATTTTTTAAAATCAGTCAAATTCGCCAGAATTGTATGTGTAGAATTCGCCGCTTCAGGTGCGATTGCATGGAGTAGCCTGATTTAAGCTGTTTTTACACCTTAAAATACAAACAATGATTAGAATTTCCCATTGGTCCACTCCCCGACAGATCTACAGTTCTGTTTTTTTAATTTCCTAGTTAAAACAGGTGTGGATTCCTCATAAAACTGAAGGTTCTGGGGCAGCGTGATCTTAGCTGGTATTACAACATAAAACGCAAAACAACGAGAAAAACTTGTCATTCGTCCCCCCACCCTCGACAGATCTACATACAGTTCGGAGATTTTAATTTCCCAGTCAAAAGAGATATGGAGTCCTCAGAAAACTGTAGATTCTGGAGCATCCTGATTTTAGCTCTTTTTACACCCAAAAATATAAAAAAGCAATTAAAATTTGCTATTCGTCCTACCCCGGAGAGATCTACAGTTTTGGATTTTGATTTCCTAGTCAAAAGGGGTGCGGATTCCTCAGAAAACTGTGGCTTCTGGAGCAGTGCGATCTTAGCTGTTTTTACACCAAAAATGCAGAACAACGATCAAAACTTGCCATTCTTGGAATTTCGCTGAAAAGGTCAGGGAAAAGTCAGGGAAATTTTTCTCCAAGGTGAGTGGGAACCCTATGAAATATTTGCTTAGTGTGCTGTTAATCGGGGTTCACCTCTCGACTGTGAGAAACCAAGGAATGCTTACACATTAATTGCTTGTCGTAGTCTGGTGGTTGGTACTCTAGTCCTTAAAGAAGCTAGGTCTTAAGAAGTGAGGATTCCTTGGGAAAGTGCCATTCTTCTACTGTAGCATAGTAGTAATGCAGTTGTCTATCGTGCCACTAACTCGGGTTTGACTTCCAATAGTCTTACAGAATGCGTGCCATTTTTCTGCCCATTGTGGGCCGTGATTTGGTTTCTTTGGGAGCAGAGATTCGGAGTCCTTTGGAAACCTCAAATCCTGGCACAGAGCGACCTTTACTGTCCTGTATAAAAAAAATTCTTCTCCCCCTTACTGTCTTATCTTTGGTGGATGTAAACCTGATAAGTCTTTGATGGACATAAACCTGATAAGCTTTCGATGGGCATAAACCTAATAAGCCTTTGATGGACACAAACCTGATAAGCCTTTGATGGACATAAACCTGATAAGCTTTCGATGGGCATAAATTTGAGACACGAAGAGTTAGACTTGGTAATTTAATAGTTTTGACAACCGTTTAGTAACTATCAGATCGTTGCTTGTTTGAATCCGGCATGAAGTGGTTTCATTTCCTTTTGTGGTAATGATCTGCTTGTGAAGAGGAAGAAACAGAGTCTGTCTACAACATGTTCTAAGCCATTTTAATAATTACTGGTGAATTGATAGTAAAAATAATAGTTATGAGCATTATATCACGGTAACATATAAATGAAATGGCAAAATAAATGTTTCCACACTTTTAAGATAGAGATGGGCAAACTTGCTTATTGAATGGGATTGCCTACCAATAAATTATAGGTGGAATCATTCAACAAGTAGCTGGCCCATCATTAAATGACGGACAGAATCAGGATACCACGTATTGAATAAGTTACACATCATAACTGATGAGCAGAATCACATTCAGTGGGTCATTCAGTGAATGGTTATCCCATCGTTAAGTGATGGTGAAAAAAAGACTTGTCCTGTGAATAGTTCTTCCCATCATTAAATGATCAGCAGAATCAGCTAGTTGTCTGATAAATAATCTTTCCCATCATTAAATGGTGGGCAATCTCTTAGGTTTCCAGTGAATGGTTTAACTATGGCTAAATGATCAGAAAATTCAATTAATGATTAAATGTGCAATTTTGCCCATCAGTAAATAATGTACAGAATCATTCAATGAATCTTTAAGTGAATAATTTTATCCATCATTTAATGATGGGCATAATCATTCAGTAAGTCCGAGTAAATAATTTTATTCATCGTTAAATGATGATCAAAATAAGTAAGTCATCTAATGAACAGTTTACAAGTCATTAAATGATGGGCAGAATAATTCAGTGAATCTTTGAGTAAATAATTTTATCCGTCGTTAAATAATGGGCAACATCAGTGTTATCCAATAAACAGTTCACACATCGGAAAATGATGGGCAGAATCACATTCAGTTGGTCGTTCAGTACATGAGTGTCTCATCGTTAAGCGGTGGGAACAATAAGTGATCCATCCTAGGGATCCCATCGTTGAATGTATCTGCCCATCTGAATTTTAACAATGCAGAAAACTAGAAACGTGAGGTGCTAAAAACAATGCATAATTTCATTATTCTATGCAAAGAAAGAGAAGGAACCCAGGTAAAACATTTTGATGCATGTCTCTTGAACTTATAAGATGGAAAAATTTTTGCATGATATTCTATAGAGTTTGCTTTTCCTGGCATATATATATCGTGTAATATATTACATAATATTTACACATATTTCTGTACAGCAAAAATACAAAAGGCTTTGAGTAGCATACTGTGCTTTATAATATCAATACCGTGATGTTGACATACAGAGGTTTGGAGCGACGTATTTTAGTATTGTTCCAAGAGGATGTACGAATGATATGTGCTAACAAGCTTTGTACACGTACTGGAATGCTTTGCTGTATCATATGTACATCGTTTCTACGTGCTGTACCAGTACAAAAATGATGATTTATATATTTGCATCATGAAAGAGGGGGTGGGGGGAGATGTGATGCAATAGAGACCATCTATTTGTTTACTTTGGGGCTTCGCTGTTCGGATGGCAACAACCGAGTGATAACATGGGTTAACATGCTTACATGGTTTGGGGAGGAACTAGTTAATTTTCATAACGTTAATAGCTGAGATTATTATCCTTTATTATATCAAGTAATGTCTATTGCACAACCTGCTTAGAAACTGATCATTACATACATAGGCGTACGCATAAAGTTCGTAAGGGGGTTATAGGCTCAATGGGGGGTTACAGAGCTACAACTCGCATATTTCTATATTAAATATACAAAATTTCATTGCAATGGGGGGGTCACAACTCCCATCAACACCCCCTGCGTACGCCAATGATTGCACAGCACATTTTCAATCATTAGACTTTTTTCTTCTGTTTAAAAGTTTACCAGTCTTCGAATGAAAAATATCATGTTATGGTTTGGGTGTGCAAAATTAAACATTATCTCCAGTGCACAAAAAATCCAAAATGAGATAAGTTATAGTTTCTCTAAATACATTTTTTTAATGTGCAGTATTTGAATATGGATTTATTTTTTTCCTCCTGAATTTGAAAGACTTCGTAGTAAAATGAGGTCGTTTATAAGAGTTTTGATGTAAAATAATGTCTTTTTTTTTTGCAACATGTAAAACGTATTATCATCTTTTTTGGAGTACCTAAGTTTTGATTCAACCCTCTTTTCATCAGTGACACCTTAGCAGGTGGACCAACGGGGCCAGCAAGCCGACCCAAACACAGGCTCTAAATTGACACAAAGTTTATATAGTATATTTTTATTGCAAAAATTTTGAAATTTAAATGTTCAAAGGGGGTCCCAAAAAAGTGATTAAACCTCAGGGCTCTTCGTATGGGCACAAGTGGCTCTGTCTTCCAATTGCATGAATTAAATTTAAAAAAAAATTATGCATACATATTATAAAAATATGCATTCAATATGGATTTCCTTTGGATTTTTTTTTATATATAATTGGATATTTTGAAATTTTGAAAAATCGCAGTTTTTTTCTGCAGAAATTGTTGTTTAAGATGCTTCGCAGTAGTAGGGTGCAAGTAACAATGATAAAATGCCGCACATGGGTATGTGATTTATGTGGAAAACCACAGTTAAAAAAAGAAAATCAAACATTTGGCTAAGAGAAATTGAAAACAACCTACTGTGGCATGCAAACTTCAAAGTTTGCATTTTGGCAGAGCACACATTGAGGAAAACCTATCTTCTATGAAGGGATAACAGTCTATTATATCTCTGTTTTATAAACTCCTGTAAATTTACACAATTGTACCCTTTATAAGGTTTCATAACATTAATAGTCCCTACTAGCCTATATGTACATGTATAATTATAAATCTAAAACATGGCATATTCACAATAGCTCCACAAACACAAGGTGTGAGTAGCAGTTATACAAATCACAATGAAACATCAGAAATCTCTTGATGATTGGGAGGCTTTCGTGAAGTGCACTGGTTTTGCTAAGTGGGTTGGAACATTGTCCAGAGGGTTCATCTTGAAAGTTGAAAGACCTGAAATAAACACAAATGCTTAAAGATAGCAACATGAGCATAATATTTTATTCATTTAGTAGACTAGTTTTTATCAATTATGGTATATATATATAGTAAGTAATCTTATAATAGATGGCAGCACTATATTCTTACAGCAGATGGCATACTATAACAGTGGTTCTCACCTTTTTCAAGCCATGACCCACTTTTATGGTAGCCCAGTAACCCGCGACCCCCTCCCCCCCACTCTATCCACTGTCGCCACATTTGCATAATAAAAGCATTTTTAACAGAGTAAAGAAAACACATTAAATACAAAATTATATTATATTAATTATATATATGTTATATTATTTATGTATATTATATTAATTATATATAAATTACATTAATTATATATATATTACACAATACTTATATAAATTACATTAATTATATATATATTACAATACTTATATATAATATTAATCGCATATATTACAATACTTATATACAATATATTAATCGTATATATATTACATTAATTATATATATATGTTTATATGTTATAAGTAGACTATAGTCTCGCTAATTTGGAACCCACTAGTTCGGACATCTGGCAAATCTGGACGGACCTAAAAAAAGTTGTTAAAAAGCGTGCAGCAATTTTAAAACATACTATATGTTTTCTTTAGTACTGTATAATCAATAAACTTTGAATTTCAATCGACAAGATGTTTTGTTTTTTTATTCTAAATCAATTCGGGGTTTAAAAAAGTGGGCCTAAGCAGTACAGGCCTGCACAAAAGTTTAGACACAACACAAATTTGAGTATAACAAAATACTATTAAAACTGAAGAAGTAGGAACTTTAATATTACGAAGTATGAACACATGTAATATGCAAATTAAAAATTTGAGAACAGAAATCACATCAGTAGCGAACTTGCTGCAATATATAACTTAAAATAAGTAAAATATGTGGCACAAAAGTTTAGGCACAAACATAAATTTTAGCACTTGCATAAGGAAATGAACAATTTTAATAATCAATGTAGCCACCATTACTTCGTATTAGATTAAATACGCGGTCGTTCATTGAAAGCACAAGATTTTGAAAGGTTTCTGGTTCAAAATTAAACCACGCTTCTTCTATAGCCTTTTTAAGTTCTAAAACGGACGGATATTGCTTTCCATTGGCATACACAACATTCGTTAGTATGCCCCATACATTTTCGATGGGATTACAGTCAGGACTAAGAGCAGGCCAATCGAGAACTGTAATATTTTTAGCGCTCATCCATTCTTTTGTTGACCTGGATGTGTGGATGGACGCATTATCTTGTTGGAAAACCCAGTTTCGTCCACATAAAAGTTCGCCAAAAGGTAATAGGTGACTTTCAAGAGTTGCCTGGTATGCCTTGGAATCTTGTTTTCCATTCAAAAACGCCAAAGAAGTCTGTCCATTGAAGCTAAAGGCTCCCCAAACCATGACTGAACCTCCTCCTTGACGTCTGCTGAACCGACTTAAGGGGCGTTTTCGAAGATCGTGCCAGTAGTGCGAAAGGCCATCGGGACCATCTAAGTTCCACTTTTTTTCATCACTAAATAACACCTGCAGCCATTCGTCACTGTATGATATGTGCTGCCTTGCCCATTGTAGTCGTGCTTGTTTATGATGTAATTGCAAGCAGGGCTTGCGGCGCATTTTTGCATATCTCAAATGCCTGCATTCTACAATCCTTCTACGTATGGTTTCTCTTGACACT
>QLNU02015003.1:116585365-116601048 GCA_006491805.2 Dysdera silvatica | reverse complement strand
TAGCCCAGTAACCCGCGACCCCCTCCCCCCCACTCTATCCACTGTCGCCACATTTGCATAATAAAAGCATTTTTAACAGAGTAAAGAAAACACATTAAATATAAAATTACACTATATTATATATTTTATTACTATATATATTTTCATATTAATTCATATATAAATTACATTAATTATATATATTACAATACTTATATATAATATACACTGCATATATATTATTAATTATATATATATATATATATGTTGTAAGTAGACTATAGTCTCGCTAATTTGGAACCCACTAGTTCGGACATCTGGCAAATCTGGACGGACCTAAAAAAAGTTGTTAAAAAGCGTGCAGCAATTTTAAAACATACTATATGTTTTCTTTAGTACTGTATAATCAATAAACTTTGAATTTCAATCGACAAGATGTTTTGTTTTTTTATTCTAAATCAATTCGGGGTTTAAAAAAGTGGGCCTATGTTGTAGTATTGAGACTGAAAAAGTTATTTTTATGATAAAAACATCAATTTTAATAGTTTTACCCATCTAAAACTTGTTTTACAGACATTTTAAATCTTATTCCGTTTAATCCGGACGGGGTCAGGTCCTTTCAAACCTGTATTAATGAAACTCTATAAAGTTAACAACCATTAGTAAAATATTGCAATGTGTGTAACCATGTTGAAGTAAAAGCGTTGGAAACATTTGGTATGAAATTCTTTATAAAAATAATTGCAACAAAAAATAGTTTCGGCGCATTCTCCAGAAACCTGTTCGCGACCCCCAGGTTGGGAACCACTGTACTAGAACTAATGCAAATATGACCAAGCAAAGAATTAATTACATACTGTTCCTAAAAACAACATGGGGCATCCACACGTAAGCGAAACATTCTGTATAAGTATTGAAGATAATACTATTGGAAGAGTTATCAATATTTGCCCATAGCCTCAATTTTTATTCCTCATACAGTGGAATAAAAGAAAATTCCTGTATTTGCAATCTGTTTTTTTAGCGTGTTATCAACAAACGGTCACCAACAACCTCACAAATACATTGAATGGGCGGTCGCCAACCGGTGGTCCGCAGAAAAATCCGGACATTATTTGCATTTTTAATGTTTTATTAATAATAAAACAAAAATAATATTCTAAGAAATTCTCATATTCTGAATGACAATTTTTGCTTTTATATTGCACTAAATTCACGGAATGTGGTCTGCGGGATTTAAAATTATGAATTTAGTGGTCCGTGAGGTCAGAAAGGTTGGCATTCAATAACAAAAAATCGTCCATATATATATATTCAGGCAGGGGAAAAAAAAAAAATCCTACCTTCATAGTCTCAGATGTTTTTGAATTTACATATGTTAAAATTCAGAAAAAAGTAAGAAACCCATATCTTTTTTGTTTTGTTCAAAAAAATTCTTGGCCCGTGGCCGCCAAAGATGGCGCCACGGGCGCCATTTCTCATTTGTGTTTTTCAGCAAAATTTTAAAGTACTCTATCTCTGGAACAATTCAAGATACTTTGTTGCTTTTTTTTTATTTGAAAGATAATATTTTTCTGAATAAAACGATATCCCCCGTTTGGAAATATATGTCCAAGTTCATTTGCTATAGCCTTCTGAATTTTTTTTTGAAAAATCAAAAATTATTTTTTTCAAAAGTGCCGATCCCAAAATTTTTTATTTTTTGACTGTTGATCAGCATCATAGAGAACTACATTCTTTGAAAAGGAGAACTTCCACTTTTTATTTAGTTTAACAGGTTTTATAAACAATTGAAAATTTTGCCATACGTTAATCCAGTTTCCGTTACCACATACCCACACATTGGTCTCATGAAATGAAAATTTAGTCTTATTTGACATGGCATTTTAAAGATAAGTAACAGACACATCTTTCAAAACATATTAAAGGTTCCAAAATATTTGTCCAAGTTCCAAAACATATTACAGGTTCCACAGCACACTCCCTGTACTCTGCTTAGAACTGAAATTAGCAATTCAAGGAACTAAAAAAAATTGTTCAACTGCATCAGTATCTTCCTTTGATATTAAGTGGATTCTTGTTGAACTAATAAGAACTGAGGCACCCGTAATCTTTAAAACATTGCGAATTGGACGTGAGCAGTGGTGGTGGTCCTCAAAGCAGAATGTGTTAAAAAGTGCAACGCACGTCGCAGAACAAACAACTTCACTGCAGAACAATCGCGGGGAGGAGAATATATATATATATTTTTTAATAAAGAAATAAAAAAAGTTAGTCCGGCAAATATTTTCTGCATTTCTATTAAAAAAAGGAATTTATGTTTTATAGAATTTAAAATTTTATATAATATAATACGTATATATACGAGTATATACATCTTCTGCAGAACCTTTTTGATCAGCTGAAGGCTTGTTGCAGAACATTGCAAAACATTCTGCTTTGGGGGTTGTGGTGTTGCTGGAAATCTAAATCCAGCAGCCAGTCCATGTGGTAGTATAAAGTTCACGATGATTTCATTTAACTCACAACTGACACCTATAACCTCTGCAATCCACCAGTTACAGTCATACACACATGCCACAAATATCCCTCTTTGTAGGTTGTGAATCTTAATATTCACCTGCAGTTTCTGAGCTCTTAGTTGGACAAATGAAATTTCTTCTTTATTGCTCTTTGAAGTTCGTGCAATATAGGTTCTCCCATCACTGTGAGTCCACACATGTGTCATCTGAATTCCTTTCACATCGGAAGTTCGATTTGACCATTCTTCTTTTTTTTCTGCTGGCGGAATTCTTCAACTTTCCCTTTGGGCAACAGCATGAGGGCTGTTGATGTGTATGACTTCACCACTCTTGTAGAATCTTCGGCATTCTGAATTTCAGCAGGCCTAATACCTTAGATCACATAAACGATAGACATGTGTTCCCATGTTAACGACTGCTCTGAATCACGCGGGGTTAACTACGTCATTGGTGACGTGAACAAGAGACTTCTTCTTCCTAGCACGCATCTTCCCAATTTTCTAGTCTCTTAAAACGCTCATGATTCGATATTGTGTTGCATATAATTGCAAGAAAAGGGGAAAAAAAGCAGAATTCACTTATTTCATAGAAAAGCTTATTAATGTATTTAGTATGTGGGTTTTTTTGTTTTTTTTGTTGGCATTGTAAATGATTGATTCCCGTTATCACAAACATTTTCACCGCCATCATGATTCATTTCACGGTTATCATTAATATTTCACTAATCATGATTCACAGAGGCGTCATTTTGAAGAATGTTTTGCTATTTGGCTTGCTTTTATTAAGAGAATGAATAGGTTATTGGAAACAGTATTTACTAGTAACGTATTATTTATCCATATTATATAATGGTTTAAATACAATTACACCTAGTTAATCGACTTCAAATTTTCATAGCAATTAATTTGTTATGCAAGATAAAAAAAATTATGAAATAAAATATTAAACTGCAAACTTATTTTTTTTCATAAAAGCAAGCGTACCGAACTATCTAAGTTTTGCTTTACATTAGATTGAATTCATTGGTCCAATTAATAAGTTTTCATTTTGAAATTGCGCAGTATCAGTAGAAATTATTACTGATAGGAAGAAAGATGAAAAATTGGGGGGGGGGGCGCTTAAGGCCATATTACCCTATAGGCGAATGTTGCGTTTGGTCAGGACTTCCTCAAATTTCAGATTCCTCCCCCCCCCCAAAAAAAAACCCTTGAAAAATTAAATTTAAAATCTAAAAAGCTACAGAAAATCAGCAAACACCTCTTAGAAATAACATTCCATGGAGCCCAAAATCTGTTTTTGTTTATTTTAAAATATAAATAAATCATTATGTTTTATCACTAGTCGTTCATTAATGTATATATACACTGTCATGCCGCTTTATCACGTACACTTTCACATCATTTCAATGGGAGAGTACATGTTTTGTTGTGTAACTAAATTCTCTATGTGTTTCAGTTATGTAAAATCTTTTTCTAGGAAATTAAAAAGCTCTAAACATTTAACATAATTACAACACATTCAAAATTTTCAGAGATTTTGTTTGTTTGTTTGTTTTACGGCTCAAAGACTACAGTGGTCATGCTGCGCCGGGACCTACTGTTTTCCGAGGAATCCGAACCTCTTAAGGCCTAGGGAACCAAACCTCGGACTATTTCAGAGATTTCATGAAGGAAGAATTCGAAACCACGCATTTTCTAAAAATTAAGTTTTAAAACAAAGGTTCATGGAAAACAGATTTAGAATAATAAATTTGCTCACATAAATGTCTATAACCATTTTTTAATAATTATTTATGTTTAAGGCATTTGGACCCTAATCGTGGAGTGTCGAACCTAATCCTCCACAATCTCCTTGTTTATTTAAAAGATGGCCCTCCTCCCCTTAGTAAACATGCATAAAAGAAGAGGATCATGCATATCTGTACTCCGTGACTTAGCGGTCAAAGAATTAGGGCGGAACAAACCAAGGATCGCTGATTCGAAACTAGCCTTATGCGTTACCAATTTCTTTTCTTTTCCAGCTATTACGAGTAAACGAAATGGATTGTAGTATGATTTTTAGCCGCAAGGAGTCATTCTCTGTTCCAATAGGATTTTAACCCTTTCACTGATACTGACGTCTTTGCAGGTCGGAACAGTTGTTTCTCCATACCAGTCTGGAGGTGGTAAGGCGTTCACCTAGTGTGTCGTTGACCCGGGTTCCATTTCCAACGGAGACAAAATAGAACATTTACCGACAGACCGTAGCTCGAGGTTTGGTTCTCTAGGCCTTAGAAAGTCTATATTCCTTGGAAAACTAGCTCTCGGCACAGTATGACCTTTGCTCTCCTTGCACCGTAAGACAGACCAGGCTCCCCCTATACCACAAATGCAATTGCACGTCAGATAAAAATTGTCTATTAGGTGCTATTAACACATGATACTATGGGCGCCCATATGGGGGCAGCAGAGGAGGCACGAGCACCCCCCAGTAGTTTAAAAATTTGATTCACCCGAACCTGCTACGCATTTACTTCCAGAAGTTTTACAATCACACTTTAAAATAAGGTACTTTTTAGCTCATCACTAATTGTCAATCAGTATAAATTATTTTTGTAGCGTTTTGGTATCCGAAATATTCATTAAAATTCTCGACAACTTTGGGAAGGAGACAATCATTTTTCTCGCTTCCCCCTTGAAGTACTCGTTAATTTTTCTCAGCCCTCCCCTTAGAAATGCTCGTATGGGCGCCCATGCATGCCACTACATCATGCAATGCATTTGCACTGCACACGGCTGATATTATTTCCATAGTTAATGGGGAAAGAGGAAATTTCATTTTTCAGTTGCATTTCTCAATAATGAGTAAATGATTTGCTTGATCTATCGTTACTCTTCGTGTAAATGCAGTTTCCTGGTTTGTATTTCTGTTGCTATTGAAAGTTAATTACGTGCGCAGAATTTCTCATTCTTCATCAAAACCAATACACTTCCTCCTCCTCCTCTCTCCCTTCTGTGCTGACATGACACACACAAGTTCTCCAAAGGTGTCCTGCAGTTATCCTCTTTCTAGAGCAAAGTCTTCCACTCAAGTGTGTAAGTTAAAAGTGTAATATTTCTCTCTCTCTCTCTTTTTAAAAGGGAAAATGTGATGAGATTAAGTAATGTGTTTAGTGTGCTCCAAACATTTTCACTTTTACGCTTATACTAAAAAAAAAAAAAAGAAAAAACTTTCTTCCTGGAAATATTGACGATGAGTTTGCGACACAAAATAATGTCAAGTGTTCTCGACGTCTCTCAGCAGGTGAAATCTTTTAAAGATCAATAGTTACGTATAGGATGTGGAGAGGATAGGGTGGAGCTTCAGAAGAGATACGATATTTCCCGCGCTATCTAAACAACCTTTCCAGCCATTTGTGAAGCCCTCGGGTAGTTTGTGAGCTGCCATTATATTAAAGAAGCCCTTTTCTCAGTCAGACACGTCTGAAGATCGAAGAGGATGGAAGTGTCCCCGCTAAATTGCGGCGTGGCGAACTTTTTTCTTTTCTGATCGGTAATGTGTTTCGTTTGGCGAAACTCTTGTTTTAGTCCTTTTTACCCATTTGAAAATTTGGGGTTGCCTCTTCGACCATATTGAGCTTTCGATTGAAGATCGATATATCGAATCCGATGATTGGAATTATCGATTTAATCAAAGAATCACAGATGCTGCCCCACAGGTACGATCTCGGGGGTAGGAAGTTACTCTCTAACGAATCGTGAATAGTTCGTTAGAACCTAACAATTAAATTAGCGTTGGAGTGGAAGAGCTTTCTTATCTTTGTTTATTTGATTTCATTTGTAGGAAGCAATTGTAACTATTTTTGCTTTTGCTTTTGTCATGTCTGAAAGGTTTTTCTTGTTTGGTAAATTTTCGTTAATGAAATTTGTTAATGTTTATATCTTTACTTTGCGTTGATTAGGTTGGGGCGTATTTCAAAATATATGCTACATTGGTCTTCCGGGAGATGGGGTGCTCTTTTTTTTTTCAGGGAAATAGAGAACATTTTATGATATTCGTTCTGGATTATGGCCACTTTCTCTTATGAGCCATGTGAAAAAAAAAGGTTCCAGGTTGAACCAAATCCTAGGTGCCTGGTCTCTGTGTTTGACTAGGAACCCTTGCGGCACAAAAGATAGGCAAATACGAGGTTTTTCATATAATTTGTTAATAGGAGTGGTGGGTTTTTTTTAGTAGACAAATCACTAAAGTTACTGCAACGTTAAGGTTTGAATCGCAAAGATTGGTTTTTAGATGGCTCAGTGTGGTTGCTTCTGTCCTTGCGCCATAAGACATCCTTGGGTACGTATTTTCCCTTAGTTTTATACTGCTCATTGGCTTCATAAGCGATTTCATGGAACGTAATCACTTGCTGAGATTGGGCTTCATAAGCGATTTCATGGAACGTAATCACTTGCTGAGATTGGGCTTCATAATCAATTTCATGGAACATAATCACACACACTCGCTGAGATTGGGCTCCAGAAGCAATTTCAAAAAGTGTAATTACTTGCTGAAATGAGCTTCATAAGGAATTTCATGGAGAGTAATCACACGATGAGATTGAGATTCATAAGTAATTTCACCGGACGTAATCATTTGCTGAGATTAGGCTTCATAAGCGATTTTATGAAGCGTAATTACTTGCTGAGATTAGGCTTCATAAGCGATTTTATGAAGCGTAATTACTTGTTGAGATTGGGCTTCATAAGCAATTTTAAGGAATGTAATTACTTGCTGGGATTGAGTTTTATAACTTTACGGGGCGTAATCATTTGCTGAGATTGGGTTTCATAAGTAATTTCACGAGGCGTAATCATTTTCTGAGATTAGGTTTTATAAGCAATTTTCATGGAGCGTAATAACTTGCTGAGATTGGTTTTATGAGGTATTTCATGGAGGGTAATCACATGCTGCTGATGTGACGTTTTCACCGAAAGATTTGGTAGCATTGGTAACCAAGCACGAGGCGTTTAGGTGCTTTTTAATATTTATTTACACTCACAGCTATATATACACTTAAATTATACGAAATTGAAGATATTGGTCGAAGACGAGAATGCCAAAATTTTTCAAAGGAGGGTCTTCGATCCGCTCCTTAACTAAATAGTAGACAGAGGGACTATTTACCGCTCTGTACCGATAAGTTTCATAGTCTCACGGAGAGCTAAGATTAAAACAATATTTCTGTTCACACGGCACGAAGCAGGGTGCCGCTATTCAGCCTCAGGGCGAGGTCTCGAAACACACAAAAATTTTCGCGTTTGCCAGTTTTGTTGCAAAATTTTAGTAGGAGGAGTTACTTGGAAGTAACGCTGCCATTGGATTAAAAGGTTTGCGCAAGCGCATAAAAGCGAATTTCAGGTGCAGTTGGGGCTGCTGGACATCATTCGGCAAGAGGCAATAAAGGAGCTTAAGGCGTTGACAGGTCTCGAGTCCAGACCATCCGTAGTCAAACTTTGGAGTTTTACGATTTCTATAGTGTCAAAGTATTACTTGAGTAGCGATTTATGTTTCTGGGAACAAGACCTAAAATGGCCAGCTACGTGTAGTCCGCAGTTGATCTTTAAACTGTTGCAGAGGAAATCTTGAAATTTTAGTAAAATGGTGAAAGGTTTGAGAGAAAAAGTCACACAGGCAGATTGTTGATACGAAAGGAAGAGGGGGTATTCCGAACTAATCTTCGAGGGAAAGTATACAAATTTAGTTCGCTAAATTTAAGGTGTAGCATTAGACACTACACTGAGATTGGGTTTCATAAGTAATTTCACGGGGCTTTATCATTTGCTGAGATTAGGCTTCATAAGTAATTTTATGGAGCGTAATCACACTTGCTGTGATTGGGCTTTATAAGCAAGTTTATGGAGTGTAATTAATTACTTACTTATATTTATTTGAGATAAGGCGATTGTGTCAAATTTCGTGCAAGTCATTTTATTAACTTTAAACGATATTGAGTTAATTGTACCGATGTGATTGTATTTTGTATAGTTTGCATGTATATTATATTATTGTTTATCTTCCTACGTGTACTACAGCTTATTTGGGACGAGATCGATGCCTTAAAGCGATCTACGAGTCACAATGCTTTCACATACAACTGACATTACTGAAAATTGGGGGTGGGCCAAACCATCAGTGGCCTAGAAAAAAAAGAGGGGGATGGGTTCAAGCCCCTCCTGTTGGATACCAAGTAACATTTTTCTCCGTAACGTTACGAATCACGCAATCTATTTTATAGCTACTTGAGCCCCCCATAATCGTTAAATTGCTACGTCCTTGAAAACAACCTGTTTCGATGAATGTATGCCTCCTCCCCCTCCTTTTTTTTGGAAAAAATACCTATTCTTTGGACTCATTACCATTCATTCTGAATCATTCACTCGTTCACAAAATGGGAATGATCGTTCTTCTAAGCGATTGTAAGTGATCAATTTCATTCAATTTAAGGAATGGTAGTTTTCATGCATAGAACATCTTTTCCATCACTACATCCGTTACAGTGGATAAATGTGCTAGCTCTTTGCCGTTGTAGGTTCCCTTGTAAACGTGTACGGAACTTGGAAGGAAAAATAAACCAATACTCAATTAGTGAAGCTAAAATAAACTAAGACATTTTCGACAGCTTGTAACTGCTTTCTTCGGGACTAAAGTTATATATAATTTGTTGCTACTTTGACTCTTATATAATCAGTTGTTTTGGATCGTCAGCGGATAGATGGATGATGGCATCTGGTGGAAATTAAAGAAAAAATAGTTGAGGTACGAGGACATTTTAATATTTAAGAATTGGGGCCAAGCTGAATGGAGTTTAGGGGTAGTGAAGACGTCATTAACAAAAGACTCTTAATCACATAAAACTACCTCGTGTAATCTGGTACACTTACCTTTAGATTGATAAAGGATGGAACCTCTCTGTCAATGAAATATTTTTTATATTTTAATGACAGCCAGAAAGTGGGGAATGTAGCTGAACAATGCACTACCCCATATAGCCAGTGTGCACGGACAATACCACCAAGGTTCTTTCATGCACTTAGCGAAAATGCTCTTCAGCAATGGAAAGACAAGGGTTCAGTGGCGTGGAATGGGTGGGGGTTATAGGGTTAAATCTCCCCCACTGGATATCAAAACACATTATTTTCTTTAGTATTGCATCACACGATCTTCTTTAAAGTTACTCAAGCCCTCACAATTTTTAAATTGCTACGGCATTGCAAGGGTTTTGCTGAAACAGGGATAAATAATTAATACAACTATTTAAGCGCAAATTGCTTTCTAAATTACATACACAATAGCATTACACAATATGAACACAATGACTTTTAAAGGACGGATTATAACTAGAAATTTCTTAATCTTTTTATGCAATATAACCTACTTTTTGTAGCATATGGACTTACTATAAGACCGACTACTTTTTATCTTATGAGGTAGTTGCATATTAGCGAAACGCCATGATGAGATGGTTTCTACGATGGAAAGAATCAAGCCACCGCTTTATCGATTATACAGGGTGACCATAAAGTAACTTACCTTATTATAGAAGCCCTAGAGCGATGATAGAAAGAGATATCGGTAAGGAATTTGGAGATTAGTTTAATTAGATCATGAGGAAACGATTAGAATTTAGTTCCAAATTTCTCCACCAAAGGGGAAAAGTGCCGCTTTAGGTGTGTAAACCTTGTTCATTTGCATAAAACCACTCCCCTCTGCAAAATAAAACCTTCCTACAAATTTTAAAATGCTCAACTGGCTGGAAACAGCAGTTATGGACTAGAAAGCGCCACTTTTCCCTCTGATGATGGAATTTGGAACTAAATTAAAATCACTTGCCCATGGTCTAATCAAGCTGGCCTTCAAATCCCTTGGCGATATCTTTGTTCCTCATCGCTCTAGAGCAGGGTTGTCCAACATACGACCCGCGGGCCGCAATCCGGCCTATTAGTCTGGTCTACCGACAATTGTTTGAAGTAAAAAAAATTCCAAAACAAAATTCTTTTTTCAGAAATAGGGAAAAACCATGGGAAGAGTATGGGTGATCCGTTTCCATATCGCAAGTGGACAAACAAATTCAAATTTATTTCGGGCAGATAAAAATATACATTACAGTATAAAACAACATCATATAATCGATCTGCCCGGGCAGCTACGGATAGAGACTATAATCTCTGATACAGCCCCCAGGCAAAATAACCATATAAATTAGAATAATTATAAAAACAGAAATAAATCATTAAAATTATACAAAAAAACGAGGTAATCTCCAATTATCTAACATGCGATCTTGAAAATAAAATACACACAATTCATTTCTATACAAGACATTTGGGCATCTTGTTGGATGTAAATATAGGACTTTTAGACTGAAATAGGGAACTGCTCGTCGTCAACTCTACCTCTGCCAAACTACAAAATTCAACAGCAAATATCTGAAATCCGTTTTACCGCCTATCTGCCACGTGGATCAGGACATCCCTTCGTTTCCAGCTGCCTCTTGGTTAGTCTGTAAAAACAGAAGTGATTGCTAAAGTTCCGGGGTGTGCACAAATCTTTTTTACTCTTGTTAAAGAATTCGAACGTTTTGGCGATTTTGGCATCCAAGAACCTTTTTCCGTAGTGCAACTCGGAAGCTACTCCACCACTGTCAATGTTCTTCAATGAAGGACATTTTCAAATGAAAGTGACATACAATGTTCTTCATTGAAGAACATTGTATCTTTGGTGTATTTGGCAGTACGGGAATTGTCTATCCAAGTTGAGTTCGGTGAATGGCAATTTTTGACATCCGCAGAACATTATATTGAAGTTGAGATCGGAGTGCCAAATCATAGCATTCTTTTTCAGAGTTGAATCTCTTGCCATCGTCGCTTGAACAGAAATCTGCATCTTTTTTTTTTATAAAATATTTCTATAAATTCAGTTGGCTCTGTAATGGCGTCTCTAACAAGTGAAAGAGACGCTGAAGGGAGACTTTATTTTTTTTATGAAAAACTCTTAAACCGCTGGCCCACCAGATCCGTAAAATTTTTTTAAATGGCCTACTATCTAAAAAGATTGGACAACCCTGCTCCAGAGTGTCTAGAATAGAGCAAATTATTTTATGGCCACCCTGTATACAGAATCTCGCATGTAGAATGCATTTCGTCTGATAGCGTGTAATAGTTCTAAAACAAGTGAGAAAAAGGCTGTGGCTTATGTGCAGAATGTCCAACCGGCTTGATATTTGGGTAAAACTCGCGAAGATTTTCCATTTTGCTCTTCATGTCACCCACTTATTGTTTGGATAATCTTCTCACAACAGTATCGTAAGATGGCGGAAAAGCTTCTACATCCAATCACCCCCTTTCTGTAAGCGCCATTTTACACATGTAATTTACTCAGGGAAACTTCACGGTGAAAGCTCGTGAGTGTAAGATCCCCTTAAAACACAGAAATGTGCGCGCACTAAAGAACAAGCGAACATAGAAAAAAATATCAAGAGATCGTTTAATGGTTAAATAAGTAATAGCCTATACGATTTTAGTTTTTGTTTGTCCCTTTGTTTTTATGGTCCAGGAATATACGATTTCCTTGCCTCTTCAATTTTACGGTTTGGAAATATATTATGCGTCCTGGATGGAATTAACGGCAGTACGTCAATTCCGAACCGCGGTGCCGTTACACGTAAGCTTTTTAGAAAGGGAATCTAGCCCTATGGACTTTAAAATGGTAATCACAAACATACTGGAAAGCTGCAGTGGCAACGCTTTCGTCTAACGTACGGTTATCCCAAGTTCGATTCCGAATTGTGCCAATAAAAAAAGAACTCTTACTGACTCAACGTAGTTCGGGGATTGGTTCTCTTGGCCTTAAAGGGTTCTTATTCCTCGGAAAACTACAAGTTCAGGGGCAGTCCTGAACCCTGCTAGCCTTGCGCCTTAACATTCACACGAATATTGGGAAGCTAACAATTGCAATGATCACCTGACTGTGTATGGATAATGGAGTGTACGGATTTAATTGGATTAATTGCCTTTTCATGTCCCCCTTTCCGCCACGTTCTTATTCAACGCCTTCTTCTGCAATGGCCGTGCGTCTGCTTCCACAGAATGCATTAGAGTTTCGGCAGTGTTTTCCTTTCCGGAGTCCGTGGCTGCCTCTGCTCATCGCTACTGTCTCGTGTTCGTTCTTGCCGTTTATGGTGCTTCTGTTGTTTCGGCTGTTGATGTCCTTCGCCTGCCATGCTGTGCCTTGCCTGACCGTCCTCTCCGGTTACGCTCCTCCTTCGTGTGTCTTCGGAAAACTGTTTTTTGGGGTCGTCAAATCATCACTCATTGCTCCTTCTTTACTTCATCAAATCTCATCTAGACTCTGTCCTACCTTTTCTAAATCATGGAACTCCGCCATGATTCAAACCAATCTCATACGGCATCATTCGTGGTGCAGGAATGAAACCTTATTATTATGGTTTTGCCATACCTTTTTTGGAAATACAGGCTGCAGACGCGGCCAACTTTTCCAATCACCCTTGCACACAGAAGAAGATGGTAAGTGGGAGGTACTTTCTCCCGGTAAGCAGCTGAACTCGTAATCCGATTTTGTTGATTATTTTGGGTTTACCAGGTTGTTAATGGTCTGCGTTTTACCCAGGAATTTCGTTTGTTTCTCGTGAAGAATTTCGTTTTGTTTTCTGGTAAAGGAAAAGAAGAGTAGGAAAACTAATGAACTGTCAAAACAAGCCGAACCTGCTCCAAAGCT
The DNA here is from genome assembly GCA_006491805.2 of Dysdera silvatica. Taxonomy (NCBI): domain Eukaryota; kingdom Metazoa; phylum Arthropoda; class Arachnida; order Araneae; family Dysderidae; genus Dysdera; species Dysdera silvatica. Next base: position 116,587,789 of record QLNU02015003.1, on the reverse strand, counting down.
CGAGAGAAATGAAGAGCTACGCGCAACAGGAAGAAAATAGCTGCTATTTTTATAGAATTATTTGTATCGGTGTGTCGAGCTGCATTTCAGAAAAATACTGTTCTCACAAGTGAAAATGCGGCAATCGATTTGACTCGTTTTTAATTATGTAAATGCGATAGCGTTTTGGTAATGATTTTCACACACGTTGAATAAAATTAATTATATAATAATTTTCACCTACCATACAATACCGATCATACAATAATTTTAACGCTACCAGAGGAAGAGGGATATCTACATGATGAAGAGCGGAGCGAGATAAACGTTTCATTAACTTATAAGGTAAGATAATAAGAATAACTTACAAGATAATAAGAAAATAAGGATAACTTACAAGATAATAAGATAATAAGGATAACTTACAAGATAATAAGATAATAGGGATAACTTACAAGATGATAAGATAACACGGATAACTTACAAGGATAATAAGATAATAAGGGTAATCCAAGGTAATAAAATAAGGATACCATGAGATAATAAGATAAGGAGGAATATGAGATAATAAGATAATACAAAATTTATATACATTAATAAGGATAACTTATGAGATGACACACCATAAGGATAACTAAGTAGATATAATAAGGATAACATGAGATAATAAGATAAGGATAACTTATGAGATAACAAGACGATAAGGATAACTTATGAGATAAGATGATAAGAATAACTTATGAGATAAGATGATAAGAATAACTTATGAGATAATAAGATAATAAGGATAACTTATGAGATAATAAGACAATAAGGATAACTTATGAGATAATAAGATAATAAGGATAACATGAGATAATAAGATAATAATATAATAAGGATAACATGAGATAATAAGATAATAATATAATAAGGATAACATGAGATAATAAGATAATAATATAAGAAGAATAACTTATAGGATAATAAGGGCCTGAAATTTGGATGCGTTGAAATGCAGAAACACTTAATTCGTGTGATTCGAGTAAGTGAAAGCCTAATAGACGCTGGCAGAGGGGAGAATGATCGACGACTGTAGCTTAATAGAGCACTTGACCGATAATCAAGAAGATTTGGGCTCACTTCCCACAAGGCGCTGAAAATTCACTTTTTTCTTTGCGAATATTTAATCAATTGAATCAATTATTGCAATGGAGACTCAATGGTCTCTGTGTTGAGTCACACACAAACCTGGATAGTGTTTTCTTTCTTTTATGACTTAAAAGATGACGCTCAAAGATGCGCGATCGTGATTCCTGTTGATATCTATATCTGTTAAGAATAATAATTGTCCAGATTAATTAACTGGTAGCTGTATCTGTTATGAGTAATAATTAACAACATTAATTCATTGATAGTAATATCTGTTACGAATAATACTTAACGGAATATATTGTGGAATGAATTTTTATATTATAGGTTGCGATAACTGTTTTGGTTACTCCATATTTGGCGGTAATTGACTTGGCGAGGAAAAGGTATCCGTAACTGCAATTCAACCGCTACTTCTACGTATCGGTATACTCTCGTGTTCCTTATTCTTTCAGTTGTATTTGTTTATACTTCTTGAGCCAAATAAGTTCTTTTTTTAGTGTTCTTGCATCACTTCCACCATTTTCCTCTCATTTTTTTGATCTTGCACTATCTTTTCGCTTTCAATGCGTCGTCAGTTAAGTCTTCACCAGTATGCATGTCTTATCCTCTTTACTTTTTTCTTTCATTAAGATTGCCGAACTCCATCTCCCTATTTTCTCTTCCTATAATTGTTTTTAATATTTATGAGTTTCTATCCATTTTATTGTCCCGCTTTATCTTCAAGTCGGCGAGCCTTAGTCTTTTTAAAGTTTCTCAATTTAATGATCATTTATTCCATGGAGAGCACGACGTTTTACTGCAAATAACCGCTTGCGTAATTTTCGTTTTAAATGGCTTATTACTTTTCTTCTAAAAGCTTTTATCATTGTTCTTCTTATCCCAATTACGAGTCAGCTCATTCCCGCTGCATGATGGTATAGCTGTTTAAATTATTCCCATCGCTCTCATTCGCCATCTTTCGGTTTACCCTGGATATGTTTCTTTTCATTTCAACTACCATTTTATTTGTGTTATTTTACTAACTTTGAATATTTAACTCGGCGACTCAAATGGAATTGAAAAACCCCAGCCTTTAAAATATTCCTTGCAATTGTTTTTGTTTTTTGGTTTTACGGCTCAAAGACTACAGTGGTCATGCTGCGCCGGGACCTACTGTTTTCCGAGGAATCCGAACCTCTTAAGGCCTAGGGAACCAAACCCCGGACTACAGTGAGCAGTGCGATCTTTTATGAGATCTCTGAGTAAGCGTTCTTTGTACACTGTTGGGAGTCGAACCCGGATTAACGGCGCACTAGGCGAACGCGTTACCAC
>QLNU02015003.1:116560587-116585265 GCA_006491805.2 Dysdera silvatica | reverse complement strand
ACTTATGAGATAATAAGATAATAAGGATAACTTATGAGATAATAAGACAATGAGGATAACTTATGAGATAATAAGATAATAAGGATAACATGAGATAATAAGATAATAATATAATAAGGATAACATGAGATAATAAGATAATAATATAATAAGGATAACATGAGATAATAAGATAATAATATAAGAAGAATAACTTATAGGATAATAAGGGCCTGAAATTTGGATGCGTTGAAATGCAGAAACACTTAATTCGTGTGATTCGAGTAAGTGAAAGCCTAATAGACGCTGGCAGAGGGGAGAATGATCGACGACTGTAGCTTAATAGAGCACTTGACCGATAATCAAGAAGATTTGGGCTCACTTCCCACAAGGCGCTGAAAATTCACTTTTTTCTTTGCGAATATTTAATCAATTGAATCAATTATTGCAATGGAGACTCAATGGTCTCTGTGTTGAGTCACACACAAACCTGGATAGTGTTTTCTTTCTTTTATGACTTAAAAGATGACGCTCAAAGATGCGCGATCGTGATTCCTGTTGATATCTATATCTGTTAAGAATAATAATTGTCCAGATTAATTAACTGGTAGCTGTATCTGTTATGAGTAATAATTAACAACATTAATTCATTGATAGTAATATCTGTTACGAATAATACTTAACGGAATATATTGTGGAATGAATTTTTATATTATAGGTTGCGATAACTGTTTTGGTTACTCCATATTTGGCGGTAATTGACTTGGCGAGGAAAAGGTATCCGTAACTGCAATTCAACCGCTACTTCTACGTATCGGTATACTCTCGTGTTCCTTATTCTTTCAGTTGTATTTGTTTATACTTCTTGAGCCAAATAAGTTCTTTTTTTAGTGTTCTTGCATCACTTCCACCATTTTCCTCTCATTTTTTTGATCTTGCACTATCTTTTCGCTTTCAATGCGTCGTCAGTTAAGTCTTCACCAGTATGCATGTCTTATCCTCTTTACTTTTTTCTTTCATTAAGATTGCCGAACTCCATCTCCCTATTTTCTCTTCCTATAATTGTTTTTAATATTTATGAGTTTCTATCCATTTTATTGTCCCGCTTTATCTTCAAGTCGGCGAGCCTTAGTCTTTTTAAAGTTTCTCAATTTAATGATCATTTATTCCATGGAGAGCACGACGTTTTACTGCAAATAACCGCTTGCGTAATTTTCGTTTTAAATGGCTTATTACTTTTCTTCTAAAAGCTTTTATCATTGTTCTTCTTATCCCAATTACGAGTCAGCTCATTCCCGCTGCATGATGGTATAGCTGTTTAAATTATTCCCATCGCTCTCATTCGCCATCTTTCGGTTTACCCTGGATATGTTTCTTTTCATTTCAACTACCATTTTATTTGTGTTATTTTACTAACTTTGAATATTTAACTCGGCGACTCAAATGGAATTGAAAAACCCCAGCCTTTAAAATATTCCTTGCAATTGGAAGTATACCGAAAATTTTCTGCTCTTAGGAAAAGAAATGGAAGGTTAATTTAAGGGGTCAAAAGGCTGTGAACTCTTTTTTACCTTTAAACCTGAAATTTGTTTCTGTTTCAAAGAAGCATGTTCCTTAGTTGCTCCAATTCGGCAGCCCTGGATCACAACCGCCCCTCCCCAACTTGTCCAAAGGGGATAATATAGTTTATGCATTCTTCGTTTTTCCTCTGTTATAAGACTTGATTTTAGCCATCAGCGTAAGCAGAAAGCTTATAAGGGGAAGATAGTTACAAGCTTTTATGGGGAGGCTACAGAGCTACAACTCCATCTGGTCATATGTATATATGCTACTGTGAAAGATCGGAATTGGAGAAAGTCGACATTCTCCAATTTGGTTGGTGAAAGACCGAATATTTGGTTATGTTCTTAGACATTCGGACCATCGACGGTGTATGTCGACAAGCACAGATAAGCTCTGGTGAATGTCGAAACGAGAAGACAGACAGAGGGGCGACAGACAGAGGCGACAAAAACTCCAAATCTTTTGTTCTGCCGCGATTGAGGTCAGGTGGCATTCATTTGTTAGACTCTCGAACACTCTGCTGTTTGTCAGTCTGATGCAAGGTTTGCTGGTGTGTGCAATTTGCTTAATTTTTGTTTTATCCGATACCCTAATTTATATATTGAATGGCTACTGCCATTCAATATACCGTGACCTTTTTTTTTTGAAACGTTACGTGCGTTAATTGTAAGTAAACGAGAAGACAATTGTTTTTATTTTTCTCAAGAAAAGTGCTCTAAAATACTTTCCGAAGTGATTTCTGCTAAAACTAAGTGCTGCAGTACACCTTTGGAGTACAGACGGTTAAAGCGTTTTGACGTTTTAAACATTAATGATGAAGAGAAATTAATTGTGCCGTTAAAACCAGGAGAAACGAATATACAGTATCATGTTATCCATGACGAATTGTTCAGTATATTCTCCGAAACTCACATCAGAATAGGCCACGGAGGAAGAACACGTACGTATGCTTAAAGAATTGCAAGTTAAGTACAAAAATCTTATATATGAAGTTGTGATGTTGAATTTAAATTTATTTAAACAATGTCAAATGAAATAGTGCATCTAAAAAAGGATTTGTTGTGAAACCAATTGTCAGTTCGGAGTTAAACTCAAGATGTCAAGTCGATCTGATAGACCTACAGTCACACAGAGATGGCGAATATAAGTTCATAATGGTGTATGGTGTATTAAGTCCATTTAACGGAATTTGTCCAGTTACGATCTTTGAAAACTAAGACAGCTGAAGAAGTAGCATCTCACCTTCTTCAAATATTTTTTAGATTTGGTACCCCCAGTTATATTGCATTCAGATAATGGTAGGGAATTCAGTAATCGAGTCATATCCGAACTATGCGCTATGTGGAAAGATGTTAGGATAGTTCACGGAAAGCCTCGCCATAGTCAAACACAAGGCTCAGTTGAAAGGGCCAATCAGGATATAGAGAATACGTTAACTGCGTGGATGAACGATAACGATGCAAATAAATGGTCAAATGGTTTGCCCTTTGTTCAATTTGGCAAGAACACCGCATACCACGAAGGAATGCGCCAAAGTCCTTATGAAGCTCTGTTTGGCGTTAAACCAAAAAGTGGCATAGCATCGTCATCTTTGCCTGGAGAGCAAATCGCAAATATCGAAACCGAAGAACCGCTTGAAGAAATTGTTAATACTTTTGAAGAAAATTTGAGCAGTGACCATATCGAAAACCATATTCCAAAGGAAAATATTGAAGAGGAGCTTCAACCTACCACATCTTCATATCCAGCCCTAACTGAACAACACGAGTTTATTTCCATGAAAAGAGAGGCCGCGAAAGCGAATCTTCTACTTCAAGCAACGAAAATGTTACAAACCTTAAAGAGAAAATTTTCTCCTGCTCAAGTTGGTGATACCAGTCTCTGATGTCGACCGTGATTGTGTTGGTGATTGTTGTTGGAATAGAAGACTCCGACTTTTATAAATTAGCAAAAAAAATGGTACCCTCAAGCAGCTTTATACCCATAATCAGTTCGTAATTTATAAAGAGAAGTTACTTTCCATAGATGAGATTTCTTCTCAAAAAATGTCGGTGAGAGAAAAAGTTGCGAAGTGGAGGGCAAGGCTACACACGCTATAATTGCAAAAAAGAAGTGTTGCACGGCTAAATGCAGTTATAAAAGCAACTCATGTGCAATTTAAAGTGTCATAACAGTTTAAGTCATTGCAATAAATAAGATTGAGTACCGTTAATCATATAATTAAGTAAGTTTATTATTGGTATTATTTTCTTTTCTCAGTTAGAATTAGAATGTACTGTTCGTTTTAAGGTTCAACAGTTTATTTATATGTGCTGTTACGTAAGTTTTCTCCTATTTTGACATATGTCATAATATGTTTTGATAATACAGTATGATTTAAAAATGATTTTAAAAGTAAAAGAAATTATTCAACATTCATCATTACTGCATAGTGAATATCGACATTGACCGGTGTAAGTCAGAAATAATGATATTTAGCAAATATTTCGGACATACACCAAGCGACTATGTGATTGTTGACATTCGCCAGATTTTGGTCTTTCACCGTAACATATATGTGATTATACTACTAATTATATATATATACACTACTTTTTGTATATATATACAAAATTGCATCACAGTTGATTGGTTATAACTCCCATCAACACCACCACCTGCTTACTCCAATGATCCCAGTCGCTAGATAAGTCGTATATGTCAGTATATGTACGTGACAATACCACAAATTATATATATAATCCTTTACTTCATTTAAGAATAACTTTCCAAGCAAAAATATCAGATGGTAGGCTGTTCGGGAGAGGCTCAAGTTTGTATCAGTCAGACTCGAAGCTATTATGTCCAAAACTGACACCCGTGGCGTTAGTTATTACTAAGGTTCCGCTGAGTTGTTCTTAGTAATGTTATTACTGTCCATGCACGTGCTATAATCTATGGAATAATATATATATATATATAATAATCATTACACACTGATCGTGTATAGGTTTTTTCACTGAAATAATACTTTCATGTTTTATTTTACAGGTACTTATTTTATAAGGCTTATTTAGTAAAGCTTATTTAGTAAGGCAAATTTTGCTTATAGTAGTGGGATTTAAAAATGTTAAAATGAATTTAAAATGGTAAAAATATTTAAAATATTTGAAATGTTAGATAAATGTAAGTGTAAACTGTGTTTTTTTTAAAGGTTTTAATTGTATCCAAAATATATTAATATTAGGTATACTTTTGATTAATTTCTTGTAAGATATATAAGCCCAATGGGAGCGCCGAATCAAATGAAAAATTAAAGAGGATGCTGATAATTTTCATCAAAAAATTATGTGCTCCCGCCATAATTGCAGATATAAAACATTAATGAAAGTAGCTTTAAAGAGGACCGTGTGATGTGGCATTACAGAAAGAAGCGTCCTTGCATCCAATCGAAATATCTAATTGAGTGATTACGAACTAAATTTTGATAATTGGGCAGTTATGACCCAAGTTCTGATAATCGGGTGGTTACGATCTGAATTTTGTTAATTGACAAGTTCTGATAATTGAATGGCTATGATCGAAGTTTTGATATAATAAATTCGTTATGATAATCGACCTGTTATGATCTGCTAAACTCTGATAATCCACTAGTTCTGATAATCGGGTGGTGATGATCTAAGTTCTGATAATTATCATTTTGCTGTTAGGCAGATAAATCCTAACAACAACAACAACGTAACAGAGATTTAAAAGTGTTTCATTTAACCTAAATAGCTTTGAAAAGTAAACAATAATTCTAATTAAAAACTGATATTACGTATCTAAGTTACGTTGCCAAAACTTTCGCCAAGTTGCTGATGTTTACGCCATTACGGTTTCCCTTTTCCATGTTGCCAACTTCCTGAATAGTATGGTCTAATGTTTAAGGTTTTTTTTAAAGGCATTTCTTGTGCTTTTGGAGTTTTCTGACCACCCAGTGGGGATCCCCCACCCCCTAGCTGTATTACTGGCATTGAACCTAGGTACAGGACCCCATTGAATCACTAAACCTTGAATCAGTATCAGTTGAACAGTATTACCCGATTTCTATTCTATCAATCTCTGTTGCAGTTTCACATAAGACGCTAATCGTGTAACTCTGGCGCCTTTTATTTCCTCGTCGGTTTGGTGTTTTTTGGCGCAAAGATGTAAAACACCAAATAGATAACATCTTGCGTTGGAACCTCTGTCGCATAGAAAACTAAACCTTGAACAACGGTGGGCAGAAACAACAGTACCATTAGATTCGCCCCTGGGTTGCCACTACGCTCTCTTCGGGCTCTTTTGGCTTTCTTCATAATACCTTTCTCAAAAGTACTGCGAGATGATATTGGCGATGATCAGAGATTTGGCGACAGAGGAAGCGGTAAACACATTACAATGCAATTTCTTGCAATAATGTTAAAATATTAGTGATTTTTCTATGAAAGACGACTAATAAATAGACTATTGTTTATTTTGTTTCAAATTTTGATACAGGCCGTGCAAATAGTGTTGGTTTAATTCTATATTCATGTAACTGACGTCTTCTTGTCTCAATAATTGTCTTAATTATACAATTGCTTATCGGAATTCCTTACTATTAAATATCAAAAATGTCAAATTTGGCATATCTGGAACTGCCAACCTTAAGACTATTGGTCTGCGGCTGTAGCCTTCTTCCTTCTAGATCGTCGTCTTTTACCACCTGCAGTCCTTTTCGTTGTCTTTCCTCCTTTCTTTGATCGCCTGCTCTTTCTTCTTCCCGACTTCCTTTTCTTCGATCGCTTTCTGGATCCTCCTTTCGAACTCCTCTTCTTCCGTCTAGCAGCAACTCTATACTGACCTTCACTATTCTGGACGAGAAGGCCATCTTTCAAGAATCGGTTCAGCATGGTTTCGATAGCAGACCAGCGCTTCTCAATGTCCAGGCCGTGCATTTGGCAAAGGAAAGTCTTGACATCAGCGACCCCAAATCCATTCTTGTGTCCAAGTCCTTCGAAAGCATTTAAAACTAGTGGCTTAACTGCGTCGACAGTCGAATATGAACTGAGTGGCCTGTGCTGCATTGTCGAAGATGTGGATTTAGGACGGTTTACGAATTGGATTGAGTTATATATGGTTAAATTGAAAAATTGCGTAAAGCTGTTAAGAAACTATTATCGAAAATGAGTTATTTATGAAATCGTGTTCTTAAAATCCACGATTTCTCGTTTTCGCGTGTTGATGATCGATTCACGCTTCATTTAGTTATGCACATGAAAATATCGTTGCCTAAAAGATATATAAAGCACTGATGATTTTCGACACGAAATTGCATTAATAACATGTGCCCATTAAAACAATTTTCTACATTTTTCAGGTTCTCATTCGATTATATTTTTATTTAAATGTATTGCAGAATGAATCTTTTGCTCTCAAAGCTTATTTTCATACGTTTCTCGCGATATTCCACTAGAATTGCAATCGCTTCTCTCTCGGTCCTCTCTGTTTTTGTTACGTCAGTGTCTTTCGAAGTGTGTTCGGAGGAATCATGGGGGTTCCGAGACGATTCTCCAGGGTTCCGTAAATTCGCAAAATATCGCCGAAATTTTCAAAAATTTTAAATCCTGCAATTTTTCCCAACGGGGTTCCGGATGATCCTCCGGGGGTTCCGCAAATTCGCAAAATATTGCCGAAATTTTCAAAAAAATTATAAACTCTGCATTTTCCTATGGGGTTCCGAAACGATCCTCCGGAGGTTCCGAAAATTTATGAAACATCGCCGAAATTTTTAAAAAAATTGTAAACCCTACAATTTTCCCCCATGACAATCCTTTAGAGTTAACTAACCGTAATTAATGCACAGGAATAAAACAGAGGTGTTATCTATTTTTTTATACTTATTCATATGCTTATATCCAAACTGTCAGGGCCGGATCGCATTGACAAGACAAATATCGAGGGCCCGCTTTTTTGAGGGGGGCCCGGCGTGGCGAAAACTCAACGCTACTTCAAAATTATTGACAATCAGACCCTATCACTAGGACAGTAATTTTACAGTGGTGCGGATTTCCTTGAATTTTATGGTTTTTTGAATGCACGTAATGTTTCGTGTGAATGTGTTACCTGTACCGTGGCTTTATTTTCGAAGTTTAAAATTTAAATTCCAGAACCGATTTAGCGAGCGATCGGATGTAGGGAGTATTTTGGTTGGTCCCATAATCCTCGTTATATACGATTTCTATTGTAATTACACAAGCTTCATTGTACAAGGGGCCAGGAAAATTATTATCATGCGCATAAATGCATAAAAATGATGAATTTTCAGAATAAACGAATATTTTAAGGGTTTAAATAATTTTAAGAATTTTTTATTCTTTTATAGAAAAATGTTCACACAACAATAAAGTTAAACTTCCCTTTTACTCCTATATGAGCAGAAAGAAAAATGGACGTGTAAACATACATATTTAATTATGCCCTGAGGCATAAAACGACGAAGTCAAATTTGTAGCTGAATTAGCCACTACAGTTATCAGGATGACAGAGGGGTTTAGTTTTATAATGCTAGGCCGGTAGTTAACATAAGATCAGATTAAACACGGCAAACACTCATATAGCGGAAAATTCCACAGAGTTATAAATCATTAATAGACGTTGTTGTTACTCTATTTAGGGATAGATTATCCATTATAAACTACCCGCAAATTTTATAAATACCATTCAATAACCTCAACAGATCTGGAAAGGGCCTCTTTAGCCATAAAATGTTATTGATTGACAGAAGATAAAGCTTAATTGTTCAAAATATTGATGGAAAAATGCTATACAGGGTGAATTTGACCTAATCTGCCAAACGAAAGGGGGTGATAGAAGAGCCCATGTGGAGCATAAAAAACCGTTGCAACCTTGTCCTATCTCTATCCATTTCCGAATTATGGTAGAAAGGAGGAAAATGTGTCAAGTCTGAAAAAAAAACAAAATTTGTGAGGTTACTGAAAGATCTACACGCAAAATAAGCATATGTTTGAAAGAACAGAAAATGTCTTATAAGACGACGTTATTTCCGTCAGGATATCTGAATTTAACGGCGAGCTACAAGCGCTGAAACTTTGTAGAAGTGAAAAATCGAGTTGTCGAAGAAAAATGTAACAGGCAAATCCACAAATACCCTTCTAGCAAAAATCGGTCAAATTTACCAAAATTTGTCCATTCTATCAGCTTTCGAATGAGCCTACAATAAACCATATCGGTATTCTAATTCAGGAAAAATTTAGCCTTTTCTCTGCAATACATCACTGAAATCGGTGTTCGTTGGAAAAGGCATTCGACGAATATTTGCAGATGTCTTCCAACCTTCCTGCGCGCGCATCCCGCCTAGCCACCCACATCGCCAGATCTGACTCCAATGGACTTCTTTGTTTGGAGTTTCTTGAAGCTAGAGGTTTACAGCACAGAATTTGTTATTTCGTTAGATTAGAGCAGCCAGCTCGACCAGACAATAGTAAAATTGAGGGATGAGCTTTCGCTAAGAGCTACAGTGGTTTCCCTTCGTAAGCAGGCAGGTGCATGTATCAGGTGTGAGGACGACCAGTTTCAGCAGCGGCTTTAAGTATCACAGATCCTCCCGAATGAATACGTAATTTAATCACAGGCAGACGTCTATTGGGATTTTATATTTTTGCATTTTCCTTTTTGAAAGACGTGGGAAACACCATACTTCTTTTATTTCCATTGTGTTTGTATACTTCAAAACAAATGTTACTTTTATTGGTTAGCTTTAAAACGTGCATTCTTGCACCTAAAAAAATAGCAAGTCTTTTTCGACGAACGCCGATTTCAGTGATGTATTTCAGACATAAGACTAAATTTCTCTTGAACTAGAATACCGATGTGGTTTTTTGTAGGCTCATTCGGAAGCTAGTAGAATGGGCAAGTTTTTGGTAAATTTGATCAATTGTAGCCAGAAGAGTGTTTTCGGAATTGTCGGTTACAGATTTTGGCGACAATTTGATTTTACACCTCGCCAATATTTCAGCGCTTGTATATCGCCGTTATATTTAGATAACCTGATGGCAATTTTGTCGTCTTATAGAACACTTTCTGCTTTTTCCAAATATGGCTTATTTTGTGTGTAGGTCTTCCAACAACCCCACAAATTTTGTCTTTTTTTCAGACTTGGCGCATTTTCCTTCTTTCTACATTAACTCGGAAATAACAGGACTACGGAGATAGGCCAAGGTCGTAATAGTTCTTTATGCCACGCACGGGCTCTTCTAGCACCCCTTTCATTTGGCAGATTAGGTCAAATTTACCCTGTATGCCAAATATTTCTACTCACATCACTAGTTAGTAAGAAAACCAATACTTTGATTTAAAACGTGGATCATTCGTTTTGCGAAATAAGGGAAAAAATTTAAGCAAATATTTTTTTCATTTTCATTGTATATTTCACACTTTTGAGTGGATATTTTGGGGTTTTTAGTGCATATCTGCATGCATATTTTGCTAGTTTTTTAGTGCATATAATCCGAGCTCTACTCATAAATCTGTTCTTGGTTACAAATGTTTTATTTTTAAGTCGAAAATTGCCGTTAATTTAAATCATTGAGTTCTTTTTATTTGTTTGGCTAATTGGAAGAAGGCGCACATTTCTATTTATTAAGTTTTGTTACGGGATTTCTCGCGTTGCTAAGCCGTTGTCGCTTGAATATAGGCTGACATATGAGAAAGAAAAGAATATATTTCTTTTAGTTCTGTTAAATTTTGCTTTAAAGAAGGAAAAAGGAAAAGAAAAATTTGTATTTGCTTCCCCTCCTTTTTTTTTTCGTGGGTAAATATCTCCCTTTCTATTTTCCTGGATTAGGAAAAATGTTTTCGAAATAGATTTTTTGGCCTCGATTCCTTCGGTAGAACTGAGCGTTTCCAAAGAAAGGTTTGTTTTGCTTTCGTTTGATTTGGCAACCGTCTTTCTAGATTGGATTAATATGAATGATTCGTTATTGGATAAAAAAAACTTTGGTCAGATGTTTTTTTCCCTTCTCTATTATATTTTTAAAACTCTTTTTTACAACTTCAACGAGTAAGAGCAGGTTCAAATAGTATAAAGAGGCGTAGTAAAATTGTATATATACGTCTTTACCGATTTTGTCTTTAATATTTTTTGTTATGACTTTTTTTACGAGTTTCTGAAAAGGAACCTCTCTTCTTCTGGGTTGGGTAAAAGTTCATGGGAAAGGTGGCTCTGCAGGATCTAGCGCGACATTCCCAGGAAGTGAAAGCTTTTGAGAATTAGATCAATCTGTTTTCACACCAAAGATTTATTGAATACGATTATGATTTATTAGTGTCCTTTCGTCTAAGCGAGCCCGTTTAAATCTTCGAAGTTTTAACAGTTAAGCCGACAAGTAAAGAATGATATATGGTTCTTATATAGCTTAATACAGGACTTCGAACTATGTCCACGTTTTTTTTTTTGAGAATCGAACTAGGAATGACGTATAATTATACAACTGCTATTCTTTATGCATGGGAATAATTTTTTTTCTTTTTCTGATGTCAGGATTTCCTCTAAATTTGTCAAGAAAATAGTTACTGTGCAATTATTGTAGGTGTTCAGGCAAAACGAAACTGACCCCAAAAAATAATCTTCCTAAAGTGAATGAGTATAATGAGTCATTCAATGAATGACCAAAATCTGAAATGATCGACTCCTGAAGTGACCGAGTTACAAAGACCGAATGATATTTAAAGAACTAGTCCAAGGAAGATATTCTCTTTTAACTATGCAAATAATGAATATATTAAAATAATACTAATAATAATTTTACCAATTTCTAGTAATTATAGAAATTTGTCTATACTTTTTGTTTGTGGGTATTGTTTGTTGAGCAATCTTCAAGATTAATTTCAGTAATTCCTGTCACACAGAATATATCTCAGCATAATGCTGTTTAATTGCTTCAGCAAACGGCGCAATTTCTTTAAAGTGGATGGGTGATTCTAACTGAGTGTTAAGGGAAGTCCTTAAGAACGATTTTATTTTGAAGCGCGCGCATGAGATCCAGAATGAGATTGACGATGGCATCCAATCAACATTTGCATTTTTTTTTCTACTTTTCGGAGGTCTAATCTGGGGGAAAGCGGCAGGCCTGTAACCAGGACGAAGGGGTAACTGGGCGCAAGGTAAAGGGCATATGGGGGGGTCAGGGCACCCGGGGATTATTATATATATATAAATAGCTCTATGGGGCAATCTGGATTGAGGCCAGGCCCCTGCGGCCCTGGCTAGCAAGAGGCCTGGAAATGGGGGGGGGGGAGGCAAAACGAGCAAAGAAAAATTACAGGATGACTTCAGATCGCAGTGCTGCTATGGAAAGAGTTTTTTGTGTTTGTATGGAGCAAGGATATTAAAGGTAATCTGCTCCGGAAAAAGTTGTATTTAAATGTTTGATTTTCTTACGGTCTTTTGAAATTGGCACGAGCTACCAGTCGCTTTATAGAACACCTTACTTATCGCAAGGTCCTTTCTCATGTGCTGTGGCCGCATCATTTATTAATTAATTAATTTAATTAATTTTGATTAATTAATTAAAATTAGCATAATTTAATTTTAAAATTTTTCGTGAAAGCATAGGTTTGAAAGTTTTTTTTATTTTTGTATTAGGCAGCAGAACCATCTGAAAATAAAAAAAAATTGGAGAATTTTTGCAATTTTTCTGTCAGAAAGTTTAAGAATTTCTTTTGAAATGTGTAAACAGCAGCCGTATTATATTCTAAGCAGTCGTAGATGATTACGTAACCAACATGTACAACTTTGGTTCCCCTCCCTTGAAATATATTACAAAACAATGGATTGAAATTTTTTCATAGGCTTCAACTTTTTAAGTGGAGAATATTAACATATATGACAGTGGAGAACATTATCATTGTAAACTTTGCATATTCAACTTAAGAAGACTATGCTGAATCAGAATTGTTCTTGAAGAACCACTTTGATCAAGAAGTGACTATTAAAGGAACACAGCGGTACCATGCATTCATCCCTAACACCTCGTCAAAAATGTTAGTGAAAATTTTTTCACAGGCTTACATTTTCGGGAAATGCAAGTGTCGAAATTACTTGATCAACTTCAATTAAAAAATGTAACCCGCTACATAGCTGTAATGTGTGAAGGAAAGTGGTCGTTTGGGTAATCATATGAGTCATAGTCATGTTTAAAGTAAAAAATTTTAAAAATTACTAAGTGCAAATCTTAGTATTCTTGAATTTTTCACCTGAATAAAATTTACATTACTGAAAAATCGAGCTTCAGTCTCAAATTATTTTAACACTGAACCAATTACTGTCTCTTATTTATATTTTGCTAGGTGATTTGTACTTATATATCTATTTTTGGTGTAAATTTGAAAATTTTTAAAAATGTGTTTTTTGAGAAATTAAAAATTTAATTTTTAATTTTGACTAAATATTTTTTGTCTTAACCCATATAGTGTTTTATATCATAGGAAAGGGTAAGATAAATGCTTTAAAACGACACCTATCCCAGCTGTATATCTCAATTAGGAGAGCTTCCACGTCAATTCAAAAAATTGCCCTTCATGCTTTTTTTGGTCGATTTTTGAAATTTTTAAATATCCGTAACTTCAAAACGAGTCGACCAATCTCAATAAAATTTGGTATTTTTACAAGTCTATATGAATAGTATAAATGTGTGAAATTTCATGAAAATCTGAGATGGTAAGGTAAAATTTTATTGAAATCAGGTTGATTTGACATGGAATGACCCGATACAAAATTTTTAGACGTGTATACGAGCATATTTTGTAAAATTTTTGATTTCTCAATTTTTGAAAATAAGCATATTACCTTCCACCGATTTCTGTAATTGTGCTTATGGATAGTTTTGTAAAAATAATGGCGCTCAATCCTCCAAATGCCTATATCCCCCCCTCTCTTTATGTTGAATTTTAAAGTTCGAAGAGTTTTGCGTGTAAATTTTGGTTAAGTTTGTTTTAAAACCAGTGCCTGTGCTTTAGACATTTGGCAGAAGAGTTTATAACAATAGTATGTATAGCGAAGTGGGGGAAGGGGTATTTAGGGATTGGTGAAAAATGCTGATCTCAGAAATTTGATAATCGGCGATTCAGGCTACGGAAGTAATTGGTAGCAAATAAAAATTTATAGGCGCCACTAGGCGGCTGTCTAGATTTGCCTATTGCTAAAGCCGATCCTGTTTAAGACTCACTGTAGATGCACCTGTGACATGCTTACGTCCTTTTTGTTGAATTTTGAAGACATGTATATCGGAACTAGGCAATGCAAATGGTTGAGTAGAACAAACTGCTTAAAATTCTGAAGCGTTCTCTTCAAAAACTGTGCAACGTAACGGAAATATGAGGTAACAGATTGAAAATCCACCAGAAATGGATTCTTTATCGCCTAAACCTGTCGTTCTGGACTTTCATTTTGCATATTCTGTTTGCATGGGAAGAAAAAACGAAAAACTATGGACTTACCATCGAACTCTTCTGGATAATCCGTAAAGAAGTATCACGAGATTTGCATATATGGAAAAGAATGGAATAGTTGCGTGTGAACGTTCTCGAAAGTAGTGTCGATTCACGCACATGCGCACCCGTAAGACAAAACTAGAAGCACAAACGTGTGGGAGGAACCGTTGGCGAGAATGTTAATCCTTGGCGGGGTTTTGGTGACACGTGGTACTTTTTGCACACCCTTTACATTTCCATGGAGCTCACGCCGTTGCGGAGGTAATCAGGCAGTTGCGGTAGCGGTATGTTCTCGTCGGGCTTGCGTACCTCCTCGTAAGGTACCAGGCGGTACGCGGGTGCTTCTCTTTCTTCTTGGTAGGTGGAGGTCCCATTGGAGTTGCTGGAAATCGTGGAGGGCGGCCCTCGTCCACGGAGTATTCCTAACGGAGATCCTGGTGGCGGCGGAACATTTAGTGGCAGCACCGTCGGAGAAGAAGAAGCAGGGGGACCCAGATTTGAGTCCCGCGGTTGCAGTTGTTGTCAGATGGTCGTTTCCCTAAGGAGAAGACATCTAACGATTAGAGAAAATGCTAAAACTTAATTTAGAAAAAACTAATGAAATTTTTATAAAACGAGTTAACGATCATACCAGTAGCGTAGCAATTCAGAACTCATGGGGGTCAAGTGGTTTTAAAGAAGATTATGTGGACTTAGAGAAAACATGTGTTTTGATGCCCAGTGGGGGGGGCTTGAGTCCCTGAGCCCCCTTTCCTATGTCGTTGGACCATACCACAATGAAAACATTCGTTTTCGTGTGATCGCTGAAATTAGACTCATCATCAACGACAACAATCATTATCAAATCATTGCAGGATGGAGAGAAGTTTCGGTGTCATCCATGGGCGGATTTACCATTTTGCCGCCCCTAGGCTATTTTTGCTTTTGCTGCCCCCTCCTACCCGTCCGCCCCAATCAGTGGTAGGAACATAAAAATTGATACATTCAATATACGCCAAAAACTTTTGTATTTAAAAAAAATATGTTGAAAAACAAACTCATAAATTGAAACATAAACATTAAACAATATTAACTTATATTGAAG
This sequence comes from Dysdera silvatica, assembly GCA_006491805.2. Taxonomy (NCBI): domain Eukaryota; kingdom Metazoa; phylum Arthropoda; class Arachnida; order Araneae; family Dysderidae; genus Dysdera; species Dysdera silvatica. The sequence goes on along the minus strand of QLNU02015003.1, from coordinate 116,570,144 downwards.
TATTATCTCTTCTTGGTATATAATAAATCAAATTCAATTTTATTGAAATAAATTTTAATTTTAGCAAAAAATAAAAGCCTATCGAACACTGGTATTTAAATGGAAAGCATGACGTCTGGCTTTCTTCTCGGCAAAACATCTGATTATATCATCTGGTATTGATTTTGTTATATCAGACTCAATACACAAAATTTTGCCGCCCTAGTCTATAGCCTAGTATAACATATTGGGAAATACGGCACTGCTGTCATCATACGTATACACTGAAGTGCCAGAAAAACTGGTACACCTACCAATGTCATGTAGCCTTCCTCCCACGTGCACGCAGAAGTGTCGCAACACGACGTGGCATGGACTCGACTAATGTCTGAAGGTATCCTGGAGACAATTCACACCAGGAATCCTGCAGGGCAGTCCACAAATCCATAGGAGTGCGAGGTGGTGGAGATCTCTTCTGAACAGCACGTTGCAAGGCATCCCAGATATGCTCGATAATGTTCATGTCTGGCGATTTAGGTGGCCAATGGAAGTGTCTAAAGTCAGAAGAGTGTTCCTGGAGCCACTCGGTAGCAACTCTCGATGTGTGGGGTGTCGCATTATCATGCTGAAATTGTCCAAGTCCGTCGGAATGCACAATGGACATGAATGGGTGTAGGTGATCGGACATGATGCTTACGTACCTGTCACCTGTCAGAGTTGTCTCTAGACGTATCAGGGGTCCCATATCACGCCAACTGCACACGCCCCATACCATCACAGAAGCTCCACCAGCTTGAACAGTCCCCTGTTGACATGTAGGGTCCATGGATTCATGAGGTTGTCTCCATACCCGTACACGTCCATCCGCCTGATGCAATTGGAAACGAGACTCGTCAGACCAGGCAACGTGTTTCCAGTCATCAACAGTCCAATGGCGGTGTTGGCGGACCCAGACGAGGCGTAAAGCTTTGTGCCGTGCAGTCAACAATGGTACACGAGTGGACCTTCGGCTCCGAAAGCCCATATCAATGATGGTTCGTTGAACAGTTCGCACGCTGACACTTGTTGATGCCCCAGCATTGAAATCCGCGGCAATTTGAGGAAGTGTTGCACGTCTATCTCGTTTAACGATTCTCGTCAGTCGTCGAATGTCCCGTTCTTTCAAGGTCTTTTTAAGGCCGCACCGCAGTCGGGGATTTGATGTTTTACCGGATTCCTGATATCACGGTATAGCCGTGAAATGGTCGTACGCGAAAATCCAAATTTTGTCGCTATCTCGGAGATGCTATGTCCCATCTCTCTTGTGCCGACTATAACGCCACGTTCAAAATCACTTAAATCTTGATAACCTGCCATTGTAGCGGCAAGAACCGATCTAACAGCTTTGCCAGACATCTCTTGTCTTATATAGGCGCTGCCGACCGCATCGCGTTACGCTGATTGGTTGCAAAGCTCCGTTATTTGCATACGCACGCCCCCCGGCGGCCACCCTTCCCAATGAAACCCTTGCACAATCCTCCTCCTGCATACGCACGCCTGTGCCAGTTTTTCTGGCACTTCAGTGTACGTAATGTAGTAAAAGAAACACAGTGGAATTGACTTTAAGCTCACCAGGCCTGGCTTGTTAATGTAAATCTACATTTTTAAGAGGAAACCAAGTCTTGATCCCCACAGCCGGAGTCCTGCGCCATGTCGGGACTCGTTGTGTCACCCTCCCAAGAAGTAACCTCTGTTCAAGCTCTTCGAATTCATTTCCAGCTGCAGGCTGAATCCCGTTTGGAATTTAAAATACCAGACTTTAAAAATCAAGTCCGTATAGATAATATATGGGTATGCGACATCCGTGCAGTAATGGTAATTTTTGAATTTATTAAAAATTTAGTGAACAACGCATCACACAACCATTTGGATATAAGCACAATAAGTTTAAAAAAAGAACAATACCTCACGATATAAAAGAACTTACATGCTAGTAATCATTTTCAAATTTCACAGATTATAATAAAAAGTGTATATAGTTGTTGTTTGCTTCGTTTTCTGGTGGCCGTGTTCGTCAACTTTTCATCATAAAACTTTTAGCGCATTAAACGCATTGACATCAGTATAATCCATCACCTCACTCTAGGTTTATTGTAAACCCTTTACTATGAATACAAAATAATTTAAAGTAGGGCTATGAAAATTAAATTGATCAAAAAAAAGCAGAAATCGACGTGATTGAGAGTGGTAAAGTTAGACATATTAAAAACAAAATGAGTTCTAAGAAATTCTTCGGCTTGAAATGCTGGAAAGCGTGTTTCATCATGTTTGTCTAAATTAAAAAGACATCGTCAATAACTTTTTTTAAAATTTTGATTTTTTAGAATTTTCTATCTTTTATTTAAAATCTCGCTTATTTTACCCGTTAAATCCGGAGTCAGCAAAAGTCTGATTCGCTAAAAAAAAGATTAAATGCATTGTATCTAACTATTATACCAAACAAAATTCATACGTTCCTTGCTACATAGTATATGTGCATGTCATAGGCCAGGGCCTTGCACAAGGTGGGGGGTTAACTCCCATTTAAAAAAAAATCCAAATTATTACCGAAGGAAAACAGCATTTGAAAAAAAATTTAATACTCTGGCATATTACAACTACGTTCTCCCCTTTTTTTTGTAAATAATGTACACTGACCAGATACATGGTTAAGTCATAAGCTTGAAGCTACTGCCCCTAAGATTATTTCATCAATTAGGAATGCCTCCATCCTATAGTAAATAAACAACGATTGTTTGATGATATATGAGGCGTTGAAAACAACAGTGGTATAAGTCCCAAAAATGAAATTTTTGAGTTAAGTCCATGGAAGTACCCTCTGGGGTTGCCTTGTTGCTTGCAACACTGGTATATGACCATAGTGTAATAAGTTGTTGCAGGATAGCACCACGTTACTATTGGCCAACACGAAACTGGATGGATCGATTGGACGTAAATTCTTTCGTATCTCATTTTAAGTAAGAATGGATTTGTACCATTGTTGTTTTCAAGGCCTCACATGTGCGTGTGGTTTTCCTCAGAGACTTGCTCAGGGCGCAAAATTTCTAGGGGCGCAAGAGGTTGAGGATTTTTTTTTTTTTAATTGCAAATTATTTACCGTAGTATTTTGTATATGGGCTTTCCCCGAGAAGGCGCTTCCACTTTTCTTTTCTAAATCTGAAATTTTGAAAATCTGCGTGAAACAAACCCTGTCCCCAGGGCGGATCCAAGCAGGGCACATGTGCCCCCATGAGCTAAAATGGGTTTTTTAAAATGAGTTAAAATTAGTTTAAATTAAAAATGATTATTTTCAAATAAAAAATACTTAAAACTAAACTTACAAGTGAAATTTTCAAGCTTTGCGCCCTCCTTGAAATTTTGTTCTTCATCTGTCTTTTCCTCCCGCAATATTAAAAAAAAAAAACACCCCAAAAATCGTCGTCAAATAAACTAAAATTTGTTAAAAAAAATGGAATTTTCTTATAAAAATATCATTATTATATCTTATAATAATGCATATAAGGTAGGCTAACCATAAATGTCGCTCCTTCCCTATCGTCTGCGATTTTTCGTCGAATTTGAGGGCAAGAAAGGGAAGAATTTTATTTATTTCTGCTAATACGGAAGGGGGTGGGGAATGGGCGTAACTAGCTTCGAAGTCTAGGCGGCTAACTTTTTTCTAGGTGGCGGCTGAACCGTATACCTCAATGCTTAGAAGAAATTTTCTAGGAGTTATCGCCCTAGTTAGGGCAATAAAGAGGGCGCCAAAAATCGTTGCGCCCACTGTGCCTCGTACCCTAAATCCGGCCTTGGCAGATAACCATACACGCCCCGCTACAGCCCTCTATTTATACGGATCCATCAGCAGTTCAGAGGGCGCTGCTCAGCCCATGCATACGCGATGACTCTGAAATTCTAATCATTTGAATAGCATACCCTAATTTGCATTTCCTGAAAGTTTCAGCTCAATCACATGATTCCTTCATGGTATTGCAATTTTTACAAACATGAGTTTATTAATGTGTATATAAATGTAAAAATTGCATCGCAATGTGGCTTTATGACCCCCATTAACCCCGCAGGACGACTGTAGCTACCTTCACGCTAGAAACATAAATAAAATTTATATGTAGGTTTTAATGAAAAATAATAATGGTAATGTCCTAATGCAGAAAGACTGCAGCTACCTTCACGCCACTTACATAAATAAATTTTATATGTAGGTTTTAATAAAAGAGTAACGAAGTTAAAATCCCAGCGCAGTACGACTTTAGCCATCTTCACGCCACAAATATAAATGATATTTATATGTAGGTTTTAATAAAAAAAAGTAACAAAGATAATGTCTTACGCAGTACGACTTTCACTATCTTCACGCCATAAATATAAATATATTTATATGTAGGTTTAATAAAAAAAGTAACAAAGTAATGTCTTACGCAGTACGACTTTACTATCTTCACGCCATAAATATAAATTATATTTATATGTAGATTTTAAAAAAAAGTAACAAAGGTAATGTCTTAGCGCAGCACGACTGTAGCTATGACTTTACGCTACAAAGCATACATAAACTTTATATGTAGATTTTAAAGAGAAACAACAAAGGTAATACCCTAGTGCAGGACGACTGTAGCTACTTCCACGCTACAAAACATAAATAAATTTTATATATAGGTTTCAAAGAGAAATAGCAAAGGTAATAGCGGTGTGCCAGATCGTTTAATAACCGACTTATTGAACGAAATTGCTCGTTTCTTATAGATAGGCAAGATTGCTCGTTGATTCATTCAGCGAATAGTTTGGCGCAATTTTAAGAGTTGATATCCTAGGTTGGCGCAGAGGTAACTTATTCGTCCATAATGTAGTTGCTCCTGATTCGACTCAGACGGTATCGTATGAACGGGTACCGTTTGTCTACCCACCATACTCTGCGGTTTGGTTCCCTAAACCAAATGTGGGGAATCTTTTCAGGTTGAAAGGCCGCAGTTAGTTGTAATCTTAGAATTCCGCATGTTCTAATTGCATCCAAACAAAACGGATTATGAATTATTATTATTATTCCGCTGATTTATGAATTATTATTATTATTATTCCCCTGAATCTTCTTTTACTCATAATACGATATATATGACAACGTAAAGCGGGTAAAAAGTTATTTTATTACATTAGCCTGGCTTTCGGCTGTTCCATTGGACAGCCATCATCAGATGCAGAATGAAAATGATATCGAACATCGAATACAAACATTTAAAATAAAGTAAACAATCGTGATGTGTGCAGGTATAAAGATCAATGTGCCGCTGTAAAAAACTTAAAGACCATTATATTTGATGGTAAAATGAATTATGGAAATAGAAATATAAAATGTATAGTGTGTAAAAGTAAAATGGTGGTAAATAATGTTATAGTTGGAGTCAAGGCAGAGTTTTAAATAAGTATTGCCAAGCATTGTTAATGTGAATGGGTTATTCCGTATTACAAATAAATGAACGAAAGCCTGGCTAATGTAATAAAAATAACTTTTTACCTTCTTTACGTTGTCATATATATTTTATTACTCCATCAAGCGGTGGTATTCTCTCTCTAACTATCTTTTCTTTTACTCTTTTATATTTTAAACATGTTCCAGATTATAAAGCGCACACATTCACAAGATTCATTCACAAAATACACTCATTTAATACATTCACAAGATACATTCCCAAGATTCATTCACAAGATTCATTCATAAAATTTATTCACAAGCCCGCAGGTTCCAAACCTTGTCACAATATAGATTCAGGTTCCTAGGAGAACTATAGGTTCTCGCGCAACAAGACCTAGGCCAAGAACTAGACCTAGACCAAGCCGCCTTTAGGCCTTAAAGCAGGAGAAAATTATTTAAATTAAGTTATTTAAGCAACGGAATTTATTCAAAAGAAATATTCCATATTATTCGTGCACTGAACACTCTATTTTTAATATCTTTTCGTTGTACAGGGTGATTTAGCAGAGATGCTGCCGCAATTATCGTCTTAACCGTGGAAAAAAAATTTCAGAGGAAAGAAGTATGGAAATTGTGTAAAGATGTTGAATATGGTATTTATTTTACAGGGAGTTGTATGTGCATGAAAATGCGGAATTTTTGTGTTTATACGGGCCCTCTACCAAAAAATTTTGAATTAGAAAAATATTTCATTATATTTAATTGGTCATTTAGAAAAGATGACATGCTTCTAGGTAGAATACTTGCAGAGTTATTGAGTTAAATTTCGTCAATACATTTTTATCGCTGTTGTCGCAATTTATAGACGAAATATTGGGAATTTTAGGTAATTATTTCTTGTAAAAAAAAAAGGAAACGCATACATGAACTCCGAATTTGATCAAAATGCTTCTCGTGTTTTTATTTTTTTTTTCCAATTTGTAGATGGCTCCTATATACTTGTCGTTAAACTCCAGCTTTTTAAATATTCGTTATCTGAGCAACTATTCCACGTAAAAACATGAAATGTTTTTATTTGTCTGAGTATATATAAGAAAATATTTTTTAATTGGAAATGTTTTGGTAGAGGGATCAAATAAAGAGTTAAATTCTGTATTTTTACACGTATACAAACCCTTGTATACGTGTTTTCAAGGGTTTGTATACGTGTAAACAAACCCTTGTAAAATAAACAACATATTGAGCATCCTCACATAATTTGAGCACTTTTGTTTCTATGAAGTTTTTCCTACAACTGGCGGTTAGAGCAGGGTTGTCCAACTGTTTTGGGCAGCGGGACACTTAAAATTTTTTCACCGCACTTGCGGGCCAGCGGTTTCATAAAAAAAACAAATAAAAACCCTCCCTTCAGTGTACCTTCTGGTTATTTGTTATTCACTTGTGATATGGAAAAGTGTCATCCATGCTTTCCTCACGGTTTTTTTGAAAAACAAAATTTAAAATTTTTGTTTGGGATTTTTTTTTTATTTTAAGGAGTTGTCGGCGGGCCAGATTGTGGCCAGCGGGCCGTATGTTGGAAAACTCTGGGTTAGAGAAGCAATTACGGTAGCATCCATTCTGAATCAACCTGTAAAGGTAAACTTGTTGGTTAATAAACTGATTAACGCATTTGGGAAATTTTAGTTATCACTTAATTAATAAGAATAATTACAGGTCCAGTAAATATATAGTTACAGCAATCGATGCTGTAAATTCCTTTCTAAAATGCTGTTGATTATATGTGTATTATAATGATGCATTATTATAAGTTGCATCATTATTATTATTATATGTAAATTATTTGTACTTGCTAAAATAAGCTCTCCTTTGTAGAGTTTCCCCAAGTCTAGAAAACTGATTATTTATTATTAGGAAGCGTTTTCAAAAGCCTCATATTCAGAATTTCATTCCAATTTGAAACAGGTTCGGAACTTCCGTGTTCTCCTATGTTAATTAGGGCTCTTCAGCATTCAATGCCCGGCCCTACATTTCCGTAATTATTCACAATGTAAATCCAAGCGCCCGAATTAGTTTGAACTGGTTTCGCTCCCTCTTTTCCATCAAATTGTCGAATGGGAGGGGATTGTTTAAATGAATGGATGATTAATCAGTGCTGGCATCCTCCCAAATTTAGATAATGGCATCGTTTGGTAAATTCCGTGAAGTCCTGCATTTTGCGTTTTTAAGAAGCGGGGGGCAGAGACGAACTTACAATTTTGCCGCCGGTAGGCTCTGGCGTATTTTGCTGCCTAATTTTGTCGAATGTAACTAGAGGCATAATAGTGTCAAACTCTTATTTTGGCGGCCGGTCCTGGCAGTTATTTAAAATTTTTCGTTTTGCAAGTACTCGCAAATTTGACGCCTTTTGAGCGTCTCTCTCAAGATGGCGCCCATGTCTAGTTACGCTTATGAACATAATTCAAAATTAACAAGGAAATGACAGAAAATCGTCAAAGGTCGATATTTAAATTTAGCGGGTTTCAATTAACATTAATTCGCAACTCTCTAATCCGCAACTCTCTAAATCGCAACTCTCTGTTTCTCAAGTAACTCGGTAGGTTTTCAGCATTAACAATAGCCATCATTATTGCATTTACGGAAGACCTTTACCTTGCCCTTTTTATTGCGTACAGACAGAAAAACCAAAAGCAATAGCGGGTTCAATATCTATTGAAACCCGCTGCTAAGTCCTATGACCTTGCGCCATACCCATTTGGAATAACGTACATAGAGTTGTAGGTACTCCTGCTTTCTTTCTAAATAAATTACTCTGAATTGTAACAACGTCTAATGCTCTTTTACGTGTTCTTAGCAACGCCTATTTGTAAATCTATCATAAAACACATGAGTCAAATAATTCTCTGTATTATGGTATGGATATGTATACACTTGGCCTTGAACATCATGATTAGCTTTACTTCTGACTACCCTTAATCCATACTAGGGTAAAATTGATTTAAAGGAACATTGACATAGTGTCTGGATATACAGAGTGTCTGTTAACGGCCGAAAGAAAGTGTATATAGCAGGATTCCTTGGAAATTCTAAGCAAAAAATGTTAATGCGAAAATGCTGACCAATCCGTATTTTCCGAATTATCAGTTAAAGATTATCCAATCTCGTGCCGTTTTCATTTGTTAATGCCTTTTATAGTCCAGTTGAAACGAATTGAAGAAATCTTGTTTTTGAAAAGGCGTGGAATAAATGTTTTTGATCGCTTACCTTTACGAACTTCGCGGCGGCAGACATTTTGTTGAAAAATTTGTCACTTTCGAAAATTTGCCCGTCGCTTATCCCATCGATAAATCCGTCGCTGAGTAGAGGATGCTGTGTTTTATCTCGTCAGTGGAATAATATTATTATTGCGGAGAACGGCGGTCATGTTGCTCCGTACCGTTGAAGTGTGTCACCAATGTATGTATCATTGAAGTATGTCCACCAATGTATTTCAAATGAATGAAATTCATTTGAAATACATTGGTGAGAAGTATTGAATATAAGGAACGTAGTAAAAGACATTGTTTTTTGCGATACGTTTGTGAAAGACATTGAATATCGTAAACACATTAACAGAAATATATTAATTTGCGATACATCGATGAAAGATATTAAATATGAAAACGTATCAGTGGAAAAGCATAAATTTATGATACAGTAAAACATGTTTATAACGACGCTGCCGATAAAGGTATCTCCTTCCGGTCCCTATACCATCGTTATAGTCAAATTTCACTGCATATCGGTTAAATATTATGTAATATCTTTCATTGACATGTAGTGAAAAGCTATTTGATTTCACTGCATATCTGTATATGTAATCAACAATTTAATATCAGAAATGTATTAACGGAAAGGTATTAACCATCGTTATAACGATGAACAAAAGTTTATATATGTATGAACAGTTGAGCTATTTCCAGAGCTGTTAAAAGAGTGATAGAATCGCGGCTTCATAATGAAACCTTCTAAATCAATCGCTTTAACATTATATAATTATTAGTTAAATGCGAACAGATATTCAGACGCAAAATGTTGTAACACTATTTTAAAAACTGTAAAGAAAATTGAAAGGTGAGAGGATGCTGCGCTAAAA
>QLNU02015003.1:116549612-116560487 GCA_006491805.2 Dysdera silvatica | reverse complement strand
TTTACATTTTTTAATTTATGTTTTACTTTACACTTTTTACTACATTTTGCTTTATGGTTTTCTTAACTATGTATTTTATTTTACACTTTTTTTACAATATTTTATTTTATGTTTTTCGTAAACACCATTTTTCCGTGAAGTATATAAAAGTGGACAGTGAATGGAATACCACAATTGGCGTAGAGAGTCTAGAATTCTCGGGGGGCAAGCCTCTACTAGCCCCCTCCCTAGTCACACCAGAGTATACCATCACTTCGCCATTATTATAACTAACTAAAAGTCATTGTAAGCGCGATCTTACAATAGATTTATTAGAATTAGAGGATAAATAGAATTAGAGTTCATATATATTAATCAATAGCAAGTGTCGGGAAATCAAATAGGTTCGGTAATTTTTATGGAATATTGTCATTCAAGTTTGCAATTCTCTCAGATGCTATTTACATTCGAACTTCACAAACATTTTACGTTGAACTTCTTTGTTTTCAGCGATTGTCTGCTATTAAGAGATTACGAGACAATTGTTTAATTTGAAATAACTGTCCCGCTATTTCGCTTAATATATTCGAGCTGATCTTACCATTCTTGATCAAGCATATGCTAATTAGACGCAATTTGCATATATATCATTTTCTTTCGTTTAATTTCGAGAATAATGAAGGGAGTTCTCCGCCCCAGTCTTATGGGAAAGTATCCGGAATGAAAAGCTTTGCTCGTTCCGGAATTCTTCTCTCCACATTCCGGGAAAGAAAAAGAGTCCAAAATTGCAGATTTGCTTAAAAAAAATGGCTATTCGTTTTTTATCCGCCTTCCCTCTCCATTTTTGTTGACAGTGCGGTCCGGAAAAAATGCGGAAAAAAATACTATCCGTCATTTGGACAGGACGGAGGCGGGTTAAAATATCTACAGTACTTCTCGTTTGAATTGCAAATCGCATCTCCCGGGCAAAGTAACTCCCCATTTCTTTATCTCGTTTTTTTTTTCGGTTAGTACAATCTGATGTCCAGGAAAACAGAACAGCTGTTTGAACTTAGAATTTCAGGACTCGGGGTTTCTGTGGTATTATTAGAATCGCGGAGAATTTTCCTTGCCCATATATATAATATATAAGCAGTTTCCGTTTCCAACGGAGATAGTATCGTTTGCTGAACTTGTTTACGTATTCTAACGTTTGGCGTATCCTTATTACGTCTCAACATTTCATGTATCCTTGTTTGTCGTATTCAAATGCTTTAAGGTATCCTTGTTTAGTGTATCTAACGTTTAAGGTATCCTAGTACATCGTTTAAGGTATCCTAGTACATCGTTTAAGGTATTCTTGTTTAGTGTATCTAACTTTTTAAGGTATCCTAGTACATCATTTAAGGTATCCTAGTACATCGTTTCAGGTACCCTAGTACATCGTTTTAGGTATTCTAGTACATCGTTTCAGGTATCCTAGTACATCGTTTCAGGTATTCTAGTACATCGTTTCAGGTATCCTACTACATCGTTTCAGGTATCCTAGTACATCGTTTAAAGTATTCTTGTTTAGTGTATCTAAGTTTTAAGGTATCCTAATACATCATTTAAGGTATCCTAGCACATCATTTCAGGTATCCTAGTATATCGTTTCAGGTATCCTAGTACATCGTTTAAGGTATCCTTTGTTGAAAGTACCCTTGTCATTGCGGAAATAATACGTTTTTTTATTGAATATGTTAGTGTCTGTTCCTTTTTCTCCCGATAGACATATGCTAGAAACGCTGTGTTATCGCTTTTTCTTGATCTTGGAAATTGGGGTCAACAATGCACTTTGTCGCCTGGAGAAGGCGAAGCAAAAGGAAAGGTTTGGCGTTCTTCCAATAGGTGACAACCTACCACTTACATTCCCCCAGTTCTAACGACTTTTTGGGGTTTTATCATCGATTTGGTACCAAAATTGTGGATTCATTTTACCCTAGAACTATAAATCGGGTTTGCATTAAAATTATAGATATGGTTTCTACTGAAACTGAAGAACGGTTTTGCACTGAAGCTATAAATTAGTTTTGTACTTGAAAAATAAATCTTTTTTTACAAGATCTATATATCAGTTTTTTACTGGAACTATATATCGATTTTGTACTGGAACTATAGATCGATTTTGTACTAAAACTGTAGATCGATTTTGTACTAGAACTACAGAGCAGTTTTATGGATATTATTTTATTTTCAGAAATATAGAAGAGCACTAGAATTGGAGATCGATTTTGTACTAGAACCAGGAATTTGTTTTGTACCAAAACAGAGACGGGATGTTTCATTGCCATTGAAAATTCAATGGCAAGAAAAATCGATATTATTATTTAGCATGGGCCAGACATAATCTCCTGGAATGCTTATAGTTTAATGATGTCAGGCAACTTGATCCCGTTATGGAAATCGTCGAGATTTAAACCAGACGGTAGACTCTAATTTCTTATCCACGAACAGCAACGACACGATAACGATATCTGAATTATTGATTGAGCTTATCGGGATTGCCTTCAGTACGCATGTACATGTACAGTGGAACCTGGTAAAGTGATCACCTTTATAAATTGACCACCTAAATACAGTGACCACCTTGGTAGATTGACCACCTAAATAAAGTGACCACCTTGGTAGACTGACCACCTAAATACAGTGACCACCTTGGTAGATTGACCACTTAAATAAAGTGACCACCTTGGTAGATTGACCACCTAAATGAAGTGACCACCCACCTAAATGAAGTGACCACCTTGATAGATTGACCACCTAAATACAGTGACCACCTTGGTAGATTGACCACCTAAATAAAGTGACCACCTTGGTAGACTGACCACCTAAATACAGTGACCACCTTGGTAGATTGACCACTTAAATAAAGTGACGACCTTGGTAAATTGACCATCTAAATAAAGTGACCACCTTGGTATATGGACCTTCTAAATAATGTGACCACCTTGGTAAATTGAGCATCTAAATGAAGTGACCACTTTTTATAACAGAGAACTGGTAGACAATTAGTCATGCCAAAGTCTGTAGTGTATAGTGTCAACCTTTGTATGGTGGCCATTGTAGTTCAGTCCCAAAGGTGGTCACTTTAGACAGGTTCTAATGCATATAGAGACGCATGCGAATCATAAGCATTTCCAGGAATATTTGCATATAGTCAGATCTCGATATAATATCACCTTCTTTTAAGGTTAGCCCGCGTATGTAGTTACTTTTTTTATGTTTCATGTCACAAATAGAACTCAGTATACAGTAAAACCTCCATAATGGACACTCTCAAATAGCGGACACTTCTATTTAACGAACACTTTTTTCCAATTCCTAGTCTCAATATTTCTATGCTCTAATCTTCCTGAATTGCGGATACCTTCGAATAATGGACACCTTTTCATATCCCGAAGTGTCCGCTATTCAGAGGTGTTATTGTATATGGCCATTCCGTTTATTAAGTCAATTTCTCGAATGTGCAGAGGTGATGTTACATCGAGGTGCATTTGCAATTACTAGAGTTGTAATTAACATAATTATTATAATCGTTCTCCTGTCTCTTGTATGGATGTACAGATAGAAGCGAAAGACCCATGCTGCTATTATAAATACATATACGAGTATGCATCATGCCATTTTCTACTACAAGTTGTATCATGTAAATTTTCAATGCTATTTATCATGGCCTAATCTCCTGTTTGGATATACGGATGGTAGTCATCCGACGATGTTAAAGACATGTATTTAGCATGGGTGGTTTAAAATCTGTCCTGTAGGCATACACAGAATAATTTGTGAGCCAGATATTATACAAATGGAAATGCATGTACCAAGTGTACGTAGGGAAAGCATTGGCAGAACAGACCGAAATAATTAAATTTTCAAAATGTGCCGTTGCATGTTAAGCTCTGGCTCTAAAAGCTTAATGCGGATGTCCGCGTTTACATCCGGTCATCGGGAATTATTTACGTCCGGAATAGTTTGATGGACAATCAAATGGTTCTCGTACTCCGATTTGATTTCCGTATCCGTACTCCCTTTAGTACGGAGGAATGTCAGTTCGGCCTATTTCTTCTGTGAGAATGATTGGATATGATTGGATGTGAGTTTGACCCTCAATTTTGATTCGCATTTCGGTTTGTTCCAAATATAGGCTACTGAAAATTTTAATTGATTCTGTTGGCTTGATAATTTGTCATTCGCTGGTTGATAAATCTTCAGATTTGTAAGCGCGATCATCGTGAATGGTAACGTGTTGAGCGCTGGGATATGGAAACATTGCCAAGTTGAATAATATTAATAATTAATTTGTTAATGTTAATAATTAATTTGTTAATGTTAATAATTAATTTGTTAATGTTAATAATTAATAAATTTCTAGGGTATTATGTTCATCGCATGGTGCTAAAGATTTCTTGTTTATGTAAACTTAAACGAATCAAAGTAAGCTGCAATTATACACCGAAAATGCGTTCAAATAGTGAAGGACCCTTTAAATAAATGAAGTTGTGTTTGAGACTTGAGCCCAGGTTAAAGGTACAGTGGATGAACGTGCCACCTCTGAGCCACCGTAGGACGAAGGGAGCTGTGGATGGATAGTGCATTAATCCCGACACTCCATATTCAGGTATATTTTTTCTGGTTCGTAATATACAGAGGACGAAACACGAAATTGACCACATGCTCAGGATGGATGCGAACCAGCGATCGTTGGAATCACCTACCAATGCTTTGACCGCTAAATTACTCAGTACAGCCATGCATGGTTTCTTTCCGCAAGTATTATCATACACCATAGCATGTAATTTACTCTCCGGCATGTTTAATGGATTAATTAATTGTAATTTGCTGTCTGGCATGTCACAATGTGATTTACTGTCTGGCATGCGAGACCCAAAACGTATCGAAGCCGCATGCAGGTACACATTTTATGTCCTCCCTAGGGCACATGCACTATCGTAAGAGCAGTGTTGACGGGGTTGAATTTTCTGCGTATGTCAGTGGGCACATGGAACACTCGTGAATTTTTGAAGCCGCACAGTGTCGTCTTAATGGGTAGACTGGGTGAGGAGGGGGCGGGGGGGGGTTCAGGCCCCAACCCAAACAAGGACCTCAAATTGGTAACGTTCGTTTATTATATAGTAAAACCTGTTTTAGCGACCACTTCCCTTAACCATTTTTTCTGGAAACAGATTTTCTCCACTCCCATAGACCCAGTGCTAAATTTACCTCCATTCAGAGGCCATCTCTCAGAGCGGCCGCTTCTTCACGGAACCGAGAGTGGTTGCCTTAGGGAGGTTTTACTGTATATATGTGTGGAGTTCTTTTAATTGCAAAAATTTAGAAATTTTGAAGTAAATATATAAAGCACCCCCCAAAAAAAATGATCAGTTCATAGCCCTCAAATGAGTTAGGACGGCATCTTCTGCCCTGATTTAATAATATTAGTTTTGGCATGTAACAATAAAATGATAGCGACAATACAATGTTAATATAATAAATACAATGTTAGCGATGTTTCTTGACTAAACCGTGGGATTTTTATGTCATAACACAATTCAAGAACATTACGAGATTGTAAGGGTTGAATTTTTGACGATTTTTTTTACTTGAAATGATTTGACGACGGTACTATGTATTATTAAATTAATTGAAAAGGACAACAAATTAACACAGTTTAATAAAGTTAAATCGTCTACAAACTGTTTCAATAACCCAGGGCTATTTTCGTCAGAACGGCCGGTGATAACACACCGTGTAATACCAAACCCGTGTTACAAAGGGCGGTTACATATTACAAGTATAATAAAATAAACAGTAAAAATAAATCAAGCATATGGATTTCCTCTAACCTATGTGCTTGTATTTTTACCGTTCATTTCTTTATACCTGTAGCCGCCATTTGTAACACGTATTTGTTATTACACATTGTGTTATCGTTGGCCGTTCTGACGAAAATAGCCCAGAGCTATTGAAACAGCTGTAAATGATTAAACTTATTAAACTGTGTTAATTTGTTGCCTTTCCAATTAATTTGATGTTTTTTTTTAATTTTTAAGTGTCTAATCTGAATTTATAGAACCATCTACTATAAAAAGTAATAAAGATGGAGAAAACTAACAAGAACGGAATCGGATAAAAAAACCAAACAGAAATACAGACCCTTAAGTAATATGGGTGGTCCTTTGATCTGACATACAATGATATCCTGGACAAGAAATATCCTAGACGGGGTCCTTGTTGCGGGGTCCTAGACAGAAGCCTTTGCAGTAATATAGTTATGGCAGTGCCGGATTTACGTATAAGTCAAGTGGGCCCATTCTTAGGGTTTGCATAAGCCTGACGTTCTCGACGTTTTGGCGTTATTTTAATTTTGTCTATGCACAAATAGCCGAGAAGGTTTTATTGGTAAACCTGAATATCGAAGATTATGAACTTCAAATTAAAACTCGAGATTTATTGGCTGAATGTGCGAGGGACACGTCCTTTAGGGTCTCATTCTATCTTTCCGTCCTAGGATATATAAAAACTTTAATCCGACATTGAGTTATGCATTTCTGATCCGTTTGTTTAAAATATTGACATGATCAAAGTCTAACGGAATTTTCCGTATGTTAATTTCAACGAATTATATCATAGCGTTATATCATTTTTAATTTTTAGCAGGATTTGGAAAATACTTCTATGATATTATGATATTTTAGAGCGGCATTAAGTCTATTATTTATTATTGTCATTAATAACTTACTAGTATTAGTTTAAAAGTCATTAGTTTTAAATCCTTGCATACATCAAATCAATGTGCTTAGGTAGATTAATAATAGACAGGGGTTTTATGTACTATATAAATAGTAAGAAATATTGAACTGTACGAATGAAAAAAAAGTCAAACTACTAGGTGTTTCAATGATGTCATCATGTGCAGGTAATTACTAAGTACCCCCCGATGCACTTGCTGATCACTGGTGTGTGATAATATCACTAATAGTTTGTGATAATATCACAAATAGTTTGTGGTAATCCCACTAATGGCTGTGTAATAATATCACTAATGGCTGAGTAATAGTATCACAAATAGCTGAGTGATAATGTCACTACTGATTATATGGTTATGTCACTAACGGCACACTAGTGGCTAATAAGAGCATCAACTCCCATTCTTTCTGTTTTGTCAATTAAAAGAATGTTGTAGTAAATGGTTATAATGATACAGTTGATAATGTGGTTAGTTTCAATACCACTAAACAAATACTCGTCTAAAATGAGCCATACTATGGAAAATAAATACTTTCAAATATGATACTTACATATATCCTCTGTTGAGCCTGCAGGCGTGCATCATTTCGGTGGATGACGGGTGATGAAGATGGTGCCCTTGGTTGTTGCAGTCGTTTGGTGATACCCATATACTGGAGTTGTTGCCACCATCGCTGGTGCAGCAAGGGAACTCTGAGGCGGCATTTCGCAAGTCTCGGTGCAGCAGAAGGAGCAATGTGGGATTGACAAACGCATGAACAAAGCCTACGTGTAACGTTATCTCGTAGGTAATGGCATAACCTGGTCGGCCGGGCTGGATCAACGTTAAGGTGAACAGGGGACCCCAAAAGAGGATGTATGCTGCTAAGATGATTGCAAAGCTTTTGACACGCCGTATTCCTTCTTGTTCTAATCGATGGATGTAACTTTGGATTTGCTGCGACTCGTTGACACCGCATGAGGCTGATCCTCTGTCATCTGATCGCACCGAGATCATAGTAGTTACCAGACCTGCGATCCTCACCGCCTCGAGGTTCGAACGGGTGAGATCGCGATATAATTTGCGCAAGTGGACTCCAGTGAGGGACACACACATGACGTTGACGGTCACCCAAAGCACATTAAGTACGTAGTGCCTAACGGGACCGTACACCATCGGGCAAGCATCCGCATGGCCAGCAGTATCTCTGGAGCTGGTAAGAGCTCCGCTCAAGAGAGTAGGTCCCAGGTTGATGGTTAAGGAAGCGAACCAGATGATGAAAAGACCGAAGATTATGCACTGTGGGTTGTCGAGGAAGAGCGGATTTGGGTCAGGTCGCAAGAAGGATGAGGATGGATCCGACACTTGGTGATTGTCCTGACTTTGAAAGTTGATGTCCTGGTCCGGCAGTAGGGAGGCGTCATTGATGACTGATGTGAGCATGTTAACCGTTGAGACTGTCACCAGCAACAGAAAGGCCGTCTCGATAATATTGCAGTTGGGAAGTCGCTGGCAAAAGAGAACGCCGATGCCCAGTAGTAGCAGTAAACTAGCTCTAACACAGTCCACTAATCCTTGATGAAACAATAATCCTTGCGACCACCTAGAATGATAAATTTTCGTATTCCTTATGAAGTTTACTTATAACACTTAGTTGATGCAATATAGCTTTGAAAATACAAAGTGCGGAAAATGGTAGACAAGTGCAGTCAGACTTCCATGTACGAGGGCGAATCAGAAAGTCTTTGCCCCTATTTTTTATTAACCAAAATAAGGTACCTACAGGTAATTACAACTATACGTACGTTACACTATTTTTCCACATAGTCCCCACACCGGTTCAGACATGTGTCCCATCGCAGCACTAAATTTGAGATGCCCCTGTGGTAGAATTCGTCCGGCTGACTGTAGAACCACCGTCGGACTGCTGTATTGGCTTCATCGTTGCAAGTGAATTGCTGTCCTGCCAGAAACTTCTTCAGCGGACCGAAAACGTGGAAATCACTAGGGGGCGAGGTCCGGACTGTATGCAATCAGAACCGCCGACAAGCTCCGGTCATTTCACTGGGAGAGTCTGGACCACCCACCATACAGTCCGGACCTCGCCCCTAGTGATTTCCACGTTTTCGGTCCGCTGAAGAAGTTCCTGGCAGGACAGCGATTCACGTGCAACGATGAAGCCAAGACAGCAGTCCGACGGTGGTTCCACAGTCAGCCGGACGAATTCTACCACAGGGGCATCTCAAATTTAGTGCTGCGATGGGACAAATGTCTGAACCGGTGTGGGGACTATGTGGAAAAATAGTGTAAGGTACGTAGAATAGTACGTATATTTGTAATTACCTGTATGTACCTTATTTTGGCTAATAAAAAATAGGAGCAAAGACTTTCTGATTCGCCCTCGTATATATATATATATAGTCTATATTATTCATAGAAATCCGCCTTTTCAATTGGTGAAAATTAGAAGCAGCTATAAGCCTTAATTCTCATTCTGTGGGCCCTGCGGTGGTGCAGTGTGGTAAGGTGTTCGCCTAGTGCGCCGTTAACCCAGGTTCGACTCCCATCTGTGTAAAAGGGAATTGTTTACTGACTAACTTCTTAGTGAAATTCGGCAGGGAATGGTTTCCTAGGCCTTAAGAGATTCAAATTAAAAAAAGAAACTGTAGGTCCCAATCGCAGCATGACCTTTGGTGTCATTGCCCCATTGTCAGGTTCTCTTTTCTTCACACTTTCCTTGGAGATGGCAATTTTTCACACTCAACGAATTCTGGACATTTATATCCGAAGAAATAACTCTATTTAACGACAAATTAAACATTTAAACTTTTTTATAAATACGCCTTTTCGGCGGAGTCTCCGAAAATACGTGCTTTCACGGAGATGGTAAATAGAAAACTGATATTATTTTGGAATTCCAAACACAAATACACATACTGTTGCCAAATATGTGAAGTTAAATTATATGCAATATTGTGTTGCCAGATACGAAAAGTTAAATTATGTACATTTGGAAAATATCAAATAAAAAGGAAACGAATTGGCATGTTGTCAATTTTAGAAACTGTAATTATTAAATTTACATTTCTTGATATCCCAGCTGACAACAATGATATGGTCAAACGATAATTACAAAAGTTATGCAAACAGGTTTTTATAGTGGCAACATTCCAGAAAGCCCTTAATATAAAGACACATTAAACTTAATGACGAATTGTTTTTAAATATGGACTTCCTGACAGCGAAAAACTCAGACAAATATCCTGACCCGAGAAGTGAATATATTAGACACCTGGAATGTGAGAGAAAGAAATACGCTAATGACACACTAAATAATCTTCAGCTAACTTATAAGAACTCATTAACACTTAAAGCTGCAAATTTTAAGAATATAGTGGAACACGCAGAAAAAGGATATTTAGAAAAAAAAAAACATGGAGTTTTACAATGGACTGAAACCAGACAACGCGACATCAGCTCAACCTGAAGATGAAGAGAGAAATTTGGAATTTAAGGCGATGAGAAAATTTTCTATTTCCATTTTTAATTATATTAATCAACCATCTGCACAGTAACTTTTATTTTTATAAATATTTAGCCCATGAAAAGAGGATTTCCGCACAATTCGATGCGAAGTGTGGGCGGAGGGGGAGCATATCCAAACTTTAAAAATCGTCCTGTTTTACAGAAAAATATCTTTTCATACTAATAGTGTTGAATCGTGTATTAATACAAGGGAAGTAAATAAAAAACTTTTAACTGAAGCTGAAAAAGGCATTTTTTAGACTTTTTTTTAGTTTTCTAGAAGTTAATAAAACTTAGGGTGCGCCTCTTTTCTTGTTTCTGTAAACCCTTCAATTATGTTTGTTAAAGTCCAGTCACACGTTTCAAAACCTTAAAGTTTTATATAGGAAACTTTTAACGAATGAGTTATTTTCAAACTTTCAAGTCATATCGCATTACTAAACGAAAAACTTGATTAAATCTGTTTCAATTCTTCTGTCTTCACTTTTTTTTACCCCTTGAGTCCATTAATATTTATAATGCAAGTGAAAATCTAGTAAACTAATTCTTACAAGATGTTAGATATAGTGAGAGTTCAGGTTAGTAAGACGGTTTTATCTTAAGATCAAAGAATCCAGATTACTACA
>QLNU02015003.1:116534985-116549512 GCA_006491805.2 Dysdera silvatica | reverse complement strand
CCCAAGTAATTGCAATTTTGCATATATTGTGATATAAATGCATATGTAGGGTGCTTGTCTACTTTCTCCAGCAATAATTTTAAATTCCACATCTGTTACTTATTTCTAGTGTTCTCGGCCAACTGTAGTCCTTTATGGGGGGAAACACTTCTTCTAGCTCCTCATTACTTTTTCTCTTACACCTCCTCAATAGTTAAATTATCATACCTTTCTCATGGTACAGGTATATTTTAAATTGAAATGTAATGTCATTGAACAACGATGTGCTGTAATGTACAATAGCAAAGAAATTAGGCTGTTTTATTCCTAATTTACACTGCATGAAGTAACTACGCTTTGACTCATTAATTAAATATGCTCAAAAAAAAATTTTTTTAACTTACAATAATTATAAATTTCTTTTTTTCAGAATCTGTAAATTGAAATTCTAGAAAATGTATAGATATATAGAAATTAGTAATGAAAGTAAACAACAAAAAATTGATGCAAAATGATGAAATTTAATGTGAAAAGTTGATCCAGAAAATCTAATGTATAGTTTTAAATTCTTTTCATATAACATACAGCAATTATAATCGCCTCTAGGGTAAAACCTCTGGTTTTACCCTAATCAGTTTGTTGACACCCTATAAGTCTGTTGCTCATAGCAGATTATTATATTTAAAAAACTGTATATTTAACCTGAATAAAGTCTAAATATTATTATTCTGGTGTCATCAGCAAAGCTTGTTATTAGTAAGTTCCACATGTATTGGTGTAGACTTTTTGTTTTATGATTTTTAGAACCTTCTTTCGTCGTTTATCAAAGATGGCAGTACCCGATGTTGTCTTTGTTTTGGGTGCACCTGGAGCTGGTAAAGGAACACAGTGCCAAAAAATAGTTGACGTTAGTATCTCATTTCGTTACTTTCTTTATCCACCATAATTTTTATAGCCTTTGTGTTACAATGCACAATTCTTTACTATGTTTCTTGTTTTGAAAAATTCATTGACATAATAAATATTGAATGGAGGATGAGGGCTAACCCACCCTCATTCATTGATTTATTTTTATAATAAATTGCAATATATATATATGGGTATTCTTATCTATCTTGTTAGAAATTTGGCTACATTCATTTGTCTGCCGGTGATTTGCTGAGAGCGGAACGAAACAGACCTGGATCGCAATATGGGGAACTTATTGAAACACATATTCGGAATGGACATATTGTTCCTGTTGAAATAACGTGTCATTTGCTAGATGATGTAAGCATATTTATGTATTTTACCTTTGTGCCAGAGAGGGTGGGGCAGAAACCCAGTTAGGCCAAAGTTAAAGAAAATAAATTCTGCTCCATCTTGAATATGTGCATTTTTATAACTGAGTTGTCGTGCAAACTACACTGGTGTGCAAAAACTAAGGACGGGACAGTTTTTTTGCGTGTAACGTGGCACCCTAGTGTTTTAAATGGGTACAAAGCATACCATAATATTTCCAAGATGTAAGATTATGGAAACGGTGAACAATACTGACCAAGAAAGGAATCCAAAGGATACAAAGGACTTTTATTCAAAAGTGGGCTTTCAGCACAGGAGGACACAAACGTCCATGCGACAGGCAAGAAAAACAGTTTTCAGTAGGGGATATGATAACCCCTGATTGCGATGCAGGATGTACACCATCTGTTCATGCTCAGTAAGAGGTTGTCGACAAGCTCTTGAGGCATCATAGCCCATTCCTCTTGTAGCGCCGATCACGACTCCGAAATCGTTGCTGGCAGATGGCAACGTGCTGGCAGATGGCAACGTGCTGCCAGGCATCTCCCGAGAACATTCCACACGTGTTCTATTAGATTCAGGTCCGGAGACCGTGCGGGCCATTCCATACGATGAATATCTTCACTCTCTGACAGCTCAGCGACAGCAGCTGTACGATGAGGTGTAGCGTTGTCATCCATGATGAGGAATTCTGGGCCCACAGCACCCTGGAAAATACGTACATATGGCGGGAGAATTTCGGAACAATAGTGGCCACCACTCACTGGACCTCCTTGGAAAATGTGGAGCTTCGAACGACCACCAAGCATTATGCCTCCCCAAGCCGGAACTCCTCCACCTCCAAATCGGTCCCTTTCGACCATGTTGGAGGGGTGATTGTGTATTTTCCACTCTCTCCAGAAATATAGACGTCTAGAATCGCTAGTTAGAATAAATCGGCTCTCACCTGTAAACAGAACTCGACGCCATTGCTGAGCTCCTCCATTCCTTACGTTCCTGGCACCACAGAAAACGCCATCCCTGATGGGTAGGCGTCAAAGGCACATACTGCATGTGTCACCAAGTGAATAAACCGCCTGCATGTAACTCCTAGCCACGGTAAAATGCAATAGCAGCTGTCCAGTAGTGCGTTACATGTGGCTTGTGATTTCACCCGCTGTAAGTCGTCAATCTCTCCTCGCCTGTAGAACAAGATACCGGTCCTCCCTTGCCATGGTTGCTCGTGGACAATCACCACTAAACCTTCGGACAGCTGTTCCTGTCGTTCGAAATGCCGTCCATGCTCGTGACACGATGCTGTGTGCGATTACGAACTCCTCGGCCTCACTCGTCACACTTCGACCTTCTTCCAACTTTCCAATAATTCGACCTCCAGTAAAATCATCCAGATGTTGTCTACGGGGCTGTCTGTTGAATATCTCGCACTGCTACAGCAACTTGCCGTCGTTCAAACCGATATACACTGTGCAATAACTCCTACTGAAATGCTGAGCGAATACCGCCCTCGTGCTTTATACCCTACCCACACGCCCACATTACATCATGATGCGTATACGCAAATGCCCTACCGTGTAGGACCCTAGGCAGTCTCCTGATTGGTCTTTCGGTCAGTTCTGCCTGTTCGTTCCGCTGTTATGTTACTTTTTCCATCTCGTCCTTAATTTTTGCACACCAGTGTATATACTGTACACAACCTCTGTTAAGTATGTTATGAACTGTAGTTGTATGTTTTCTTCGTTTAATACATGCAGTTTTATTGGGAGTATTACACAAAGGTGGCGAATTAGGCTCGCCAAAGGTGAATAATTTTTTTTGGTATGGCGAGTAAATTTCCTAGAATTTCAAACCTCTTAAA
The DNA here is from genome assembly GCA_006491805.2 of Dysdera silvatica. NCBI lineage: Eukaryota > Metazoa > Arthropoda > Arachnida > Araneae > Dysderidae > Dysdera > Dysdera silvatica. Next base: position 116,546,397 of record QLNU02015003.1, on the reverse strand, counting down.
TCCTTTCTCACCTTTTTGGCTGGTGGTAAAATGTTCGTTGGCAGTGAGATTTTTCAGGAATTCCCACCCCTGGTATTACATGTTCCGCTGATCTAATGGTAAGTATCCTAGGAAAAGGAGGGGCTCAAGTCATGGGCACCCATAACAGTAATTCTAGAGGGGGTGGGCTGAGAAAAATCATCTCCTTCTCAAGCTCCTGAGAATTTTAGTGAATGTACAAGATACCAAAACGCTACAAAAATAATTGATACTGCTTGACAATTAGTAATGAGCTAAAAAGTACCTTATTTTAAAATGTGACTGTAAAACTTTTGAAAGTAAATGCATAGCAGGTTACGGCAAATAAAATTTTTAAACGGCTAGGGAGGCTCGAGCCCCTTCTCCCCCCCTTCATATGGGCACCCATGACTCAAATCCCCCATCCTGTAAGAAAGTAAATTATTCACGAAAAACACAAAAATCACCCCGGAGGCTTTGTGTGTTGACCATAATTTGGCAATTGTGTTAGCCCTGAGGAGGGTAATCTATCGTACAACCTTTAACTACGTAGAAAGGGAGTTCGTTCCTGTCCTCAATGGGATGCAGTCTAAGGTGCTCCGTGATCAACGGAGTTTAAATCCGGGTCGGGACTATGCCTCTTTTTCTCCTGTAACGAAAAGCTCTAGTTTGAACTAAAAACGTTAATGTCGGTATTATTTCCTGTATATTTATGTTTTTTAAATTAAAGACATTGATTATATATATATTCCTTTGTCTTTTAATCTTGATGTGTATATAGGCTATGATTGAAAGTTCATCGAACAAGTTTCTCATCGATGGTTTCCCCCGCAACAAAGACAACCTCGATGGCTGGAACCACGAGATGAAAGACAAGACCAATGTTCAGTGTGTCTTATTTATCGATTGTACAGAAAAGGTAAGTTACATCGTTCGATGATTTATTGCAAAGAATTTCACGTTTTGTACAATTCAACATTTACGAGTCCCAGCAACCCTCTGATTAAATAATAGCTTTTATTTACTGCTCTGTTGTTTAAGAATATAAACTCAGTTGTTTTTATACGTACAGTCGTTCGAAGGTAATACAAATGATATAGATTATGGTGATGAAAATATTTATTATGGAAATATGAAAATAATTAAGAACTTATGGATGTAGTGTTCCCACATACCTGGAATTGTTAGGGAATTTGAAATAGTCTGTAAAAGTGAAGGAAAAACAATATTTTTTGATCAAGCCCGGAAAAGTTGGGGGAGAAAGATTGCTAACTTCTATTCCGAATAGCTAAATTCCATGAAAAAATTAAGCTATTTTTCCCGAATGAAGTTCAAATCAAAGTTTTGATTACGATTTGTACATCTGGGAGCTTTGTCGGAAAAGTCAGGTAATTTTTTTTTTTCCCAAGGTGAGTAAGAACCCTATTATGAGACTTGGGGGTTAGCTGCTTTATCTCTCATCGTACTGCTTTTCCCTTAAAAAATAGAAAACCAAACAGTCCCAAGCTACAACATTGTAACATTACTGAGATGTGGACCCTGTTTAATAATATCTTGAGATAAATGAAGGCCTTGTTTTGTGTAGGGCCCTGCAGTGTTACAACGGTAGCGTTTTTGCTTAGCATCCCATTATCCCAGGGATTCGACTTCCAATGGAGACAACAACAAAAAAAAAGTGTGCTTTAGGGCTAACTGCTCACTCTAGTCCAGAGGTTGGTTCTCTAGGTCAGAGGTTCCTGAGCTGTGCTCCACGGAAACCTTTGAAAAAGAACACTTTCGGAAAAATTAATCCATTTGTACAATGGAAAATAAATAGATGGTAATAATTTGGGGAAAATTATTTTTCATCACATTATGATTACTGCGTTATCTTAATATCACATGCATGGCGTATTAACTAGCTTACATACAGGCCTTACCTAAGGAACACATATTGAAAGTGAAAAAGAATCGGGAGCTCTCCAGTCAAACATTTTCTTAAAAATTGCTCTGTGGGCCAAAAACTTTAGGAACCACTACTCTAGGACTCCCAACCTACAATTTTCGGTCTAATTTTAAGAGTATAGCATGAGTTTAAATGACAGGGAAGTAATACGTGCTGTTCCCAGTATGGCCTTTATTTTAGTGAAGTTGCAACACTCAGGCAAAAGCCTGATACTGTTGTAATTCAAAAGCAACAAAGGTTGCAGCACAAAATCTTGCTAATGTTGTTCAGTTTTCTTTTACTTTCCAATTTCTAAGAAGTCTTCGTTCATGAGTTCTTCATTTGTGCTTCAAGAATATCATTTTCATTAGTTGTGAATATTTTCAGTTCCAGTCTGTTCTCAAAAGATTGTGTATATGTTCTGCTGTATAATCATTGCTAGTTCTTCGAACCCTTCAAAATTTGGAAAAACTATATATATATATATATATAAAGGCAGTTTCTCCCATACACCTGTAGAGACATGTTAGTCTCTAAATTTGTTGCAGACAGAAGTTGTAATTCTTATTGCTTCTAAAATATTACACCTTTCTTTAAAATATTCTTTAAGTATTGGACCTCGCTCATTATCAGGTGCTTTAATTGACATTTAAAATATCTGGTATAGTTAAAGCATTTTAAATGCCACGATAACACCCTGGTCAAAATAGAAGTTGTATATTCGATGGTAATAACTTTATTTTAGTATTAGGATAGGGTGATGTTGAAGAGAGGGAGGAGTTAAGTTTGATATAATTATCATAGTCCGGATAGATCTTTTGACATATATTTACATGTATAGAAATTTACGATATTTTTCCTAAATTATGACTTAATGATATTTTAATATGATTTTGTTTTTTAATTTGGCTTGCTGTATTTCCTTCGCCTTTACATGCACTAACTTAATTTTAACAACACTGTAAATGACATGCCATAACAAGTTAAAGCTTACAAAGCAACTAGTTAATTTACAATTAAAAAAATCCAATTTAACTAAATAAAATATGATTTAAATCAAAATAATATCATTTAAATAAAAAAATCGTGGTTTTTTTTTTATATCTTGAGAAACAGGAGGGGCATACAGTTGTATGTTAGTAACAAATTTCACTCACTTGTTATTAACCCTGGTTTTATTCTTATGATATTGTAGAATGTGTGCCATTTTTTCTGTGCACAATAATCCAGGGTTTGATTCCCTGGGACAAGCAGTAAAATTCCTCAGAAAACTGTAGGTTCTGACGCAACATGACTTTAACTATCCTTACCTGTAAAGCACAATAAACAAAGGAGGAATTCTTGCCAACTAAAATGTATATGTATTGTGATTTGGCTCCCACATTAAGCCTTCTGATCCTTCTCAAATGCTTCATAATACAGTTTAGACTTAATATTCAAAACAGAATGTACCATTGGCCATTATTGCAGCTTGCAAATTTCAAATGGACGCAGAGTTGGTGATGTATTTTGTAGGTCGGACCAGCGGCGTAGGTAGCATGGCCATCTCCAATTATTCACTCACTTCAAATAAAAAAGTCGCAATTAAGACATTATATCATCACGATGGTGGTATGTATATATATCAATTGTTGCTTTTTTAGTCGCAGGGGCCATGTTGAATAATTGGTAATGGCCCACTTTTGAAGCAATGCTATCCGATTGGATCAGATAGTATGCTGTGTCATATGAGACAGACTGAATTTAGAAATTCATTTTTGACATTCTACATACTTGACTCAATCTGAAATCTGTTTTTGACCCAGAAAAGACTGAAGGGGAAAAGCATTATCAGCACACTTGGGTTAAATTTGAACCACTATACTCCATTGCAACTTAAGAAAATACCATTAGCTCTATAAGAAAGACCGGAGTACCGAAAAAAGCAAACATGCTAACCATTTTCTAGCCAAATATATGCGACAATGCCGCACTGTGCCAAGCGCTTGTGAATAACCACATCCCTTGGCTGTAACGATTCCAAAAATCGCCATGGGTTGCCAAAATTTCATGATGCAAGACCTCCCTTAGCAACGGTGTTTACTTCGAAGACTGGTTTTTCAAGGCCAGCAGGTTCCACGATGAAATGTATAAAGCTAGAACTATTTCCATTATGGCAGAGGGTTACTTGTCGTAATTTGGCCATCGATAGCAACAATAGTATATTCTTAAATAGCAACGGAATATAGTCATTGATTTTTTTTTTCTCCCAATACTTTATGTATTGCCATCATTAGTTTTTTCATAACCTCCCTTCTGTAATTAGGGAATTTCCCCTTTGACAAATGTACGTGCAAGTTCCATAGACCGATGAACTTAGTGCGTTAGCAGTCAAAGAATTGGGAAGTAGGGGGGGGTATAAACTTAGCAGTCACTGATTTAAGTCTAGGTTGTGTATGTCGGTCATTCTTCTTTCTTTTGAATCAAAAATATTCTAGTTTGAATTTTTTTAAATAAAATCATGTCAGAAATGTTTATAATTCTTTCACAACTCGTTTTAATTATGAAGTCCTCTTTTGCTGACTCATTTTTTTCATCTTGGGAAGCAGTGTTTGAAATTGGTAAAACTGTTTATGATTTTAGTGATATACATTAATATATCGACCCAACTAATGTTAACTTTCAGTAAAATTTAAATCTAATTGGGTATTTCCTAAGATTTCAACAAAGACTCCTGGGTAATTGGTTAATGAACTTGGTTAACTATTCTAGATATTTACTGGCACGTATAACTGCATTTTGGTCAGTTTTGTGTGGGCTTTTAATATTCAATAACTTTCAGCAATTCCTGATAATCTGCATGTATGGGTCTAATCAAGTTTGTAAACTTTTTTTGTTGCTCAGATTTGCATCGAGAGATGCTTAAAAAGAGGCGAAGCAGGCAGTGGAAGATCCGACGACAACATCGAAAGTCTAAAGAAAAGGTAGATGGATATTTTGCTTGTAATTTAAAATATTAAAAAACACAACTTTCTTAAATTCTAATTTCTCTTCCATGTGTAATTCTTTCTCGAAGGGTGCTTGCCATGAAACCCTGGATTGGGGAGGTGGGGTTCCTCAACAATTTGTATGCCGCTGCTGAAAATTCAAAGGAAATCTAAATTCTTTAATCCCTCCTGTTTTAACAACCCTTCAGACAGATTTAACTATCCGTAACTATGGGCGTCCACATAAGTACTCTGTGGGGTTGGGCCTAAGAAAAATGAATATTATAATGATACATTAATGCACTCCTCTCTCGCTCCTAAAAGTATTACTGATTCATCAATTCATAATGTGTTGAAACTGTTACCTAAAATTCTTTGTTTCACTTTTGAAAATAAACACATAGTAGAATCAAGCAAATAAAATTTTAAAGAACTTATAGGGCTCAACCCCATTTTTTATGTGTGCCCATGTCCATGGCCAATATCTTGTGGCAATAGAAAGGTATTACCTAGCTTTTATATACCAATTTATTGCTTATGTTTATGTTCAAGCAGTGATAGATGAGAGACCTTTTTTCCTTAAATAGTATTGATAGAAGGGTTCTGTGGCTAGAAATGTTACAAGAAAAGTATTCCGTAGGATAAAAAGTTTGAGAACCATTGCCATTTGCGTACATACAGTACCGTGTTTATAGAGACAAACGGCATCTTGTAAAAATAACTCTATTGCTATTTTATTGAAATCCATCAGCCATGCAATCATTATCCAGCAACTTATATCAAGATTTTATTCTCATTTCGAAGCCTTATAGTTTGAAAGGTTATAGGGTAACACGCTAACCTATAACCGTGGTTGTAGATAATTGACATGTACACACCTGGATCTCTTTTTACATTGTATTTTTTTATACATGTTTAATTGACAGTTATGCGATATTTCACCGTTTCATAGTTATACAGTGCTATTTAAACATGTAAAAAAAATACTGTTTAAAGAGAGACCCAGATGTATTTGAAATTTACAAATTAAAAAACTGCTTGAAGGACTGTAGGTGACAACACACCATGACCTTAGTTGTCCATATGCTATAGAACACAAATATTGTGCACAGCCTTAAGTCTCCCAACCCCTGTAAGTGGAAATGAATTCTTCCCAAATGATGACGTTCTGGTTGCTACAAAGTCAATTTCGACATTATTTCTCTTGTGTTCTTCAACAGTGCAACATGTGCCCCAACTCACCTGATATTGTTTACTACACTAATATATATATTTGACATAATATTCCTTAACATATACGACTATAGTTATCCAAATGTATATTCAATTCCCACCGCTGTCAACTAGCCGACCTCTCATCATCTACGGTAAATAGTCCATTACATTTTTCAATAATAGCTCTGTATCATTTTTCTATTAGAATCAGCAGCGAATAGAAACTAGATTACTTAATTTAACTAGCCACTTTTGGGGTTCGCACCAATTATAACCATTGCATTAAAGATCACGCAGCACTTGCAAATCAATATGATTGTTTGACTGTATACTGAAAAAGAAATGAAACTTAGAAGGTGGAAAGGGGTCATTTCAGAGGCCACGGAAGGCCATGAAAAATTGGTTTAAATTTGAATGTATGATTCGTAAATAGTCTCAAAATAGTCAGTTACCCCAAAGAAGGATGTGCCGAAAAGTGCAACACATGTCACAGAAGAATCATGGGGTGAATCTTTCTTTCCTTCTTTCAAATGTTTTCTACATTTCTATTAAAAAAGGAATTTATGTGTTATAGAATTTAAAAATGTATATAATACGAATATATATATACATACATGCATCTCCTGCAGAACATTTTTGATCAGCTGAAGGTCTTGTTGCAGAACGTTGCAAAACATTCTGTTTTGTGGATCAGTAAATATTGAGGTGCAACGGTAGTGTGTTTGGCTATCATGGAAGTAATCTAGGCTTGATTCCAGCAAGTTACAATTTGCCATTTTTTTTTTTTAACAAATCTGAAGTCCAAGGTTTGATTCTCAAAATGAAAGGAGTTTGGGATACCTTAGAAAACTGTAGGTCTCGGCACTGCATGGCCTCATGCAATGCCAGAACTGCCCTTGCACTATAAAATACAAAGTTGGTTATAATCTTTACCCAAAGGGCTGTTCGCTGTGAGAGTGAAATTACTGATTTAGGATACTACACCTGTACTGAAAGAGTGCAGCTGTGCAATAAATTTATTTCTGAGTATAAATTATGCAAGCATGCACATGCATTTGAAAAAAAAAATATTAGGAAAAATGCATTCATAATTTAGAGATTCCATTGGTGAATTTTTATTTTGAATTGCTACTAAAAATAGCTTTGAAATTTTTCAAAGCAGTTATGTCTATTTTGTCACCTCCATGGCAACTGTTGTTTCTTTTTTAATATGTTTGCATACTAAAAAGAAGATGGTTTATAGTATGTGTTTGTCGTACCTAAAAAGGATAGTAATTCATACCTTTTGAAATCTCATAGATTTCATACATTTTACAACGACACCATGCCCATAGTCGACCATTACTCAGAGATGGATATGGTCGTAAGAGTTAACGGCGTCGATGATCCTGACACAGTAAGTAGTAGTTGACCTTTTTTTTTTTTTTCTAAAAATTTCAAGCTGTATATGCAAAACTTACTGCTATAATTTTTTTAATGCTCATTTAGTTAAATATATTATTTATTTTTCAAATTTAACTTTAAAAAATAATATTGTTTGTTTATGGCTCAAAGACTACAGTGGTCATGCTGCGCCGGGACCTACTGTTTTCCGAGGAATCCGAACCTCTTAAGGCCTGGGGAACCAAACCCCGGACTACAGTGAGCAGTGCGATCTTTATGAGATCTCTGAGTAAGCGTTCTTTTTGCACTGCTGGGAGTCGAACCCGGATTAGCCGCGCAATAGGAGAACGCGTTACCACACTGCGCCACCGCAGGGCATTAAAAAATAATAAGAGGCAGGGAATTGGGCTCTCTGGTCTTCTTCAAATTTAAATTATTTTCATATGGTTATTATTGTGAACATAAACAACAACAATCGTAAGGAATAAATGAATGAAAAGCTTATATCAGGATTGAAATCAAAATTCTTTTTACCCCTAAAAGTATGATTTGGATTCAAACCGAAGTCAAAAATTTTTTGATTCGGAAGTCTTGAAAACTCTAGTGATCTTAGTAGTATTGGGACATCAACCTGATAATTACTGGTTCAAGTCTGGCTTGAGGGATGGTCGTTCTTTTCAGAGTCTTGTAAGTTGAATGAGTGGCTGCAGTCTCAATTCACAATGGATGCACACAAAAAGTTACTTTTTGACTATTTTTTAAATAGGATCGTAAATATTTGTATAAAACACAAAAATGTAAGTTATAAAGCATAAAAGTTTGCTTTAAAGAAGACCTACATTAGCATAGGCGTAGGCAGAAAGTTCAAAAGTAGGGGGGGGGGTTATATGTTCAGTGAGCAGGGTTACAGAGCTACAACTCATATATTCCTATGTTAAATATACAAAATTTCATTGCAATGAGGGGAGTTACAACCCTCGAAACTAGCCCTGGCTACGGCTATGTACATTAGTATCTGTTTTTGATAACTGGAAAAAATCCGATGAGAATTTTTGTTGCGATTGACAACAAAATTGTTGAAGCAGAATATTTGACACCACTTTTGTCCTCTCCAGGCCTATAACTTTTGTTTTGAATGCCTGCAAAGTACTATAGGGTAGAAAAACTTGCGAAGTTAAATTATTAAATATGTTATCATATTTCAAGTAGTTACTTTAAATTTTATGTGTTATTAAGTAGGTTATTTTTGGAGTATGATAATGCTCAAAAAATTTTCTGTCATAAATAAAAGGTTATTGCTTTTCCACTTATTAAAGGTTTCATAAGACGACCATACTTTCGTATAGTGGGGGAAAATACTCCTGTTTTACTGTCGATTTATAAAATTCCTGATTACTAAAAACAATTCATGAACTATAGTATCATTAAGCTTATAATACAATTTAATTTTTTTTCTCTCTCATAGGTTTTTGCCGCTATTTCTGAAAAATTTGAAAAGCTATAAGGCACCAGCTGAACACAGTAAAATTTATGGTCTAGCAAATTTTCCAGCAATATTTTCCTCATCAAAGTTGTAGTTATTTGATTGTGTCTTAAAATCTCACCATGCTTACGTCTTTAGGAGCATGTATAGTATAGCTTACAACGTTTCTCATATATAAAAATATTTATGTAAAGAATGGATTTCAACCTATCAAAAATACTATATTTTATTAAAAAAAAATACATATGAATGCCTTTTGTATATGTAATTTGGTGATTTTTTTTTGCAAGTAACATTTTTCAATACTGTCTTTAACTTCATGCTCAAAAAGAAATCGTGATGCATTCAGAAATGTCACTACTGTTTTCACTATTATTAATTTGTTTATATAATTTAATGCCAAATATTTTGCACACAAATATATGTTGTGGTCTGGTTAACTGTAATTTATTTTCTATCATGTACAAGACACGTTATTCAACTTGTGATCCAAAAGTCTCTGTACACGGGGAATTTTTTTATTTTTAATGGAAACTATCATTTTATTCACAGAATATAATTGTCATTCATTTGAAACCATGTGCAGCTTCATTTCCCCTACCCTTGATGCATTCAAGTTAACACATGCTGCAATTTTTAATAACATTTTGCACATGCTTTAAGTTAACAGTGTTGCGTATCTTTTCCAAGTATGCTATGTGACCCAGAAGTAAAAAAAAAAAGGGGGTTGAGGTCTGGGGATTTTCGCGGCCTCTCAACAGACCCACAATTAATTCAAAAGATTCCGTGATAGAGGGAAATTCAATCCCTACGTTTAGAGACTTTTGGGTAAGCTTGTAGAATCAGGCCATCAGATACAATCAATTTTACATTGAAGTAAATGTACGAGCCTGGTAGCATTGATGTAGCATTTATTTACGTCTTATGTGAGCATGTTATGTCATTATGTGTATTTATATAGAAGAGTATTGCGTATATATTCGTTTAGCTTAGAACATATTGAGAGCTTATAATACATATAAAACTGGCACCAAGCATACATTCATATTTATATTGTAATAGATAAATTTTTACCGGGACAAACTAGTACATTGGGAGGACAGGAACACTGGGTCATAGGTCATGAACTCAACTGAGATTATTGTTCATGATAGGTCAAACATAGGTCGATTAACCAGTGAATGTGTCCATTATGGAAGTCAGTAACTGTATTGAATTTTAGGTCAAAATTTGAAACTTGTGAATTTCACCAGCTTAGAAAGTCATTCCAAATTCTGTAATGAAAGTGTAGTAACCAATACTAATTAAAATTATTCCTTATCTAGTTCTATTAAAATTATTTTATTTGTAATGGTTATTATACTAAGTTTGAATTTAAAATTCTCTTTATTTAAAATCAGCCTATAAAATGACATAGACACTCTATATGTGTAGAGAATGATAATGTATTAGTGTTTCAACATTGATATCGCTACATCTTTCTTTGCTACAAAGTCAGCAAAAGAGTTTATTGAAAACTGAGTAAGAATTTCAAAATCAGGATTTCGTTTTTTTAATGCAATCTATCAAAAATTATCAAATGGTCTAAAATTTAAATTGAACTTGCTGTATTTTGCAGGTGTCAGAATTTAATTTTGTTTGCCTTACGTTGTCAGAAAAGTAACACCTTCGTATATCGTACTCCGAACCTGGGTTCAGTTCTAATGGTAATGTAAAATCCATGCTGTTTTTTCTGCCCACCATGGTCTGGGGTTTGATTTGCTAGGTAACAAAGGTTCAAATTGCTCAGTAAATTCCCAGGGCAGAGACTCATGGGCTACTCTGGTCCTTTGGAGGGGAATTTAATGCCATAGACTTTGGTAAACTATAATACAATTTCGGCATATATATAAGAGGAAGACAAAGACATACTTCTTTCATCTTAATTTTCCTGTTTCTTTTCTTTCTTTGTATTTTTTAGGTTTTTTGTTTTTTTATTGTTTTTTGGTAAGATCACTGTCCTTAGCTCATGGGTGGCGCGAGCTTTGTCAACCTTCGGTTTTTCTCGCGTCACCCAGGGAAGGTTGGTTCAAATAATGTAAAATTAAATCTTGGTGCATAATTCCCTTAGCTGTCCTTGTGCAGGAAAATGAACAATTTCATTTGTAAACTGTGTGATAAGAGAGAAAAACAGTGGTGAACAGAAATTTTAATAACCATTTGTTCACTGACGAGAAGAGTGCACAAAGTGAGAATCAAAAATGCTCTTCATTTTGCTTTTATAACAAAGTATAAGCATTTCAATAAGAAACAAAAAAATTTACCTAAATCCCCCATGGGGAGTTAGTTGGGTTGTACGTAAATGACGCTTTGAAAGTCCTCTGTCGTCGAGCATGGTGTGGAGTGTCTTGGAATTTAAATAATCATTCTTATTTTTATAATTTTTAATTGGTAAATAATTAGAA